>CM070659.1:30147949-30590449 GCA_036346575.1 Dendrocalamus sinicus
GTTCTAGGTCAATTTATTTCACCTACTTTTATGTTTATTAGAATGCCCAATTAAAATGTCCTAGGATTAATGCTTTTAATTAGTATTTTAGAATCTATGCTTAAATCGTTAATGAGAGTTAGTATATGAACATGTTTGACTTAGGTTTAAATTATTGACACTCGTTTGATATTAGGATTGCTATCTTTTAGTTCCCTAATATTATGTTTCACTGATTGCACGATGTTGTATTTGAGCCATGAAAGATGTATGTATTAAACCTGTTAATCTGACTAATATTCACTTATCACATAATAAAACTTGATTGGTTGATAACTTTGTGTGAGCTATATTATAATACCTCTTTAGGTTAATCCCTATATCACTATCATCTTATCATTATTCCACATCGCTCTCATATCGGAGACTATGACTCTCCGTTTTCATCCCTAGCACCTCTTTTCACTTCTCATAACTTTATCATAGCCTTATCCTCGCCATCTCTTAGTTTGCTCAAATTCATACTTTATGATCTATCCATGATGTATCAGTTACCTTATCACCAATCTCATCTCTCCAGTCTCATTGTATTAAATCATTACCCTTGTAACTTTACCTTAAATCATTCACGACTCCCTAATTATACTATGGATAATTCGCTAAATAAAGAACTAAGAGTTATCACCTAACCTGTAACATACGGGGGGCCGTACATTCTCGTTACACAGGATATTACACCCCGTCAGCGGTTATACAGTCGAGGACAAGGTTGTGCCTGGCTATTCTCATATAACCGGTTATATGGGATGAGGTCGCCGGCACCCTTGCTATAACTTGTCACATAATAACTATCTTTAATACACAGTCCCCATGATATCCATCTCCCATTTATGACAGCATTTCTGATATCAGTTGTTCGTTGATTTCATCTTGTATCCGTTGTTTACCTGTGATGCTTGTCCTTTATTTCCAAATCTCATGCTTGCTCTTTTTAGTCTCAAGTAAAAGGCCAGTGGAGTGATAGCATCATGCATGGGTGGGAGCACTCGAGTTTTCAGCACCGTGGTTTGCCACTCTTTTGTTGTTTTATTCGTTCTTTATTTGGTTGGAAGTGGACCGGTCCTATATTTTAAATATTTATTTCAGCTTCCGTTGGTTCTCTATTAAAGTGTTAACAAAGTTCTACACTCTTTGTGATTTCTTTTGTTGTTCTTAGTTTTTCTTCACTTTGGCAATGACGTTCTATAGTGGTATCCCATATAGTTATGTGAGGTGCTACAGCAATGTTGGCTGGATCTGCCGCCACTGACCTTCTTCTTCCTCTCCTCCTTCACCTTGGGGGGAACTTTCAACGGGAACCGAAGGTACGTTTGCTATTCAATGTTGGCTTTGTTCTCGATTATTAGTCTTAATTTCTGGTGATGAATTATTGAATTGTGAACCTATGGATATGTTAGTGCCGAACTGAAACATTCTTGTGCAGTCATATTTATTTGTTATCATGCATTGCTTATACAAGATTTGCATACACCTGTTACATGTATGTATCAGTTGGTTGTTGTGGTTTTCAGTGGACCATACTATTGTGAATAACATTTTCAGTTGAGCATAAGTCTGAAACATCCAAAAACTTTGCCCATAAGCAATATGTCTGAAACAGTAATATCACTTATTAGTCCATTATTGCAGCAAAAATCTCAGGCTTAAGATAATCCAATGAAGTTTCTTATGATTTTGTTACAGTTAGAAATTGACATGCAAAGAATACTTCGTGAACCTTTTATTTAAAGCTAGTATTTGTGTTTAGTTCAATGTAAACCTATTATGTCTTATGAGTACTTCGTGAACTTTTTATCACAACTGTTATAAACCTTATTAGGCAATGGACAGTGAACAGCATGGAGACAACATAGGGCGTTTCTCCTATGAGTAATTTCTAACATGCAGCTTGGTTTGTTCTGCTTCATCTTTGAATTTGAAACTATGAGTTTTATTCTTATTCAGGAGATTGCGTTTGTTCTGCTTCATCGTGGGGAGTTTCTCCATGGGCACTAAAACATGATGCTTGCTGTCACTTGATAGTTGTACTCCCAGGATATTATTTTTCTTCTGCAGGTCATGGTTTTACACCTTTTCAGATGAAGCACCTTTTGTCTATTTAATCCTGATCCAATTGCTGTTATTTTTACAGGTCATGGTTTCAGAGGAATCTGCACTAAGACTGCACAATTGAAAGTCTGTAACAACCCATTTTTCATGTATTTGTATTCCTCTATTGCCTACATCTCACAAATATTAATAGGTAGCTGGACTGGCCCAGAATTTATTATGTACCTGTTAGTATAGTGTAAGCATGGAGATAGAAAATGAAACAATGTCTTCAGGAGCCTTTTTTACTTCAAGAATATAGATTGATTTTGACCTGGACAGATGTTTATGTTGGGCCTATAGCCCTTCTGTATTGTCTAATTGGGACATGGGAGATGCACCTTAACTTGTGCAGAATTTCAGCTGCCTTTTGGTTTTCTGCTTCAGGATACCAATAATGTGCTTTTCCCTTTCGAAACTGTTAACAGATCCCACAATTGATATTATACTTGACGTGATAAGCCTTTGCCTACCAGCAATAATGTTCTCATATCCGACTTTACTATATGCTTAAGTTGAATCATGTTAACAGATTATAAATATATGCAAAATTCCACTGAAGGCCCCAATCTGTCCCTTGTTAGTTCTGCATCTGTACCGTACTGCTAAAACTCACCAGATCCATCTAACTAAACATAATTGACTCATTCCATCCGCACTTATTCTACCGACAAAATCTATATTATTCCATCTATCCAATCAAATAGCTTCTTAAATTATCCCATCCCATCCACCCTCGTCAGACCGCCGAAGACCCCGGGCTAGTCACCGCACGCAGACGGATAGATTGGACTTGGACGTGTGGACGACTGAACTCGAAAGGGGCAAGATTTTCCTTGAAGAAACGGTGCATCCTGTGCTTAGTACTGTTGACTTTGCATTAGTCCTCAAAAATTAATTTGACCGTTTGCTTTATACTACTCTACTAACTAGTTGAGTTATCCACACACGATCGCGCCGCTGATCTTAAGTTGAGAAGTAGTCCACAGTCCATAGACCGTAGAATCGTGCATGGCAATTAGAGAGAAATAATTGTAATCTGCAGCGAAATTTTTTTTCTCACAATCCTGTTGTTTTTTAACTGTTTGACCTGTCACACAGTATAAACAGAATAAAAAAGATAGCAAAAAAATATTTTTCAAGTACTATAGCAACTTGCGAAAACATTCGATTCAATTAAACGATCAAGCTATAAAAATTTATAACTAATATCTTGCTGTTCTTAATGTGCACCGGACTTGGCTTATAGTCAGTGCCAAAAGCTCACCGTCCACTATTCAATGCCAAAAGCTCACGTCCTCCATCGTCTTCCCATCCTCATTCAATCTGGTGTTTTTCTTAACCCTTCTATCGGGAGACACAGTGCCAAAAGCTTTCTTTTCTAGTCAATGTCAAAAGCTCACGTCTTTTCTACTCTATATAGTCTTCACTTGATTAATTACCTTGACTAATTAAAGTAGACTTGAGTCACGACCGGAAGGCTATGCTGGCCATGTCTTGGGTTGGTCTGTCTTGATGCAAACTCTAGCCTTCACGCGTCGCACTTTTCTTCAGCCGACAATGGTAGCATGGACCGTGGACGCGACTTCACACGTGGGGATCGAGGACGAAGCGAGATTTGACACGTCGTGTGTTGGATCGGATAACAATAGAAAGGATGCAATGGGAATGAATACGGATGAATATCGCTTATCCTATATCCTATTTCATATTTTTTCCTTAGAATTGAAGTCGGACACGGATAATGCCGGATATCTATTTTCTCTAATCTGTATCCGTTCCATAATCTTTCGGATGGTCAGTCAGATGGAAATTATCCGCTTCTTTGTACAGGACATTGGACAGTATAGTATAGTCAGAGCGAACATAGAGAGACTAATTAATGAGATATTGAAGAAGAACACTCAGTACTCCCGCCTGTTTAGATGTGACAATATGTCTATATGTTATTTTCTTCCTAGGTGAAATCACAACTGACTTCCTCATATCATTTGACATACGGATACATACGGACGAATATCACTTATCCCGTATCCTATTCCATATTTTTTCCATGGACAATACAAATGAATACGGGAAAAAAAGAACCGGTAAAAAAGCTCAAAAAAGTCGAAAAACCAGAAAAAGACGAAATTTAGGAATAGTGAAAAATAAACCAGTAAGTCTAATAAGCCAAAATGAGCGGGGTGTGACTGCCCCATTCTTGCGGGGGAGCGGCGCGAGGAAGGGGATTATTATCTTTTTAAAATTAAAAAGAAATATATCTTTAAATAATAATATCTGACGGCTGCTATAGTTTTATTTAATTAGGACCCACTTGATTAAGAGTTAGATGTTTCGCTTTTTGTTAGAATTTCTAGCCTTTTTTTCTTAATGACTCTAAAATATCTGTTATTGATTTTTAATAATAAATATATGACCAGTTGAACTCTGTATTTTGCTATGAATAAAAATATAATATTATCTTACGCACGTCGATTAGACATTATCAGGATCAACTTATTTCACATCCTCAGCTATACGTTCGGTCGTGATTTGATTAAGCTAATGTCATGCCTCCATCGACGTGTTTGGTTTAAACCGTGCCCTTAACTCTACCGTCACACTTTTTAGTTTTTATTAGAGATTTATATAGGGAGATGAAAAGAGATGGGAGGAGAGATATCACGACCACCTCTTTCTTTTATTTCTAATCTAATAAAGCACCAGTTAAAATTATTCTACATCTACCCAACAATTACCTGCTCCACAGTCATGACCTTAACTACGTCCACACCACAATATGCACCCAGAAATACACCATCATAAAAACGTGCGCACCAGATTAACTCTCCTCCATTCTCTCTCCTTACTCAACCATATCCAACGGTCATCCTTCAATGGATCTGCAGTACCCCTCCCTCCGCCTCCCCCTCCTCCCCCGCGCCTCCCCTCCCTCCGCCTCCCCCATCCTCCCTTCGCCGACACGCCGCGCCCCCCAAATCCCCTAAAACCCTACTACGCCTGCCTCGCCCTCCCCCCGCCGCCGCAGTGAGATGCCGCCGGAGACCGACGCGGCCGGCCTCACGGCGACCGTCCTCTCCGCGTTCACGCCCAAGGCGGCGGCAGCGGCGGTCTCGTCGGTGGCGCACTTCCTCGCCGCCACGCCGGCGACCACCGCGCGTTCTCTTCGCGGCGCTCCCCTCGCTGCCGGCGACGCCGCGCTGGCCGACCTCCTCGCGTCGCTCCTCTCCCCCTCAGGCCCTCCTCGCCGCCGTTTTGGCTGCGGATCGTCCACGCCCTCCTCGATTCGTCTTCCCACCCGGCGGCCGCCCGATTGGCTCCGCCTCGCGCTGTCGCCCGCCGCCGCCTCTGATGAGGTGGTCTCGCCGCTTCTCGCCGGCCGCATCGGCTCAGAGCTCCACCTCTCGGTATTCGAATACTACCTCTTCTGGTTCGCGTACTACCCCATCTCTGCCGCCACGGCCCAGCGATTGCGCACCGCCGCGCGGTGGCTGTGGTACACTGCTGCATCAAACTGTCAGTGATGGCGTGGACGCTGCTGAATCCTTCAGGCGAGCCGAATTCTTTGTGCACACGCTCGTGCAGTTCTGGCTTGTTGGGGCAAACTGTCAGTGATGGCGTGGATGCGCGCAATGTGTTTGAGGGAATGCCTTCAAGGAAGGAGTCATGCGACAGCCCTGTTGGCTACTGGAATCCGTTGATACAGAGGCCGCTGTATCGGTTTTTGCTAAGGACGTTCTTGTTCTACCCCATGGGTGCAGATATAAAAAACACTGCCCAGGTTTTCTCTGCATGGATGGCCTATATGGAACCATGGAAGGTTCAGCAAGAGGATTTGGATGAGTATAATCTACCACCTCCAGGTGTGCGAAATGTGCATCGAGTTAGTGAGGGAAAGAGACAAGGGTGTGAGGCAGTGTACACTCCAGCATGGCAGAGCTTCGTGCTGTCCAACTATTTGTTCTACAGTTCATTGGTAGTGCATTTTCTGGGTTTTGTTCATAAGTTTATCCATTCTGATGTAGCCTCAGTCTTGCAAATGGTATCAAAGGTTAGTGCAGAGTTATTCATTTTTTGATGCATCATATTTTCATGAATTTTCTAGCTACATGTTTGGTCAATTGTTGGGTAGATGTAGAATAATTTTAACTGGTGGTTTATAGGGGTAGAGATGCATTACGTCCGCATGCATCAAACTAAAAAGGATATCTGTCAGAATTACTACTGTTTGTGCACCTGCATATGCAAATATTAGTGTAACCTATCCTATTTATAAATTTACCTTGTTTGTTTAGCTTTGCATACCAATATCTAATCCTAACCTTATATAACATCACTTATGTGGGCTGAAGTGCCGAACACTTGAGGAAAAAGCGTAAGGTGGTTTCTGTTAGTATATCCGTAGTTTAGTTGCAGAGCCCCTGAATTTTTATTACTATAGCATTTTGTTGTTTGGATAATTCTTATAAATTGTAATTATTTTACAGTTTGAGCTGCTTTGGTTCAAGCTAGAAAATAACTCCTGAGGAATATAGAAAGTAGAAAGTTACTAATAGTACTTTTTTGGCCAAGTTTATTCAATATCTATCTGTCTATCTCAGTTCATCCTGCATATGTGCATTGAACCAGCAAAGTAAGTTAAGTTTGTTTAAAATAAAGGGAAAATATATGTCTATATTGTATGCACAATGGATAAAATGTTTGATGTCATGTTCCTCGTGTCTTTCTATATTGCATGGAGACATTTACTTGGTACCTAATATTCAATCAATGGCAATGGGAGCCCCATTAAATCTTCATTTTTTTTTTGCTTTCTGAATGCCTTCTATGCTTTTCAAGTCTGAAGGTAGAATGGTTTGGATTTACCATTTGCAATTAACTACATGCCGTATGTCATGAACTCAGGAGTCAGGATGCAACTTTTTTAATAAAAGAAACTCTTTTACATGTATCTGAGTGAGGTGTCAATGCTTGCAGTTTTCAATCAGAAAACCTTGTACGATGCCTACAAAAAGAGGACCAAGAATATAGAAGTTGACATTTATGGGGAAATAGCAGGCCACTGTAGAAGTACAAATTTTCTGCTGACTTAATGTTATACGCTGGGAGGATTTTTTTTGGAGTGTTTACTGAATGTGAGGAACTTACTTGCGCAACCCGTGTCGTGTTCTCGTGTGGCTTAAAAATACCTGGAGGATGTTAGAGAACTCAGGCAGTCTGCATATCCTATATTAGAGATGGAATGAAACCATGCATGAAAGAATGCACAGCTTTGCAATCATTTTGCAATAAATAATTAAAAACTACATTGCGCTTTACAAATCCTTTGATAATTTGCCCTTATGCTTTATAGAAATAACCTTTTAACTCTGTAGGACTTTGACAACTTTGGTTTAGGGTATGCCTCCTTTATATTGTATAATGACACAATAGAATCAAGGTGCTAAAAGCTTGATAGCTAACATTCTCAATATTCTCTAATACTTCAATGTTTGCCCTTATGCTTTATAGAAATAACCTTTTAACTCTGTAGGACTTTGACAACTGTATAATGACACAATAGAATCAAGGTGCTAAAAGCTTGATAGCTAACATTCTCAATATTCTCTAATACTTCAATATTGAACAATGAATATTTTGCTCACCTAACTGCACTATCTTTGCAACCTTGATCTTACCTGGACAGCGTACTGTGGATCTGATTTATTTCAACTGACCGATACTGAGGTGTTCCTATTATTGTGTTTTACAGAAGGATGGGCCTGGTGAACCTGGAGGGCAATCATGGACAGTTGAATGGTTGAAGTTTGATAATACTTACTTCAAGGTATGCCACCTTTTTACTGAGGTGTTCCTTATGCCCAAGATGGCCACACTCATCATTGCGCTCTTGTCGATTCCATGTCACCAGGCTTCTTATTATTGCCATGCTGCCATGGTCCACATTGCCGCCATTGCTGTGCACTGTGCTGCCATGCTTTACGTCTATTACTGCTGTTGCTGTGCTCATCATTGTTGCGCCACCAGATTATTGTTGATTATTACATCTGAGGCATAAATATCTGAGTGAAAGAAAATTTCCAAATTTCGAATGACATTTTACCAAACAAGAACTTTGCGGTGGCCAGTGGCATTTTCCAAACCATTAACTTTGGAATGTCATTATTCGAAATCCCTTTCTTTTTTAGTTTGTGAAGGTTGCGAGGCTAATATTGTTGCCATGATTATAGACTAATTTGTTCATAACAGCATGGTCTATCTATCTATCAATACTTCCAGACTGGTAGTTCTGTACAAATAGTTTTTTCTCATTCTTTATGATGTTTTATTCAGTTTATATTAACATGTTGCCCATTTATAGCCAATCTAGATTCAGTACTCTTGCTGTTGGTAGAGATTAGGATGAATAACTATTGCTTTGCTTTGCTACAATGTGCATAGTTTGAAAATGAATCATCATTGATCACTTGAGTTATAAGTTACTTTTACTTATGTCCCAGTCCAACCATAATTCTTCTCTACAGATAATTTTTCATGGGTTTTTGGAAACTTCAGATAAAGGAAAAATAAGGAACAATGTTTAGTACTTTGGTACTGATGTACTTACTTGAGATTAGAAGGCTAGAATTTTTAATGAGCAACTATGTCTAGGCTTGTACCTTGTTGAAGTATAGATATACATCTTGACTTCAGATTTGAAGAATTAAGAGTAGTAATAGGTGATATTGCGTTTGACGCCTTGAACATTCGGCATTCTTCTTTCCTCTTAAAACAACAAACAGCACCATGGCCGTGATTTTTGAAAAAAGAATTCCTGTTTCCAATTTCCATGGATTAGTTGGTTATCTGGCTCAGACTGATGTTGGAAGATCTATGTACATTGTCAGAGTTTGTTAATCTTATAATATATATATATATATACTAACATTTCACCCCCATGAATGAGAAAGCGGATCCTATTTTGTTTTGTTGTCATACTTACACGCCTCGAGGTTGTTGAATTGCTCATACCTTTTATACTATCATTAGCATAGGGAAATTTAAAGAGGCTATTTTATTTTGATTTTGCAGTGTGTGGGCCCTTGGAAATGTGGTGGTGACTCCCAAAATGCCGTGACTGGTGCTTGCACATGGTGCGCTGTTCCCACTCTGCAGCAGCTCAATGAGCGTGCCAAACTCGATCTTTGAGGAATGCTACCTGGACCCTCTCCAACTTCTGCCGTGGCAAGCCGCAGCCCAACTTTGAGCATGTACGATGGAGCTGTGATGGTGTTATGGTTGTATACATTCTTTTCTCTCTCTCTCCTTTCTGTTTGATTGATCTGTCTGTGATTGAGTAGGTGAAGCCGGCGCTCCCAGGCTCCCAGCATTAGAACTTCTTCTGTTAGCCTTGCAGGGTCTTACCTCAAGCTCCACATGATCTTTTGGATGTGCCTTGATACACTGACTCGAGCTAGAAGCTTATTGATTTGTTTATCGGACTTCATTCTTCTTTGCATCCAGTTAGTATAAAAAGAGCAAGACTGGGTGCTTGCTGTCCATGGGGTCATAATTTTGCTATACTGACACCAATAGGTAGCTTGAGGTTTTGCCACATGCTTAAGAGCCGACCTCTTCCATGTTATGGCTTGGAGTGCCTATCTTTGCCTTTTAATACTATGTGTGTTGTTCATGTGGGGTGGCTTCCTACTCCTTGAAATGAAGTTGCAAGAATACTTCTTGTATGTACTTCTTGTATGCAGTAGCTAATACCATTACCAATCTTTTTTAAAGTCCTGCCTTTGATAAAAATAAAATCGCTACGTGCAGCCAGATAACCTATGCCCTATGGTGTAGCCATCATGCATTAGCACGTCTTTCTCCATAGTATCATACCTTAATTTCTCCACACACACGCTATAGCATTTCACTGTCTCAACCTAGATCTATTTGAGCTGCTTGGTGCTATTGTATCAGCTCAAGATTGATTTAACTGGCCTGTATGGATTTGTAGGATAGTTACTGGATGATGGAAATTTTATCAGGTTTGGTACTGTTCGACGAGAATTGTTGACAAGGAGTATACAATCTCGCCAGGTTTGCCCTTTGAGGACTTAATGGCAGGCCTGCCAGCTCGATATGGGAAATAAGCCCATAGATCACTGCCCTTTGCTATGCAACGGTGCTACTGTGTGTTGGTCCAGAGAGCAGCAAGCACCACAAGCGGTGGCTTATTGTTGCATCTGTAATGCTAGAATGAGGCTCTGCTGCGATTCTGGAAGCACCAAGTTCTCCGTGTCTCCACTCTCCACCTCTTATGCCCCCTGATCTTCGACACCATTTTATGCACCACAAGACGTGAATCTTAATGAATCTGATTGTTCGTTTTATTTTTTACAAATTTTATCTTGTTTTATATTTTACCGTAGCGTTAGCACGGACACTATACTAGTATTAGTAAAGGTCGTTGCTAGCATCCTCATAATGACTAGAGCCACCAGAATTGCCAGTGATCCTCGGTGAGCTTCTGCCGTCCGGCGCTCGTTGTCGTTTCGCATCCTCATCGTCACCGGATTAAGTTTGTTTGTCACAGTAGCGCCGGCCACTCGTCGTGCCGCCACCGCCTGCATGCCGGCCGCGGTAGCAACTTAACAGCCGCTTCTGTCGTGTGCCGGATGACGGGGCGATGACATGTTCTTCGTAGGGGGTTGTCGCTTAATTCCAATTGGTCCGTTCGATTTGTTGCCAACGTGGACGGGCCATCCACGTCATACAAAGAACAAACTAGGGTAGAGTACGCATTTCACCGCCGAGTAGGAAGTCCCAAGAATGAAATGGAAAGTGTTTGGAACACGAGTTGAACAACTCGTGTGCATGGATTAGCTATGCCCGTCCTGTGTCCCAGGAAGAATTAACAAAGCTGGCTAATTTTGATCACATCGTCAGTTACCAAAGCAAATCTGAACATTGCATAGCGCCGCGTGTTTATAGAGTCAAACATTGTTAATACACACGTAGTAACAACATTCTCCATATTATCTTTCCTTCTGCAATGAAACCTAGCAGTATCTACTATTTAACCCTGCTAATTCAAATAAAAAAAGAGAGAAAGAGGACAAATTCCTAAAACAGAACACTTAGTGCATCAATACAAGTACGTAAGTCTTCTACTCCATGGGCAACATGACGTGCACCTCTTCCATGGTATCATCTTCCCCCTGAAATACTGAGACTGCCAATACTAGTCTGCACTGATGGATACTGCACAGCATCCTCATCATCGAAGCCGCATTCACTCTGCATCTCGTTGAAGCTTCGGACGATCAGATAACTATCCGGCATCTCGGGAAACGGCGCATCGCCACTGAGATACTGCATCACAAGCCTCATGCTCGGCCTGCCGGCCGGCGACGGGTGCGAGCAAAGAAGCCCAAGCTTGAGCACCAGCTCCGCCTCCTCGGCCACGTACTCTCCTCCCAATCTTGGATCCATCACGCAGACGATCAAATCACGCTGCCAGAATCTGAGCACAAAATCCACCAGGACTTGTGGTTCGCCGCGAGAATTCACGCCAATTGGCCGCCTGCCGCAGCGACCTCCAGGATGAATGCGCCGAACGCGTACACGTCGGTGGCTTTCGTGGCCTTTCCAAGCCTCGCTAGCTCCGGAGAAATGTAGCCTCTGGTTCCTGCCACGCATGTCGTGTGGGCCTCAACTCCATGGTCGTGTAATCTTGCTAAGCCAAAGTCGCCTAGTCGGCCATTCATGTCGCCGTCGAGGAGCACGTTGCTCGCCTTAACGTCCCGGTGGATGACGACCTGCTCCCATTCCTCGTGCAGGTAAAGGATGTTGGAAAATAATCAAGCCGTTGCCGGAAAAACCAAGTCTTGACGGGAGCTGTTGCTGGAGAACTGAGGAACCAGAGTAGCCGTTGCGCTCTGAAGAAGTCAGCAAATACTCGGTCAGTCTAAAAACCCGTTCCAGATTTGCATTGCCGAGCTGATCGGGTCAAGTTAGTTGTTACGACTGATCAGGAATGAAGTTAAGGAGTTAGTTAAGCTCTTCCGTAGGACTATAAATTACAATGTAATCTGTTTTTCCTTGAACTGAGTCTCAGTTCCTAAAAAACATTGTATTCCCGAGTTATTCGTATACAATCAGTGAGATTGTTCTGTCTTTCCAAAATATAACTCCAGTATATTGCCGTATTGCCAATAGTATCTTTTGAAGTGTGTTCTGTGCATTGTGATCCTGATTTAGTTTCCTACACTTGGTATCAGAGCCGAGGTTGAGTTCTTGAGCGGTGTATGCCCAAGTACTTGCGGCTTGAGAAGATGTCGATCGTTGAGGCGGCGTCGGCGGCAAGCAAGGAGGGAGGGATGTCTCTCCAGTACCCGGTGCTGAACAAGACGAACTACACAGCTTGGGCAACGAGGATGAAATTCCTCATGAAGGTGCAAGGCGTGTGGGAAGCAATTGAGCCCACGAGGAATGCTGTTGTTGATGAGAAGAAAGAAGAGAAGGCCATGGCTATCATCTCCCAGGCGTTGAGCGATGTGACGCTCATGCAAGTTGCGGCCAAGAACACTGCATTGGAGGTGTGGACAGCTCTCCGCACCATGCATATGGGGGCTGATCGAGTCAAGGAAGCGAAGATCCAGACGCTGCGTTGGGAGTTTGAAAATCTCAGCATGGGCGATGCAGAATCGGTGGACGATTTTGCGACAAAGGTAACCTTCCTTGTTGGCCAGATGCAGGCACTTGGAGAGAAGATAGAAGAGAAGAATGTCGTCAAGAGGTTTCTGCGAGCCGTCTCCGACAAGTTCATCCATATTGCGACGACGATCGAGTATTTTGGCGACGTCAACAACATGGCTCTTGAGGAGGTCGTTGGCTCCCTCAAGGCGTATGAGGAGCGCACCCAGCACCGTCATCGCAGGAACGGGGATGAGGAGCATCTCCTTCTCACGAAAGCCCAGTGGGAAGCTCGATCATCAGGACAAGGCGGTGGTCGCGATTCCAAGACGAAGCGCGACAAGAGCCACATTAAGTGTTTCAACTGCAATGATTATGGGCACTATGCATCCGAGTGCCGCAAGCCAAAGCGTGACCGTGGGGATCAGGTGAACCTCATGTGTGCACAGGAAGATGAACCGGCTTTGCTTTAGTTGAGTCTAGAGTAGAAGGAATGTTAGCAAATAATTGAGTCTAGACTTAGTTTTTTTTTATATTTGCATGTGTGTATGGTGCAACAGGTGGTGTGCCTGAGATTGTACCAAGTAGTATCGCACGAAGTTATTCTAGGTGCAGGAGAACCGGAGAGTCCGGAGTAGCGGGGAGCCACTTGAACCTGAGGATTGATCCTAGATAACAGGTGCAGGAAATAATTACCGATGGCGAGTAGCCAGGATGGCCGGGTCATCAGTCATGAGTAGGAGTGAAAGATTTGGCATAGCAAAGTCTTGATTAGGGGGGAGTTTGTTGGAAAATAATCAAGCCGTTGCCGGAAAAACCAAGTCTTGACGGGAGCTGTTGCTGGAGAACTGAGGAACCAGAGTAGCCGTTGCGCTCTGAAGAAGTCAGCAAATACTCGGTCAGTCTAAAAACCCGTTCCAGATTTGCATTGCCGAGCTGATCGGGTCAAGTTAGTTATTACGATCGATCGGAATGAAGTTAAGGAGTTAGTTAAGCTCTTCCGTAGGACTATAAATTACAATGTAATCTGTTTTCCTTGAACTGAGTCTCGGTTCTAAAAACATTGTATTCCCGAGTTATTCGTATACAATCGGTGAGATTGTTCTGTCTTTCCAAAATATAACTCCAGTATATTGCCGTATTGCCAATAGTATCTTTTGAAGTGTGTTCTGTGCATTGTGATCCTGATTTAGTTTCCTACAAAGGAGACCTGACGCAACACCCTTGATGATCTCAAACCTGCGAGCCCAATCCAAGGATGGTTTATCCTGATCATACAAGTACTTATCAAGGCTGCCATTTGACAAATACTCGTACACTAAGAGCAATTCACCTTTTCGACGGCAGTACCCAAGCAACTGAACTAGGTTCCGGTGCCGGAGCCGGCCAATACTTACGACCTCGGCGATGAACTCTTTCATACCTTGCTTTGACTGGTGTGACATGACCTTCACCGCAACCTCCAACTCTGACGACGGAAGCACTCCTTTGTACACCTTCCCAAATCCTCCTACTCCGAGCAACTGCTTGTCCTTGAAGCCGTCGGTGGCTTTGAACAGCTCCTTGTATGAGAACCGGTGTGGCCCGAACTCCATCTCCCAGTCCTCACGGAGCTCCCGGTACTTGCGGCATCTTCGCACTACTAGGTAGACCACGACGGGCGCCAACATGGCGCCTAAAACGGTACCCACAAAAACCAGAATCGTAGGGTTATATTGATCATAATAAAGCGACCTCCGGGATGATGAGAAGCCGACGAACATGCGATCAAGCATCACGCTCGAGAGATCAATAGTGGAGGAAAGAAGAGGGTGCTTGGGCTTGGGCATGGGGACAGGTGCCAAGGTGACGTTGAGCTGCATCAGCCTGGGGTCGTACTCTATCCACGCTTGCAACTCCTTGCCGCTGGACAGCTGCAGCGGGTGTAAATCCGAGAAGGGGTCGTCAGTGTAATAGCTGGCCGGAGAGGATGCTGAAGAATTCAAGCTGTTGACGTCGATGCCAACATGGTTGTCGTCGATGTCGTCGAAAAGTTGGTCGTGATAAGTATCCAACTCTATGGCAAGAAGATGGTTTGATGGTTTGCCATTGTTCTTTCGATCTAATATGGCGCCAGCAGCACTGAAGTTTGTGGTTGGTGCGAGGACAAAGGCAATTCCATCTGCTTCAGTCAGGAACAAGGGGTCGTGAGGAGATATAGCAAAAACGAAGGTGGCGGAGAAGGAGAAGACGGAGCCATCGGTGAGGTTACGCATTTGGAAAGGAGAAGGAAAGAAGGCGTGGGCTCCATAGAACGAGACGTTGGTCAGGGTCAGGAGGCCATTTTGCTTGATCGTGGCGGAACCATCAAGAACCAAGCTGCTACTATTGAATCCGTTGAACACGAACTCATCGACGGCGAGGGCAAGAGGGAGAAGGAAGAGGACGGTACAAGCCAATATCTTGGCGAACATTGGGGGAGAGCTGTGGATGCTGCACAAAGATGATATGAATTCAGGCCGGAGGAAGCTGTTCTACTTGGATTGAGATCCTCTGACTTCAAAGTCACGGTGCCTTTGTCACTGACAGGTGGGCCTGTGAGCGGAGGGGCCCACCTGTCAGTGACAAAGGCACCGTGACTTTGAAGTCAGAGGAATCGCATCCGTTCTACTTGCCAAAGCCTTTCGTGTTGACAAATGATAAGATGGGTGACGTACTTAGAAATAAAGCAATGGAGGTGCTAACTTATATATGGCGCCGGGATCCGGAGGCCGGCACCGGAAATTTCTTCGGCTGTAGCGGAAAAGTCTTGCATGTCGTACTCGAGAAGGAATTACACGGCGACAGGCCCGAGAGTTGGATGGCATACGTGTAACGCGTGGTGTGGTGGACGTTACGTTTCTGTTAGGAAGGGGATTTTCAATTTTTGATGGAATTGATGGACCAAAATTGGTTTTTTTACTGGAGTTGACGCTGGTATATATATGCAGCAGAGCTTGTTTGACTGGAATCTGTCCTTAACATCCATTTGGTTGGCGGAATCCTCTGAAGGGATTATATTGTTTAGTAAAATAAACTACTAATCTGAATTAGAAATCTAAGATTACTTTAGAAACAAGATTACCATCAATTCCAGCAATCCCATAGAAAATGGTGTCTATGTTACATTACCGAGGGAATAGAATATTTGTTTTTACACTTTTATCATTTGTTTTAATTTTTCACTGTTAAATTTTGAACATGGAGAATTTAAAATCCAAATTATAATTTATTTTAATATTTGAATATGCAATTTATGGATTTTTTTAAAAATTCAGATTCTAAAATATCAAATTTTGAATTACGAAATTCAGAATTTTGGATTCAGATTAATTAATTTTAAAAATTAATATAAAAAATCGTAAAATTTGAAATTTTGAACTCTACATTTCAAGTTTCAAATTCTGATAATTTAATTTTAAAATATTCAAAAATTTTGAATTTAGAAAATAAAAATTCAAAGTGTAGTCTCAAATTTCGAGTTTTGAATTTCAGAATTTGGAATCTAAACATTTAAATTCCAAAACTTGAATTATCATAATTTTAATTTCAAAAATCCAAAATATAACTATTAAATCTTAAAAATTGAAAAATTAAATCTTGAAATTTAAATTCCAAGAAGTTACATTTTTTTAATCCAAAATTTAAATGTGAAATTTATGAATGTAAATCTTGTAATTTAACTTTACAATTCGATTTATGAAATGTCTGAACTCTTGTAAAGATTATTTTATAGTTTCGTTCTAAACAACCAAACGATTATATTACTGGTAATATGCATACGAAACGCAAGCTTCGACCCGTCAAATTAAAGTTACATGCGTGTAGATATTATACAAGCCATGCCCAGCACAGTACATGTTGAGAGTTCAGACCCCTCAGTAGTCAGCTTATTGGTTGAGAATTTCCCATCTCAAGGGATTGGTCAGTACGTAGGAATACGTATATCACGTACGATGTGTCCATAGGCCATTCTCAGTGGAGAGTTTCATAGCGTTGTTTACAAAACTGCCATATGTAAAATGAAATGAAATATGGATGAAACATCCATCCTCAATGCATAGTTTCATTCTATTGTTTCATAGACATTTAATTTCATGACTCATATAGAGTTGGTAATCGTGCCAAGAGCTATCTCTTCTTAAAAATATTGCCACATCATCAAAAATACCTATATGGCAGCCTATCAAAAATGCCTAAGTATGTTTGCGAAATCTGATTATTCCATCGGCTGGGTTTCTGTTCAGGTGAAACTTTTTTTGGGTTTTCTCTTGGGCCGTGAAACTTCCTTGCGCGGACGCCAGTTTACCTTCCCATAAAAGAAAACCGTAATGTCCCCTGGGATGATGTTGATTGCTTCCTGTCGTTGCTCGCCGGCTCCACCGTACGTCTTCCTCCACTAATAGCTAAGCTAGTTAGCTTAATTGGTCCTCGTTTTGAATTTTTTTTGTCAAGGTAACACGAACCCATTGTTTTCTCAGGGTGCCAAGAACCCATTATTTTCTCAAGCCTAAGCATAAATAAGAGAAATAAGAAGCACAGACAATATATATTAAATGCAAAACATCAATATTATTTAATAAATTAGCATAATTCCTACAAGAGCGTAAATCATCATTAAAAAATTTCTTAGTTTATAATCTCATGCTAGGAATACTAAATTAAAGCCCATCAATTTCAGCTCTAGCATTATCTAATTACTCAAGATAATTGAAAAGGCTTAAATTCTTTTTTTATTTTCAACTCTAGCAAATTCAGATTGTCCTACATACGTGGAATGGGCCAATTTTAACTTTTCAATTTCAACAAGTATGCTATAACAAGAATTATGTTCATAGCCATAGATCTAAGATTACTTATATCTGATATAGCACAATTAAACTCATAATATAAGATAACATAAGATTTTTTATTTTTCTTTAATTAAATACTTTTAAAAAATTTAACAACCATTACAATGTTATCTAAACTAGCAAAAGACATAGTGGCCATAAAGTTGTGATGACTCTCGAGCAAATTCCTAACCAGTAGTAATTAACAAGGCAAAACAAGTGGGAGTCGTTAGGGCAGTCCCAATGGGGGGTTTCTAGATGTAGTTTCCAAGAGAAGAAGAGAGCAATTAATGGCTAGTAGAAACTATCTCTCCCAACCCATGGTTTCTACAGCTTGGTCCATACAAAGGATAAATTAAATGCAACACCAAAAGGCAATAGATCACATGTGGCAATCAGCCATGTAGACATGTTTGCATTCATCAACAGCAAACAAAGAACTAAAGTTAATGCCCAGCAATTAAACATGTTCTTGATAACAAATATGATCATAGCTGATTCCGCAATTCAGGAATAACGACAATAGGTAGCACATATAGTTGATAACAAAAGAACTAAAGTTCATGACACACATATAGTAAAATAATATTAAGGTGGCTTCATCCAGTAGCCACATTTGCACATGGTCACACAGCACTCCAAAAGCAAGACCAACACAGTACTCCAAAGGCAAAATAGCCGGCTGTTGTTCAGTAATCCACGATCCAACAAACACTAATATATTAATACGTATGCATCCAAAACGTAGAAAAGTTGTGATAGATAGAAGCTTACAGGTACTGAAGTGAAGCCATGTTGGATATAGAGTAAGGAAGATTGCCGGAGAAATTGTTGGTTGCCAGATTCCTGCATCACCGTTTAGAGTGAAACTACAAACACCAATAACTACAGAACAAATTATACTAGGTGGGATACATACAAATATGTGAGATTCGGTGGTAGCTGATAAGGAATTGAACCATGCAAGTTGTTGTTGCTTAAATCCCTGCAAGTAATGAAATGGGAGATCAAAATAATGCACAAAACACAAGAAGAGTAGCCAAGTTGTAAGCTCTCACAATGTTTTCAGTGAGAATAGATTGGAGAGTTGGTATCCGGGAGTACCATTCAGCCCTGTCCCAGCAAGCTTACTGTAGAATATGAGAGATGAAGAATGAGTGTCGAGTAGTTCCATTTAAGGAATTTCCATCACACAAGTAAATAAATGAAACAAAATTAAGGATCATGTATGCTCCAAAGTGAACTTTGTTCCACTGTATTTCCAACAATCTTGGTATCAGGAGTCGAGACTTGAGACACCGATGAACAAAACTGCCATGAATGAGTTAGCGAAATAGGAACAACCATGAAAAACAGCAGTCACTTTCCGCTGCATGGATCCAAACAAGGTTTTTTTTTCTCTTTTCTTTTTATGCTGGCAGTGGATTTTGGGAAATCCTAGAGCTAACATCAATTAACATTGTGGCATCACAGCAGGAGCTTCCCAAATACTAAACATTTCTATCAACTTCCACAAACTTAGAATGTACTAAATATCAAACACCAGTCAACAAAGACGTCGTCTCCACCAAAAACCTATCATGATGCATCCACTAAACAGACAATCAATTGCCACAGCCATGCAAGATATTTTTAAGCTGATACTTTGATGTGGCATTGCAGGATCCTTACATTCGGTGACGCCGTGTTGAGCAGAGACGCCGCCACGCCGCGCCGCAGGGGTCGCCGCCGCCGGCCGACCAGTCACCCAGCTGCGACGGGCTGTTCCAGGAGGTGTAGAGATTCCCCAGAGCCGCGCGAGAGCTGGGGCGAGCGCGCGGATGGAGGGGCGCGTGCGAGCGGAGGGAGGGCGAGCGCGCGGAGGGGGGCGAGCGAGCGGAGGGAGGGCGAGCGCGCGGGATCTGGCAGGAAACGGATCGAGTCTTCCCAGTGGTGTTTCAGTCGTTTCTATGAGCATCGATTCTATCGTCGACGTCGTTCCATCAGGTAGAAATCGTTTCTTGATTTTGTACCCTCTCTCTTCATTAATTCCTATGCCACATCAGCAAAAAATTAAATTGACAAGGTAATTAATACACATAGAAACTACCATAAATATACCATTGGGACTGCCCTTAGGAATTGACTGGCATGCTTGGCAACTCACCTGTACCAATTAACAAGGCATGTTTTTAAAACAGACCATAAAGTTGTGATGACTATTGAACATGCATGGCAGCTCACCAGTAGTAATTAACAAGGCCCGTTATTAAAACACCTCGATCACAACTTACAAAGCACCGTTCCTTGAAACAATAAGCATCTCTATGAATCCTTTAGTCTAAAAAACTTGAACCTCTAAAAATATAAAATATTCGCATGTCTAGCCATTTAAAATAGATTGTGGACCGCAGACCGACTCTCATTGAGGGGATAGCCAAACCAATCAGTTTGCCCCCTTTATAGAATCTTCTCAGAAACTTCCATCCACCTCTTCACCAATTGCCGCTACACGAAAAGAATTTGGTCCCTTATCGACCAATGGATCGCCTCGAACTCCATACAACTAGCTTCTTGGCACAACGTTGCCTCCATTCATCATTGGTAGGAATCCGCTATTCTATAGCAAGATAAGCCCCGCAAACCTCTAACTTCGTTATTGATGCTCGTCGCATGGGAGATTTGGAAAGAGTGGAATTCTCGTATTTTTTGATCCGTAGAGTCTTCCCCCGCATCACTGCTAGCAAAAATTAAAGATGAGGTTCAAGTCTAGATCTTAGCTGTGGCAAAGAGACTAGCGGAGCTTTTATCTCTTTTTGTGATGCCTTAATTTTTTTCCTTAGGGTACGATCTCTCTAGGTTCGCAACCCTCTAACTTGTATATAACTTTCCTTCCAGTTTAATATATTTGGCAGTGCTCTGCCCGTTCAAAAAAAAAAAATAAAACAGTCTATAAAGTTGTGATGACTCTCGAGTCAATTCCTAACAAGTACTAATTAACAAGGCCTGTTTTTAACCAAGGCAACCTACCATCATGTACCATGTATGGCAAGCTCACGATATGGGCCAGCCGGCGTGTGACATATGGTCGCGCGTCCTCGGCGTCGACGATTTGGACGGGATACGAATTATACCGATTGCCGAACAGGGCGGAGTCCTTATTTAGAAATAAGAGATTAAATAAACTGTATAATATAATTATATTTAATAACACAAAAAATCAAATATCACTAATAACAATAAAATTTTAAAATATATAATTCTACTATACAAATTTGCCAAAACATAAGGGACCTATCCCTGCCAACCCCTCGCTCGCTACGCGTTTGCTTGTGAGTGCATGCCTACATTTTTTTAGGATCACTTATCTAGTAATAATACATCAGTTTTGCTATTGCACAGGCGACTGAAATTTTTTTATGTTTCAGTCACCTGAAATTGCACTCTCAATGAACTAAAATTGCAGCCTCCCTCTAAAAAAACAGCTGCAACTTTAGGTGATTCAGAGTGCAACTTCAGGTGACCTGAAATTGCATTCTCAATCAACTAAAATTGCAGCCCCCCTAAAAAAAACATGTGCAACTTCAAGTGATTCAAAGTGCAACTTTAGGTGACTGAAAGATAAAAAAATTTCAGTCGCCTGTGCAATAGTCTATCCCATAATACATATATAGGCATACAAGTATGCATACTTGAAAGATTGAATATGGCAACAGAGGACAGGTGAATGGTGCCTTCTAATTTCTCTTAAGTATTCAACACTCATTCACTCTAATAGCTACAAAACTATAAAGATTCGAATGAGAAATCACCACCAAGCAAACAAAATAACCCTCTGAAATTTTGGGGAAAATTAGGAAAATCGGAAGAACCTGTGTTATAATTGTAGTATTTCCTTTCTCGATGAATAAGGAAATCAGCCTAAGTTTCAAAAACTAAAATTGATGGAACTTTTGATTCATAGATCCAAATAATATGAAATTTTGTATGAATCTTCTCTACGATGTTACGAATCTTTTCCAACAAATGATCACAAAAATCATAGGTAAAGTTAAGACCTTTTCCAGTTTGTTAGAAAGTTGCACCGAAACCGAGCCAAAACCAAAATCGATGAATACAACTTGATCGTGGGTAGACGATAGTTAAGATAGCTTTAGATATATTCCCACATATCCCAGCAAGCAAGAGCATGAAGAAAATCACGTCAAAAACCATCGGATCAAGAAATCACACTTTGAAGCCAAATCAAGCAAAAATGAGCTTTCTCGTGAATCTTGCTATCAAAGTGCCTAGATGGTTGGTGATGTATTCTCATGGATTATCTCCATCTCTTACACATCCTTAGCACAACAAGATCACAAGAAGGAAAGAAGAGAGATCAAAACCAACCAAAAGCCAAGCACATCAATTAAAAACAAGAGGGACTCAAGAGCTACACAAGGATTAATGTATTATTTACTTGAGAAGGTAGCTTTCACAATCACTCCACCTTAAAGGACAAAGAGCACACAAGATACTCACTCTCAAATGCAAACCTAAACCTAGAGAAGAGAGCACATGATATGGGTTGGATGGTTAACCTCACATGTCTCCATCCCAACCTCCTTTCATATGTGGGCAACCAGCTAACTACATCATTTAATGTATTCTATCCACTATTACAATGGGGGAATCTCGTTAACCCTCCACACACAGGTTTTACTTTCATAAGTTCACTTATACATGCTTTTCAAAATGTATAAATATGCATCCGCTAAATCTTTAGCCTTGATACAACCAGCTCCACCTTGACCTAAACCGCTTTCCAACGCATCGCCCATGCACTGTGGTTTTGATCCAAGATGATTTTTCGTATTTTGGTCAAAATATCAAAATACCCTTCCTTAACCTGGTCATCACCAACCACTGCAATCAATCTCTATTCTTACTACTTGTAGGTATACCACTAACTTGTCATATGTCGTCAAGTCTTTTCTGCCCAGATTCCATCGAACTATGGCTCACTTGACCCGTATAAGTCACATGGTGCTATCCTGCCACATGGTGTAATTCCATCATCCAGGAACATGGGGTTGGGGATTGGCCTGCAAGGAGATATAGCGAAAACGAAGGTGGCGGAGAAGGAGAAGACGGAGCTATCGGTGAGGTTACGCATTTGGAAAGGAGAAGGAAAGAAGGCGTGGGCTCCTTCGAATGAGGTGTTGGTCAGGGTCAGGAGGCCATTTTGCATGATCGTAGCGGAACCATCAAGAACCAAACTACTGTCATTGAATCCGTTGAACACGAACTCATCGACGGCGATGGCAAGTGGGAGAAGGAAGAGGACAGTACAAGCAAATCTCTTGGCGAACATTGGAGGAGAGTTGTACATGCTGCGCAAAGATGATATGAATTCAGACCGGAGGAAGCTGTTCTACATGCCAAGCCTTTCGTGTTGACAAATGATCAGATGGGTGACGGACCAGAAATGAAGGAAGTGAGGTGCTTACTTATGACGGCGGAATGTCATACTCGAGAAGGAATTACACGGCAACACGGCCGAGACTTGGAAGTCACGCGTGTACGTACTGTCCCTGCCGTGACATGGATGGCAATGTCACGCTCAGGGGCAGAGCAATTTTGTCATAGGGGGCGACATGAATTTGTTACTACATCCTATTATACTTCAGCTTCTGGTTTCCGGCTTATTTTTTACTATTTATAAATTTCATCTTTTTATGAATTTTTGACTTTTTGTTGAGCTTTTTTGCCGGTTTTTTTCCCCGTATTTGTTTGTATTATACGTAATGGGCTAACATATATTTTTATATTTTTAATTTTTTTTTAAATTTAATTATGCTAAATAAGTCTCTGTCAGCTACAGTGTTTTTTCAGCCAGCTACAGTGCTTTTCAGTCATAAGCCACTAAAAAAAGCCCAAATAATCACGACACTTTGAGCTATTGATAAAACTAAAGCTATTGATAAAATTATGTCGCGATATAATTGGTGCCTAACTATCATAATAGTATAACAACCAAATATAAATAGTGATAATCGTGGTGGAGTTTCACACACACATATGCTTCACAGTCACCCAACACATTTTTTGGCACATACTTACGTGTCACCGAGTCAACGGACAATGTGGTAAAAATTAAACACATATAAAAACACATGATCAATCCCTAAACGCATAGAAATAAAACATTGTGCACTTTTTTTTTTGGAGAAAAATAGAGAAATATTGTGCACTTATGCCATTATGCAGTACATATTAGACACGGTGGTAGCTTGAAGTGTTTAGTAAAAATATATGAGCCCATGAACCATGAATTAACTCATGTTATTTTTAGCTTCACACAAACTACTACTTAATCACGTAGGTTTAGTATGGGCTACTAATGAAATTCTAATATAGCATCCTAATTAAAGCTTTACATGAATCATAGGGGGCTAGGCCCCTACCAGTAGGGGTGGGCATTTTTATACCGAAACCAAAAATATCGAACCATATCGAAAAACCAAAAAATGTGGTTTATTCGGTGTACGGTATTCAGTGAGCTTTATATTTTCATGTTATTTGGTTTTTGGTTTTCGCTTTTTTGTGCGGTTTTTAAGTCACAAAAACCGAATTAACCAAACACTGAAATATTATTTTTCTCTTATGTGAATTTGTAGTAAACAAAGGCTGTTCTCATTTAATTTTGTAGGTATTTTTCAACATCTCAAAAGGAAGAACATTAGTAGCTTCTGGAGATATCATTTGCTCAAAAATAAATCTGGTATGATAACACTAGACTAAATAATGTTATTATATGTTAAAGCATTGTGCATATTTCGGTTAACCGAACCAAAATAATTCAGTTAATTAGGTTCAATTTTGTTTAGCTAATTCGATTGTTAATTTTCAAAGACCGAAATATTTTTTTATCGAAAAAACCGAATGCCTACCCTGCCTGCCAGCCCCTTCTCTCCCCACTGGTCACACTGAATCAATGTCACGGCGCGTGGCCGAGACTTGAAACTTGAAAGGCCAGAGGTTACGCACGTTTCGAATGGAGCAAGATTTGAATTTTTTCTTTTTCGATTCCTAGACTCGAATTAACTCTGTTGTACACTATGCAGGAGCCAGCAGGGGAGCATTGTCAAATTTTATGCGGTTTCTCCGTCTGCAGTTTTCACCGACGATTGATTTGGTCTATCTATGAGAAATAACAATGTTTTCATTTTTTCTCTTTTTTTCTTTAATTCAATTACACAGAAAAAGTTAACAACCAAGCACAATGCAATTTAACTTGAAGCCAGAAGCCGCAGACAACAGCCGGTTCGAGTGGCCCCATATAAAGACTGCCATTAGTCCTTTACATCACATCTTTGACTAGAATTGATTTCTCTTAAGGTCTATTTGGTTGGCGGAATCCACTAAGGGATTACCTTGTTTGGTTAAATAATTAGTAATCTAAATCAAGAACCTAAGATTACCTTGGAAACAAGATTACCATCAATTCCATGAATATGATTCCCGTACAAAATGGTGTCTATGTTAGATTACCGAGGGAATAGAATCTTTGTTTTTACACTTCTATTATTTGTTTTAATTTTTCACAGTTAAAGTTTGAACATTGAGAATTCAAAATCCAAATTATGATTTATTTTAATATTTGAATATTCAAATTATGGATTTTTTAAATTCAAATTTTCAAATTATAAATATCAAGATTTGAATTATGAATTTTGGATTCAGATAGATTAATTTCCAAATTTTAATATAAAAAATTGGGAATTTGAAATGTCAAACTCCGCATTTCAAGTTCAAATTCCAATAATTTAATTTAAAATATTGAAAATTTTTAATTTAGAAAATAAAAAATTGAAAGGTTGAGTCTAAAATTTCAATTTTCGAGTTTTGAATTTCAGATTTTTTTAGTCCTGAAAATTTAAATTACAATACTCAAATTATCATAGTTTAAATTTTGTAAATCCAAAATTTGAACTTTTGAATCTTAAAAATGGAAATTTGGAATCTTGGAATTTCAATTCCAAGAAGTTACATTTTAATTCAAATTTTGAATTTAAAATTTACAAATGTAAACCTTCAGGCTGTGAAATTTCAAATCTTGTAATTTAAATTTGTGGTTCATGTTATGAAATGTTTGAACTCTTGTAAAGACTATTTTATAGTTTCCTTCAACCCAACTAAACACTTATATTACTGGCAATGTGTATACTAGTAATCAGATTGAGAGGAATATTAGATTGTAGTGGAATGTGTGAAGTCATGCATAGGAAACACACCCTTAGACCCTTCAAATCAAAGGTACATGTACATATATACAAGACATGCCCAGCACAGTCTAAATGTTGAGAGTTCAGACCCCTCAGCTTATTGGTTGAGAATTTCCCATCTCAAGGAAGGGATTGGTCACCTGGTTAGTACCTAGTAATACATGTATCACGTATGATGAATCCATATGTATGTTTGCGAAATCTGATTATTCGATGGGACGGGCCTCGTTTCGGTGGAAGTTTTGGTGGGCTTTGGCTTGGGCCGTGAAACTTACGCGGACGCCAGTTTGATTAACCGTAAGTATACCTTCTCATAAAAGAAAACCTGAAGATTTTATGAATTTTCAGTCTGGAAGATACTACGTGTCATCTTTTTGATGGTTGGAGTAGTAGATGGGCATGACCGCACGGCAATGGCACAAAATTCCAACATTAATTATAGTTAAGAAAGAAACTGGCAGGGAAAGACTAACATCTTAATTTCCAGCTCATACATAAGGAGATTTGATTACCTAGACCGGAAGCAACCTGACTCTTCAGACCAGAGGTCCAGTTAAGTCAGATGTTTATGTGTGTATATTATGTCTACAAGTCCTTGACAGTGAGAAAAATCATCCGGACATTGCAACAAAATATGCAAGATCTGAGTTATTGTCTTGCGAATCTTTTCTAATATGAATAACCATCTGATTGGTGGCGGATCCAGTTATAATGCCATAACAAAAGATAATGTGAAATTGGAGAAAAATGGAAAACAAAACTAATGTATGAACTACATCCTCTGGTCAAAATAGATGTCGTTTTGCTATCTCTATACAACCAAAACAATGAAGGATATGATATTTTGGCCCTGTTCATATTAGCCAATACGAACGTCACAGTATCTATAAACCAATTCTATCAGCCAGTACTATTCATTAGCCACTACTTTTTGCTTTAACATATTGTAACATATTTTGTATTTTATTATATTACAATTCCATAAGTCGCATAATAGTCTGAATATGATAGTACCTTTTGTTGCACCGTCTTTCTTACATAATACACTACTATTAATTAATTACTACTATTTATCATTCGCAGCCAAAAGTCATCAGTAAAAATAAATATAAATATGTCCTTTGTCTTTTTACTACAGGTGGTAGTAAGGCCATGAGGGTCAAATTCACAACCAGCAGCTTCGAACTCTAAGAAACTATTCACTTGACTACATACAATCATTGTGTATATAAGCATGGATATTAGATACCGTCATTATGTACCAGTTGATGTGGAGGGGGGTTACTGCTGCACGCCATAGATCTGGCCGTGCATCCAACCCACGACTATCTATTATCTTTATCTTTATCTTAGTTTTTTCAGACTTATGTTTAGGCTTTGTTTTACATTTCTACAGTATCTCACTGTTAAACGGTGCAATTTTCAAAGTGATGTTTACATGTAAATTATAGTACAAACTGTACTAAGTTCAACTGTATTGGCCAAAATCGCATGACTATTTCCCTCTACATACTGACTCTCATGAATAGATCAGAATTCAAAAACCACAGCCATAAGCCTCAACCCAAAAGAACCCACTATTAATTGGAGGCTTCTTAAGGAGCTATCAGGTTAATCCTAAGGCTAGAAATTACCGAATTAATCTAAAAAAGAATAAATAGCTAAAAGTTCTCACGTTAATCGAAAAGCAGAGAACATCTCAACCATTGGTTTGTTAATAACGATGCAATGTAAGGGCTAGATCAAATACTACGATCAAATCCAAGAAGAATAAGAAGTGGTGTCTACTTCATCAAGCGGCAGGGCATGATCTGCGAGTTGCCGTGCCTGGTAGAAGAAGTTGGAAGACTATTATTCAGATAAAGATCCTTTCCCTTCCATTTCGGGGGTCGGGGAACCAAGCTCCAAGAATGACAAGGATGGTGACGAAGAGATAGACTATCAGGAGCCATAGCACACCGTTGATATGGTGTTTGGCGACTCCTCCTCCTATGAGTCCAAGTGTCATTTAAAGACTGTGGAGCGGGAAGTGAACCTCACCAAAACTCCGATCGCCGTCAAGCCATCCAGGTGGTCAGAGATAACTATCTCCTTCACCTGGGAAGACTGCCATATTCCTTCAACTCGATCAAGTAAGTTCCTTATTGTCATAGAACCTATCATAAATAATTGCAAAGTCAATTGGGTTTTAGTATTCGGTGGTAGCTCTCTCAATATCTTATTTACGGGAGCTTTAAAAGAAATGCAAGTTTCCAAGTCAAAAGTCAAGCCCATGAAGTGTGCCTTTCATGGCATAGTCTCAGGATCTACTTCCAAACCAATAGGGCAAGTTTCCCTACTGGTTACGTTCAGAAGTCCAAATAACTTTCGAACAGATATAATCTTGTTTGATGTGGTAGACTTTGAGACTGCATACAATAGAATTCTTGGTCAACAGACATTGGCAAAATTTTTGGTAGCCACACATTATGGTTACTAGAGTCTTAAGATGCCAGAACCAAAAGTGGTCATAACGGTTTGAGGGGATAGAAATATGACATGCATGTGATTATAAATCCCTAGAATTTTTCGATGAACTTCCGACAAGAATTGCTAGCCCACCTTCTGTGTAGGACAAGCACTTAAGACCAAAGGTGGCCCGAAACCCTCTGACTAGATTAAGGACGTTCCACTCGACAAGGACAATTCTCTAAAAAAATATCAAAGTGTCATTTCAAATCAAAAATACTAGTGCCACCTTTCAGAACATACTAGTCGGGGCAGAACTCGACCCCAAATAGGAGTAGTCATTCATCTCTTTCCTCCGAGCAAACTCGAATGTATTCACCTGGCAGGCATCCGATATGGCTGGTGTACCCAGGGAGATGATCGAGCACAGGCTAGCGCTTTGACCTGACAAAACACTAGTCAAGCAAAAGTTAAAGGCGCTTTGCACCCAATCAGAAGGAAGCAATCTAGTCAGAGATCGACAAGCTTCTCAAGGTTGGATTCATTCGTGAGGTTGACCAACCAGAGTGCCTCATTAATCCTGTAATGGTTAGAAAAAGTAATGATAAATGGCGAATATATATTGATTTTACAAATCTGATAAAGATTTTCCGAAAGATGACTTCCCCTTCCACGTATCGATTAGCTTGTTGACACTATTTCTGAGTGCAAGTTATTAAGCTTTTTAGATGCATATTTAGGGTACCAGTAGATTAGTATGAGCAAAGATGATAAGGAGAAAACTTCTATCATCACACCATACGACACTTGTTGTTACATAAAATGTCATTTTGTCTCAAAAACGCTGGTGCTACTTTTAAGAGGTTAACGCAAAAACCTTTAGTCTGCAGATTGGTCGTAACTTAGAGGCCTATATTGATGACTTGGTCGTAAAAAGTAGGGGTGAAAATAGATTCGGATTCGGTCGTATTATCCGGATACCGAATCTGGATACTTAATACCCAAATGAATAGAAAATAGATCCAAATTTAGATGTTGAACTAGTGTGGATTTAGATGTTGAATGCGAATTCGGTATGGCCTGACACAAATTCAGAGTCAGATATCCAAATAAGATCTAGATTTGGAATTAGATATCCAGATAATATCCAGATTCAACAGATATAATAGCAACAGCTAGCTAATTCATATATTTTACATTTGACCTCTAAATTAGGCATATTATATATGCATTTCAATTATTTGAATGAGTCTGTCATCATGGTATACTCTAACTTGGTATTTCATGTTCGTTTTATTTTGGCACATCCCCAAAAAAGCTTTTTGTATGCTCTTTTTAGCCAAATTTGATATGTTTATAACCAATTTATTTGAAATATATCTAGAATTAGTGACAAAATGACATCGACATTCAATGATTACATGATAAACTAGAGAAAAAAAGGTATAAATATTACTATAAAACCGATGTCAATTTGCTAAACTTCATTGTGTCATAAGATATGAAGTTAGCCTCAGAAGCTGTATTATACAAATACGTTAGATGAATGATTTATTTGTTGCTGTCAATATTTAATGAGTAGTTACATATTAGAGTCAGCTATTTATCAATTTAAAATATTAAAACAATTTGATGTCATGTTTTGTAGCACCCTAAAAACAAAAAATGAATCCATTACTATCCCTATCTCTTTCTCTCCCATATTTATCTATATCTCTACTCTCTTTATCTCTCTCCTCCTCAAAACCCATCTACTATCTCCTTCTCTGTATTATGCCGGCGGCGAAGTGCGATGTGGCGGCCGGCGGCAGCGGAAGCGACACGCAGCGCGGCGGCGGCGGTGTGGCACGGCCGCGTATGGCAGCATGTGCGCACATGGCCATGGCGCATGGAAGCGGTGACACGCAGCTAAGGTGATGACGGTGCGTGGCACGATGGTGTGCTGCGCGTGGAGGTGGCGATCGGCGGCGCAACGATGGTGGCGCACGGCCAAGGCGGCGACGACGTGCGACACGGCGACACGCGGCGCGTGGAGGCGGGGACCCGTGGCGTGGCGGCGGCAGCGGCCTACGTGCGGCCGGCGTAGTGGCGGCGGTCGACGGCCAGTGGCAAAGGCGTGGCCGAATGTGGGTTCGCTCGGCCAAACGGCCGTTCACGCGGCCACCCATCATTTCGCTTGGCCGAATGGCGTTTCGCACTGCCGTGGGGCTAGCGAACCCATTTCCTCTCCAATCAAGTTCATCTCCTGTTATTCCTTTATCAAATCCATCTGTGCCTGATTGGTTGGCTTCCATTCCATCCTGTAGGTTCGTGCGTAGCTGTTGAGGAAGCAGTTGGGCAGTTGCACATTTTGGATTCATCGTGCAGCATGTTCTTCGAGCGTGCTCAAGGCAAGTACATCGCGACCATGACCTTTCCATTTCGCATATCACATGTTTCCAGTTTACTTGTCACCTTATCATTGAGTATAATTACCATATCACTCATGTTTGCTTGGTTAATATCATATCATATCATTAAGGTTACCTGTCTGATATCATACCATTAAAGTTACCTGGCTAATATCATATCACTAAAGTTACCTGACTATTATCATATCACTAAAGCTTATCTGGTCATTATCGTATCACTAATGCTTGTCTGGTTATTATCATATCGCTCATGTTTGCCTGGTTATAGACTTTTAATACTGTATTCATACCATGATGTTCTAAGTTATCTTGTTTCACATGCTTTTATGTTTATTAGGATGCTCAGTTAAAATGTTCTAGCATTCATGCTTTTAATTAGTGTTGTAGAATTCATGCTTAAATCGTTAATGGGGTACCATATAAACATGTTTTAACTTAGGTTTAAATTATTAACACACTTTTGACATTAGGGCTGCTATGTTTTAGTTTTCTAATATTATGATTCATTAATTGTATGATGTTGTTTTGAGCAATGAAGGATGTAAGTATTAAATCTATTAATCTGACTAATAATCACTTATTATGTAATAAAACTTAGTTGATTGTCAACCCTTGTGTGAGGTATGTTATAATATCTCTTTTGGAATAATTCCTAGACCGTTATCGCCATGTTATCATTTCACATCACCATCTATCAGGATCTAGTGCTTCTCCATTTCAATCCTTTAGCGAATCCTTCCACTTATCATAGCCTTATCTCCATCATCTCTTAGTTGCCTTAAATTCATATTTCATAACCTGCCTATGATGTAACAGTTACCTTATCACCACATTATCATTTCACAACGTCCTATCGGGTATTAGGCCCTTTCATTCCGAACCTTAGCCAATCTTGTCACTTCTCATAACATTATCTTAGCCTTCTCTCAGTCCCCTTAAATTCACACCATATAACATGTTAATAATATAACTATTACCTGGCCTAGGGTTATCTACATATAGAGGAGATTTCCACCCATCTGGTAATGTACGGGGGACTGTACACTCTTGTTACTCAGAATAATACACCCCGTTTGCAATTATACAGTCGAGGACAGTGTTGTGCCTGACTATTCTCGTATAACCGGGTATGTGGGAATAATCACTAGTGCCATTGCCATAACTTGCTAAATAACAATTACCTTGGTTCCACATTTCCGTTATCTCCATCCCCGATAGGTATCAGTGTCCCTGGTAACCTAGTTTTATTGCAATTAACTTATGTCAATTACTTGGTTGCATTGCTTGTCCTTTATATATCTTGCTTGAATTGCTTGTTCTTTACTCATCATGTTGCAACCGTTGTTGGGTACTTACTGAGATTTTCAAATCTTATACTTGCTCTTGTCAGTTTCAGGTAAAAGACCAGTGGAGTGATAGCATCATTCATGGATGGGAGCACTCGAGTTTTCAGCATTGTGGCTTGCCACTATTTGATTATTTCATCTGTTCTTTATTTGGTTAGAAGTGGACCGGTCCTATGTTTCAAACATTTATTACAACTTCCGCTGGTTTTCTAATAAAGTACTTTCAAAAGTTTTAATTTCCTCACAATTTCTATTATTGCTTTTATTTATTCTCACTGTGGCGATCACGTTCTATATTAGTATCCCATATGGATATATAGGGTGCTACAGTTTTAAATAGGAAAGGTCACGAATAATGATTGGAATTTGAAAAATAGTCGAATCTGATCCGATTTGAATATAATCGGATCCAAATTTGTATCGACGTTTGTCCTATTCATATTCAAATCTGAAAAAAATATGGATACTAATATGATTTTGACACTATCCAATTCATTTTCACCCCTAATTTTCACTCGGAGAGAAGCTACTTGTCATATTTTTTTATGGTTGGAGTAATAGATGGGCATGACCGCACGGCAATGGCACAAAATTCCAACATTAATTAGAGTTAAGAAAGAAACTGGCAGGGAAAGACTAACATCTTAATTTCTAGTTCACGCATGAGGAGATTTTGTTACCTAGACCGGAAGCAACCTGACTCTTCAGACTAGAAGTCAGTCAAGTCATTGATGTTTCTGTGTGTGACCTATATTATGTCTTTGACAAGTCCTTGACAGGGAAACCGATCATCTGGACATTGCTACAAAATTATGCAAGATCTGAGTTGTTGTCTTGCGACTCTTTTCGAATATGAATAACCATCTGATCGGTGGCCGTTCAAGTTACAATATAACAAAAGATAATGTGAAACTGGAGAAAATTGGAAAACAAAACTATTCGGAGTACACCGCGCTACCTTGGGCCCATAACCACATAGGAACGATGGCATCTATTGGAGGATCTACCCCAAACTAAGTCTCCAAGTCAACCCTGAAAGGGTCTGAGGCCTACATTGGGCGAGGTACACGAGGCCGACCCTAGAAGGGTCCGGTGCCTACCCCCGTGAGGTACATATGACTGACTTCAGAGGAGTTCGAGGTCAACCCTAGGTGAGGTACGCGAGGCCAACCCGAAAGGAAGGTACGTGAGGCCGAGCTTGGAAGGGCCTAGGGTCAATCTCGGACAAGGTACGCAAGACCGACCTTGGAAGTGTCCAGGGCCAATCCCGAACGAAGTACACCAAACCGACCCCGTAAGGGTCTAGGGCCGATCCCAGAGCCTCAGACGTGGTGGAGCCCATGTGAGGCAAATGACACAAATACCCCTACGAGTAAATTAGGCCTCGAGGACAATTTCGTAACTTCACTTGTCTTCCTCTCTCCCTCTATAATAGGACCCATGTAACAGAGGAGGGGGTATTTTTGTAACCCTAGAACACTGATATTGAATATACTTGGTGATTGTGTACTTCTTCTTGAGTTCTTTCGCATTCTTGGCGGTCTCCGAATCCGACCGGAGGTGTTTCTAAGTTTACTGTCCAGATTCGTACCGACGATAGTTGACATTGTCCGTAAGAACTCAAGCGAGAAGTTATATTGCCTACCACACGGAGGTCCTCTGGACTCTACCCTAGACTCCATTCACGCCTCAGCCTCCCTCCAAACCGTCTTTGCCGGCTCCGGCCTCTCACCCCGAACTACCTCGAGGCCACCTCTGTCGATCTCCAGGCCGCCTTTAGCTTCACTTCCAAACGACTCCATGCCTTGAACCCAGACCGGACTTTTTCGCTTCAACATCTCAGTCCCCGAGACACCTCAAATCATGCTTGTGCGACACGGGAGCCGAAGACACAAGGTGAGAGCTCGGGCTCAGCTCGTTAGGCTCGTTAAGCATAATTCACAATTTTTATCCATTAGAGATCCAGATCCAATCATATGGCACTTCAGTCTACATAGAAGTTCAATGGTCACAAAACTTGACTTAGAATTAAAAAACAAGGGCTGGCCTTAAGTATTCCAGGTTCCCTAGCTAAAGGTGATGAGCTACCCAAATTAACAAGTGAGGATATGAACTTAACTTCTAAAGGATGGTTTTAGCTAGGCCAAAATGTTTAGGTTTAATTTTGAAGGAGCGGTGTATATATGTGGCAAAAGACGTCACCAGTCTGGCAAAAGACGACACATGCAAGCCTGCTTTTATTTTTCATCTACCACTCATCATGTAGATCACTCTAGTGCATATAGTAACATAACAGCTAATTGATATGCATGTCACAGTGAGAATTTTCTTGCCTAAGACTCATGCAGTCTGCAAGCTCCAAAAGATCGAAGCAATATATAACAGTGGATTAGTTTGATAGGTCTTCTAGCTTTGACATGAAATGATTAAGATCACAAAGCTCTTCTCCAGTTGCTCATTCAAATCTACAAAAAAAAAAATTCAAGGAATAAACAAAAGAACCAATACATGAAATGACTTCTTGTGACAAAATTATAATGTTTTGGTAGAGAGACTTACAATCCAGGCATCAACATATCCATTTCTGTTGCTAATGCAGCATCAACATATCCATTTCTGTACATAATCAGCATGCTTTTGTTTATGTTCATAGCTGATAATAGATGATCCTATAGTGATGCATATGAGCATATCTAGTGCAAACCACATAATAGCTGCATACATGCAGGCCACACAGGTCACCACAAATCACATAATATAGATTACCATAACAAGTTTGTAAAATTTAAAAGATGGATGGTATCACAAAATTGGACGATATGCAATTTGTTTCTCTCCAACTATGATACACAGTCAATAATCAACATAATAGCTCTCAAGAACATACACAGTGCAAACCACATAATAGCTGCAAGTAAACATACACAGTCAACAATCAACATCCAAGATACACTCTCCAATCTCCATTAATCTCTCAAGAACATGGGTTGAGGAGCTACTTTACTGAGGTTGCCGGGGTCGGAGCTGCTGTGGCACTGCAAGGTGGCTGTGGACAGGGGTTGGGGAGGCGGTTCACCACTGGGGTCGATGCAGAGGCGCAGCTAGAGCCGGACCCGAAGGACCTCCTCCCTCTGCGATTCTTTGACTCCATGCTAGCCTGCGCATGCCGCCCATGCACTAGATGCCGACAAGAGGCTGATGGCGAGGGAGGTGTGGCACTACGGCGGTGGTGCTGTGCGGTCGGTGACAGCGGAGGTATGGCACTACAGTTGAGACTTGAGGGAAGGCGATGGCTGATGGGAAGGGGGTGGAGGCTGAGGCGAGGAGGAGGGGAGGGGTCGGCGCCGGCGGTCAATGACGGTACGGTGCGGCACCACGGTAATTTTCTAGGGTTGAGACGAGAAGAGGATTTTCTCGGGATGGACGGAGGCGAGGCGATTGTGTCGGTGTGACTGTGAAGACTAAAGACCGAGGCGAGAGATAGATGGGCTGAGCGCCAAGAATCGAACGAGACATGGGCCGCGCGTCAAGCCGTTTGACCAAGCCAACCGAGCGGCTCACGAGCCAGCTCGGCTCGGCTCGTTAAGAAACCGATATCAACCCCTGGCTTGGCTCGGCTAAAAAATTCCATGAGCCAAGTCGAGCCTGTATCAAGCCGAGCCGCGAGCCACGAGCTTTTTGTCCACCCCTACTCACTACCTTCCTGCTCCACATGATGGACACACAGCCTGGCATGCTGAGTTGGTTTGCATGTCCACGTGCATCGGTTCCTACAAAAACATAAAAACTACCGCTACTCATTGCTAGCAATGGGCCACCAGTCACCATTGTGCCTGCCGCTTCCAGCCCTCACCGAACTTCCCCGAGCTCCAGCCTCTGCACATTGTGTGCGACCTCTGCAAAATGTAAACTATTCGAATAGTCGTGCCCACGGTCAAGGGCGGACATGGGAACTTACTCGAGTTAGTTCTTTTTTTAAAAAAAACTTTTGTGGTTGGGAAGAAAATTGGATGGAGGGAAGTACTCCAAAACTTTGAATTTTTCCTGGAGGGAAGTACTCCAGTGTTAATATAGATTATCCAAACTAAAACCTAGCATAGGTGGATGGAACCATGTAACTGGTGGATGGAACCAACACTACTCTATACATACTGCACAATTTATCACCTTCAAAATCATGTCTTACTAAAAATGCTAGAACTAGGGGTTTGTAAATATAATATTTGCAACTATAGCTTTACGCAAATAAAAGAATCTAAGCCATTCTTGAATAAGCCTTGCATACTAGTATTTGCATTCTGTATGTTGGCTCGCAGAGCACGGTTGCGTGTGCTCACCCTCACTCTCCACCCCCCTCTTCTCCAGAGCTCGTAAATCAAGGATAGTACGAGTTCTACCAGGACCAAGCTGAAGAAGGGAATGAAGATGGTTGTAGTTAGATTAGGTTCTAGCATCTCCCCACAGTCTGGTCGACTAAACTAATAATTTAGGTGCGTTTAAAGTTAGCCAGTCATCTGGATAAAGATTAACCGCACCTAGTTGCCCCGGTCACTTGCCTGTAGGGTGATGAGTTCCCCTCTTTTGCTTCCGCTGTATTCATATTTGTGTACTGAACTTATTTCGCCTGACGGCCCTTTTGTAACGCTTGTCCCTATATGGGTCATGCGCATTCTGGTATTGTAATATTATGGTCTGTACCGTGTATGAAATGAACCAGTAATGTACCTGTGAGCACTATCTACTAATCCAGGGAATAATGTAATGTATTCACAGAGAATTCTGGGTTGTTTTAAACCCAAGGTCCGACACGGCTTCCCGGGACTCGACGACCCCGGGTGCTCCTAAGGCCCCATTCATTTCGGTTTGAGTTTCTAATTTCTGGCTTATTTTTACTATTTCTAAATTTTGTCTTTTTCTGACTTTTTGGCTTTTTTTGAGTTTTTTTACCGGTTCTTTTTCCCCATATTTACTTGCATTGTCTGTAATGGACTAACCTATTTTTTCATTTTTAATTTTTTTAAATTTAGTTATGTCAAATAAGCCACCATCAGGTATAGTGTAATTTTAACTAACTACAGTATAATTTTAGTTATAAGTCAGTTTATTTCAGTCCAACCGAGTGGCACCTAAGTTCCCTGGATTTAAAAGAAATTTAAAGTGTTTGGAACATGAGTTGAACAGCATGCGTGCACGGATTAGCTATGCCCGTCCTGAGTCCCAGGAAAATTTAACAAAGCTGGCTAATATTGATCACATCGCCAGTTACCAAAGCAAATCTGAGCATTACATAGCGTCCCGTGTTTTCAGAGTCAAACACTGTTAATACAGACGTACTAACAACATTCTCCTAATTCTCTTTCCTTTGCAATGAAACATAGCGGTATTTACTATTTAACCCTACTAATTCAAAGAAAAAAAGTGTTAGGATATGGATAGGCTATACTAGCACAGATTAAAAAAAATTTACCGTGTAAACCAGAAAACTAAAAAAAATTTACCGCGTAAACCAGAAAACCATATGAGTAAGAGATCATGGATCATTACCACTAAACGCGCAGTGCAGCAGAAGTAGAGTTGAAACAGCCGATTCAACGAAGAGCGCGTCAGTTTAGTGGTAGTAATCGATCATCCTCCGGCCAACTGTCTCCTTCTCGCGATCGTCCTGATCAGCGCCGTAATCATAGTAGCGCCTCTACTGAAGTCCACATGTTCAGGATGGAACACCGTGCGTCAGCGTGCTAGCACCAGCACGCACGGTAGGAGTTATGAGAGGTGGCGGCTAGGGTTTCAATGGGTGTGTTTCGGGATGCATCCCTCAGCCCCTGCACCTCTCCTTATATAGTCTCCAATCGGATCCATATCCGATACGAGTAGTGATCGAATCCCACTAGAAAACTATCAACCCATTAAATGTGTGACCCTGTAGGTTCATGTGTATTTGGCCATTGGCCGAAAAAAACTCCTTTCCGGCCCAAAATTCGGTAGTGATCCCTAGCAGGACATAACGAGTCCCAAACATACATAAAGATCATATTGGACGAACCTATACAATGCTTATGTACCAATCCCTTTGCCTCATGATACCAAATCGAACTCAAGGTGAGAAGTGTGCCATCCTATGATAGCTCGATTCTTCACTTAAACCTATAGTAGATTACTTAGTTGCGATTGACTCTTCAACCACATTCAGCATGGCCATACACTTTCTTAATCTAACCACATCGATGGGCCCAGAGATATCTCTCCTGTTACATAGGAGGGGCAAATTCTATATTGATCGCTCATATTCCTCCGCATGTTTCATAGCAAACCTAAAAACTACCTTTATGACCACCCAGTCATAAAGTAGTTGATGAGCACATTCCAGCTCAGCATGTTCCATCACATATCAACCATTCACCATCAAGCATAAAGGATACAAATCAAGGTCCACTTACACGAAGTCGTGCCAAGAAAATACAAGAACAGGTGAATTCATTCCTAGCTGATTTTTCTTTCAACATATCTCAGGATGTTATACTACCTAAATGTTCTACATTGATGTTACTTAGGTTTACACATGAAGCGGAGGAAGCTACTTGGCATGAGGAACAAATACAATGCTATGATCAGACCACCTGGCTGACCGCACCTACTGCCACAAAGAAGCAACCATAACTTTTGATTTCCGAAGGCTCTGGGGATAAATGAGTACTTGATGGAAATCTTATCAAGTATAGTTTCCAATGCAACAAACCCCACGTCATTTGGACTTTCCAATAAGAAGTTATGACCGAATTAATGGAGACTGCTCAGAAGGCTAACAGTCACGCGAGACCTCCTCGGGAATGCATCTCGTGGAGACCTTTCACCTAGCCTATCTTCAGAAACTCCAAATCCTTTTCACACTCAACTAGGAGGGCTGTTCCTAGTATAAATACCCCTTGTATCTAAACAATGGCAGTTTTTTGGAATCATTTGATAAACCATAGTTTTGCAGCCGAGCTGCTAAGTGTCTTACTCACACCATTGTTCTTCCTTGTTCTTCTTGGACTCGTGAAGAGATCCCTTTGGGATCCCCTAATTCGTGCTCTAGGCTTTCGGGCCTTTTGTGTGGGTTAGTCCCGGATTGTGGTTCTGCGGTCGTTCGGAGATCGAGTCGAAGTCCTCAAGGTTTCGGTGTCTCTCTCCCCGTCGTTTGGTCGCATCCAACCTTGGCAGGTATAAATCTAGTTACCCCGCTGTTCGCAGCAAGTTATCCTCGGTTCTTCGACCTACTGTCGTGAAGATCAGGCCATCCCAAGGAGGTTCCTATCAGTAGTGTTTGGTAACTCATAAATAAACTATTACACATATAGAAAACAAAGACGATCTCAGATCTAAGGATTCTGCATACACTATATATGAGACCAACTAATGACACTTAATAATATAATAATTTCCGCAGTGTCTCATGTTGGGTCAATCCAACATCATGTTCTCTAACATATGTCCATATTCTTGATTTGATATCTCATACCATGATCATCAATTAATACATGTGCTGATCTATAAATCATAATTGTGCCACATAATGGTATAAAATGAGGGATTATTTAGAATAACATCAAAACATGAATAAAGAGTTCCACGAACAAGTCACATACTTGTTGATCAATACGAAAGATATTTATTCAAGAGACAAAATAACATATTATTCAAAAGATCGTAAACATAAAAATAATATAATCATTTCCATGATTACTTGTAAAGCATATAACTAACAAACAGAGAGAGAGAGAGAGAGCGCGCGCGCAAAAATTCATAAGACAGAGCAGCGAGGACCACACGAAGTGCACCTCTTCGATGGTATCATCTTCCCCCTGAGAGACTGAGACTGCTCACACTAGTCTGCACCGATGGATACTGCACAGCATCCTCATCGTCTAAGCCGCGTTCACTCTGCATCTCGTTGAAGCTCCGGACGCTCAGATAACTATCCGGCATCTCTGGAAAAGGCGCATCGCCACCTAGATACTGCATCACAAGCCTCATGCTCGGTCTGCCGGCCGGCGACGGGTGCGAGCAAAGAAGCCCAAGCTTGAGCACCAGCTCCGCCTCCTCGGCTACGTACTCTTCTCCCAATCTTGGATCCATCATGCAGACGATCAAATCACGCTGCCAGAATCTGAGCACGAAATCCACCAGGACTTGTGGTTCCCCACGGGAATTCATGCCAATTGGTCGCCTGCCGCACGCGACCTCCATGATGAAAGCGCCGAACGCGTACACGTCGGTAGCTTTCGTGGCCTTTCCAAGCCTCGCTAGCTCCGGAGAAATGTAGCCTCTGGTTCCTGCCACGCATGTCGTGTGGGCCTCAACTCCATGATCGTGTAATCTTGCTAAGCCAAAGTCGCCTAGTCGGCCATTCATCTCGCCGTCGAGGAGCACGTTGCTCGCCTTGACGTCCCGGTGGATGACGACTTGCTCCCATTCCTCGTGCAGGTAAAGGAGACCTGATGCGACACCCTTGATGATCTCAAACCTGTGAGCCCAATCCAACGACGGTTTCTCCTGATCATACAAGTAATTATCTAGGCTGCCGTTGGGCATATACTCGTACACTAAGAGCAATTCACCTTTCCGACGGCAGTACCCAAGCAACTGAACCAGGTTCCGGTGCCGGAGTCGGCCAATACTTACAACCTCTGCGATGAACTCTTTCATACCTTGCTTTGACTCGTGTGACATGACCTTCACCGCAACCTCCAACGTTGACGACGGAAGCACTCCTTTGTACACCTTCCCAAATCCTCCTACTCCGACCAATTGCTTGTGCTTGAAGCCGTCGGTGGCTTTGAACAGCTCCTTGTACGAGAACCGGTGCGGCCCGAACTCCATCTCCCAGTCCTCACGGAGCTCCCGGTACTTGCGGCATCTTCGCACTACTAGGTAGAGCACGATGGGCACCAACATGGCGCCTAAAATGGTACCCACAAAAATCAGAATCGTTGAGTTGATGTAGTTTGCCTGATAGTAGCCGCCTGAAGGCCCACCATAACTTGAATCATTGGTTACATTAACATCTGTCCCTGGTAGCTTGGAGTAGTTGAGTGGTACAGCTTCTCCGTTTAGCTTAAAGCTGCAGCCCAGAACGAAATTATAATGATCAATAATAAGAAGGGACCTCTGGGATGATGAGAAGCCAATGAACATGCGATCAAGCAGCACGCTCGACAGATCAACAGTGGAGGAAAGCAGAGGGCGCTTGGGCTTGGGCATGGGGGCAGGTGCCAAGGTGACATTGAGCTGCATCAGCCTGGGGTCGTACTCTATCCACGCTTGCATCGCCTTGCCGCTGGACAGCTGCAACGGGTGTAAATCTGAGAAGGGGTCGTCAGTGTAATAGCCGGCCAGAGAGGATGCTGAGGAATTCAAGCTATTGACATTGATGCCGACATGGTTGTCGTCGATGTCGTCGAAAAGTTGGTTGTGACAAGTATCCAACTCTATGGCAAGAAGATGGTTTGATGGTTTACCATTGTTATATTGATCTAATATAGCGCCAGAAGCACTTAAGTTTGTGGTTGGCACGAGTACAAAGGCAATTCCATCATTCAGGAACATGGGGTTGGGGTTTGATCTGCGAGGAGATATAGTGAAAACGAAGGTGGCGGAGAAGGAGAAGACGGAGCCATCGGTGAGGTTACGCATTTGGAAAGGAGAAGGAAAGAAGGCGTGGGCTCCAAAGAATGAGGCGTTGGTTAGGGTCAGGAGGCCATTTTGCATGATCGTAGCGGAACCAACAAGAACCAAGCTACTGCCGTTGAATCCGTTGAACACGAACTCATCGACGGCGAGGACAAGAGGGAGAAGGAAGAGGACAGTACAAGCCAATCTCTTGGCAAACATTGGGGGAGAGTTGTACATGCTGCGCAAAGATGATATGAATTCAGGCCGGAGGAAGCTGTTCTAAACAGGCCTTTTTAAAGTCGCGCGTGTACGTACTGTCCCTGCCGCCGTGACTTGGATGGCAATGTCATAGGGCCGACATGAGACATGAATTTGCTACTATATCCTATCATAATATAGACACTTTGAGCTGTTTATAAAAAAAATAAAGGTTTTCTTAAAAAAATCTATCATGTCACATTATAATTGGTGCTCAACTATCATAGTAGTATAGCAACCAACTATCATAGTAATCATCGTGGTAGAGTTTCGCACACATCCGACATATTTTTGGGCGAATACATACATGTCACCGAGTCAACCGACGTTGTGATAAAAACTAGATACATATAAGAAACACTTGATCAAGCCCTAAACGCATAGAGAGATGAAACATTATGCACTTTTTTTTGGAGGAAATTAGAGAAACATTGTGCACTTATGCCATTATGCAGTACATATTAGACACGGTGGTAGCTTGAAGTGTTTGGTAAAAATATATGGGCTCACGGACCATAAATTAACTCATGTGATTTTTAGCTTCACACAAACTACCACTTAATCACGTAGGTTAAGTAGTAGGGGCGGCTACTAATCAAATTCTAATATGAATCATAGGGGTCTCCGCCACTGGTATACACTATGCAGGAGACAGCAGGGGAGCATTGTCAAATTTTGTTCGGTTTCTCCGCCGGCAGTTTTCGCTTGCATTACATCGAGCAAAGCTTCTTTGACTAGAATTGATCAATTCTTGTTCGGTAAAACAACCAGTAATTTGAATTAAAAGTCTAAGACTGCCTTGGAAACAAAATTACCATCGACTCTACAAATCTGTTTCCCGTAGAAAAGTTAGATTACCGAGGGAATGGAATCTTTGTTTTTATGCTTTTATCATTTGTTTTAATTTTTCACAGTTAAATTTTGAACATTGAGAATTCAAAATCCAAATTACGATTTATTTTAATATTCAAATGGATTTTTAAATTTCAAAATCTAAAGTACCAAATTATGAATTTCGGAATTTTCGATTCAGATAGATTAATTTCAAAATTTTAATATCAAAAATCGGAAATTTGAAATTTCGAACTCTGCATTTCAAGTTTCAAATTCTGATAATTTAATCTTAAAATATTGAAAATTTTAATTTTGAAAATAAAATTTTTGAAAGGTTGGGTCTCAATTTTTAATTTTTGAGTTATGAATTTTAGAATTTTGAATTCCAAAACTCGAATTATCATAGTTTTAATTTCGAAAATCCAAAATTTGAAATTTTGAATCTTAAAAATTGAAAATCTGAATCCATGGAATTTAAATTCTAAGAAGTTACATTTTTAATTCAAATTTTGAATTTAAATTTATAAAATGCAAACCATTGTGAAAATTCAGATTTTGAATTTAAATTTATAAAATGCAAAACATTGTGAAAATTCAAACTTTGCAATTTAAATTTGTGGTTCGAGTTACGAAATGTTTGAACTCTCGTAAAGACTATTTTGTAGTTTCCTTCAACCCAACTGAACGCTTATATTACTGGTAATGTGTATACTATTAATCAGATTGCAATCTAATTGAGATGAATACTATACTGCAGTGGGTACATATAGATATATACAAACCATGGCCAGCAGAGAATTTCCCATTGAGAGTTCAGACCCCTCAGCGTATTGGCTGAGAATTTCCCATCTCAAGGAAGGGATTGGTCAGTACCTAGGAATACATGTATCACGTGTGATGTATCCACATGTATGTGTCGCGAAATCTGATTATTCGATGGGCCGATCCTCTGTTTAGGTGAAACTTTTGGTGGGCTTTTTGTTGGGCCGTGAAACTTCCTTCTCTCCGCCACTGGTCTCACTGAATCAATACCACGACGCGCGGCCGAGACTTAAAAGGCAAGAGGTTACGCACGTTTCACATGACAGTGAGATCGATCATCCGGACACTGCAACAAAATTATGCAAGATCTGAGTTGTTGTCTTGCATCTCTTTTCTAATATGAATAACCATCTGATCGGTGGCGGATCCAGTTACAATGCCATAGCAAAAGATAATGTGAAATTGGAGAAAATTGGAAAACAAAACTAATGTATGAATATCTTCCTCTGGTTCAAATAGATGTCGTTTTGCTATCTCTATACTACTAGAACAATGAAGGATACGATATTTTTCTTTTTACTACAGGTAGTAAGGCCGTAAGGGTCAAATTCACAGCCAGCAGCTTCAAACTCTAAGAAACTATTCACTTGACTACATACAATTATTGTGTATTTAAGCATCAATATTAGATACTACTATCACGATGTACCAGGAGCCGCCGCTTCTGTCGCGAGCCGGATGACCGGGCGACGACATGTTCTTCGTAGTGGGCTGCCTCTTTATTCCAGTTCAGCCGTGTAATCAAGTGTAGTGGTCTTGTACTTGGGGAGTTCGATTTGTTGCCTAAGTGGACGGGCCGAGCGCGCGACTGGATCATCCACGCCACACAAGAACAAACTATGCTAGTGTAAGCATTTCACCGCCGAGTACGAAGTCCCAAGAATGAAACCGCTAACCGACGTAGCCTCGCGGTTCACAATACCAACCGATGATCGCCGAAAATTGGACAAACCGATTTCAAATATTTCGGCCCAATTTGAATTTGCACTGATTTACACCATTTTATATCGATTTTCTTTGAATTTTTGGCCAAAAAACTCCAATATTTCCTAATTTTTGGTCAATTTTTATAATTCAAAATTTGATTTGAAATTTTGGGCCCAAATCCTTCAATAATTTTTTTATTATTGGTGAAATCGGTTTAACCAGACCTCCCGGTAAAAATTTCAAACCGGTTTTCAAAACCCTACATAATCCCAGTTCCCAGGTCGGTTCATGAATTGAAATTGGAGGCGATCCTTTCCTCACCGACACATGTTCTATTCTGAGGAGGAGAGCTCGTGCCATTAAATAGCAAGTTGCCTGACAAATAAATACTAGGGACTAGGTTTTCGGGTTAATTTTGACATCAAGCTTTTGTAAAGAAAATTTTGAAACTAGGTTTTAAAGGCAATAAGTTTTGGAAATGAAATCTAGAGCGATAGGCTGTCTTTCGAAATCAAGAAGGCCTGCTTATAATAGCAGGTTTCCAGGGACAATTCCTAGGGGAGGATTTGGAGAAAACCTTTGTCAATAGACTATTGAAGTAAGACTGGAGGGGTGACATTTTCGAGGATACAATAGAGTCATGTATGGAGGAAATGAGTTTACTTGTCAATTACTTGTTGCACATGAGTGAAATTGTGGTTGCTCATAAATAGGGAATCAAGGTATATTACCTTGCTCCACTTTGGCACCATCACAATCAAAATTCAGTGAAACCTAGTCATGTGTGTTGCCATAGTGATTAGTCCTTGTGTATTGCGGCTTGCAGTCTGGGAACAAAGGTTTCTCTGAGTCCTCCATCAAGCCCTTAAATTTACCAAACTTTCTCATTATAGTTCCCTTCTGCATCACGTAGCATCTGATCTAGATTATCATCCTGCAACCTATCCTCATGATTGAAAGCACTGTCCACAATCGGCATATCGTTGTCTCCTTCAACAATGTCATAACTACCTTCTTGTGTAATCTTCTCTTCACCGTGACTAGTCCAACATTTGTACCCCTGTATAAAACCCCTTCGAATCAAGTGAGCTTTCATCTGCGCTGAGTTGCTAAACATCTTTAGATTATCACAATCAATGTATAGACAGTACATATATTCCATCCCCTTCTTCAACATATCCAGCTTGGCCATCTATATTAGGTAGGTAGCTAGCTAGCCACGTATTCATGACACAATAATATTAAGCAAGAATATATTGAAGTAAATTATAATTACTTACACATTCTGAAATTGAACAAAGTACCATTATCTTTCTAAACCTAGCTAGCTAGTTATCTAGATTTAAACAAAAACCTAGCTATCATCTCTTTCAATTACAAGGCATATAGTTATTAGAAGTAATTGAGTACTAACCTCTGATCACTAAGAAGACATATATAGATCTATAAGCAATATGTTTTCACCAAACTCCCCAAAGCCGGCCACCTCGCTCCACCGATGCAACGCAATGAAAACAGATATGTGTCGAGACCACATACGCCCGGTGTTGTGGTTACAGACCAAACAGAGAGAGATGGTAGTGGAGAGGTGGGAGTGTTCTGTCTCATCCTCCCCCTCATCTTGATATATATATTCACATGGGGTATACTTTTACAGTTATGCCCTTACATCCGTACATCCCCATTAGGGGCACTTATGTCCTTACACCTGTTATTCTGGTTCTTATAACCTCCCAACAGCTCTTTGGCTTAGGTGGGGCCACCCCTCTGACAGAGCCTCTCATGGTGAAGGGCTTCACAGGGCCGAAGCCATGTCGCCGAGTCCTTTGGCCCCCTCCGTCCCCTGCGGCCTGTGAATTTTGCCAAGCTTGTGGTCGGGGAGCCCGAGGTCTGGGATGGAAGGTGCCTTGTTGAAGCCGAGGCGCGCGCGCTCCGTCCCCTACCCTTCGAACGGGTGGCGCGAGGTGGCGCGCTAAGTCGGCCGAGGCGAGCGCGCTCCGTCCCCTACCCTTCGAGCGGGTGGCGCGAGGCCGGCGCCAGCTCGGCAGAGGCGTCGCGCGCCCGTCCCCTACCCTTCGAACGAGTGGCGGCGAGGCCGGCGCCAGGCTCGGCAGACGCGCGCTCCGCCCCTACCCTTCGAGCGGGTGGCGGCGGAGGCCGGCGCCAGCTCGAGGTAGAAGCGCGCGCTCCGTCTCCTACCCTTCGAGCGGGTGGCGCGAGGTCGGCGCGCCTAGCTCGACGTGACGCGCGCGCTCCGTTCCCTACCCTTGAGCGGGTGGCGCGAGGCTGGCGCCTAAGTCGGCCGTGGCGGCGCGCCCGCCCCTACCCTTCGAGCGGGTGGCGGAGGCCGGCGCCAGCTCGGCAGATGCGCGCGCGCTCCATCCCCACCCTTCGAGCGTGTGGCGCGGAGGCGGCGCCAGCTCAAGGTAGACGCGCGCGCTCCGTCCCCTACCCTTGAGCGGGTGGCGCGAGGCCGGCGCCTAAGTCGGCCGAGGCGCGCGCTCCATCCCCTATCCTTGGGCGGGTGGCGCGAGGCCGCGCCTGGTCGGCAGACGCGCGCTCCGTCCCTACCCTTTGAACGGGTGGCGCGAGGCCGGCGCCTAAGTCGGCCGAGGCGAGCGCACTCCGTCCCCTACCCTTCGAGCGGGTGGCGCGAGGCGGGCGCCAGCTCGGCAGAGGCGCGCGCGCTGCGTCCCCTACCCTTGAACGGGTGGCGGCGGAGGCGGCGCCTGGCTCGGCAGACGCGCGCGCTCCGTCCCCTACCCTTCGAGCGGGTGGCGCGGAGGCGGCGCCAGCTCGGCAGACGCGCGCGCTCCGTCCCCTACCCTTGAGCGGGTGGCGCGAGGCCGCGCCTAAGTCGGCCGAGCGCGCGCGCGCCGCCGCGCTAAGATTGGAGCTTGGCGCCGATATTGTTGCGCCTCGGAGCTGTTGTGACCTTGCAGTCTGGTAGTGCGCTTTTAATGGCAGATGGAATCACGCCGACACCTGGCCTGGCAGGAGTCAGGCTGTCGCGTCGTGCGGTCTGCTATTCTGGAGGTGGGACACGTGGCGACTCACGACTGGTGCGTCGTGGGATGTGAGCGGTTGCGTGACCGCGGCCGTTCGCCTCTTCCCCAGGGAAGTTGGACACGTGTTGAAAGCGTGTAGGCGTTGTGTGCTGCTTGGTCACCTACCAGGCACGGCCCTCTAGGCCCCGGCGGTTCTTCTTTCCAAATCTTGGGCAGCCGAATCGTTGCGAGTTTGATCTATCTGTGCTTCGAGCCATATGAGAGGCGAGCGGCCTTTATTAGGTGCTAGTGTTGAGGTGGAGGCACCCTTTCTTGCTTTGCTTTTTAATCTGCCGCTTTGCTTCCGCCCGTGCTAATTGTAACGCCGATTGCTCCTTTCCTCGCTTCTTCCTCCACGGTCGCAAGAGCGATGGCTAGCCATGACGACGCCACCTACCATCCCCGCATGGTTCCTTGCTCGCCGCCGGCGAGGTGTCCCATCCTTCCGTGAAGTACGAGCCGGTGCCGCGGGGAGCTCGCGCGCCAACAAGTGATGGGGCGCCATGGAGCACTCGGGAGGCTCTTTGTTCCGTGTCTTTGGGAAGAGCCGCATGACCGGCGGGACGCCGCAGCGACTTCGTGGATGAGAGGAAGATCGTGGATCGCGATGGGGCTCGCCTACCCCGTCGGGACGAGACGGATCCGAAGCCCCGGGCAATGGAGGCGATTGTTTTTGTCGCGTTCTTCGACGCCGGCCTTCGAATGCCCTCCACGCTGTTCGTGGGCAAAGTCCTGCGGGCCTACAAGTTGGAGCTAGCCCAATTGACGCCCCACGCAATACTCCGCCTAGCTGTCTTCACGTGGGCGATGCGGACAGAGGGGTGGCGTCCCTGCGCGAGCTTATTCGCCACACTGCACGACGCGCGCTGTCGACCTAGAAAAGTTGACGGGGTGGGGTCCAACTTCGGCGGTGTGGACTTCGTGCTCCGGGCGTCGTGCGCGACGTTGTTCCCCGCGCCAGCCTCGCCGAGGCAATGGGAGTCCGGTTGGACTCGGCAGTGGTTCTACGACACCGTGACCGACAAGAGCGGAATGCAATGCCGAGGTGGGCCGATCTCGTTTAACAGTACGCCGAGTCTGAAGGCGGAGATTGACGACACACAAAAGCTACAGAGTCTTGTTGGTGTCGCCCGTCGAATGAGCCTGCGCGACCTAGCCGAGGAGTTCACAATGTATGGGGCGGCGCCACTCTCCTCCCGGGGAAGTATGTTGGGCAGAACGGCCTCCGCGAGGACGGGTTCAGCCCATCCGTATCTCGCCTGCTTCCGCCCTCCGCCCCTTGTAAGTCGCCAAAGACGTTTGACGCGTGCTATTGTATCTGCTTGGTCTCCGCTGATCGACGTGATCTCTGCGCGATGGCTCGGCTAGAAGATGCGGAGTGCGTGGTTGCGGCGCTCCTCGGTGCAGACACGCTTAAGGAGCACCAGGCCCGCGAGGCCGATCAAAGCGGCTAAGCAAGGCGGGTAAACCGCACATGCGGTATCAGGCATTATCGTGCCCGAGCGCGGTGCCGAGGAGCTTCCATCGAGACTCGGGCGCTCAGGAGGGTGAGAGCCCGTGGGGTGTTATCTTAGCGACGCCGGCCCATTCCCGGCTGCCGTATGCGACCGGCAGCCTCGGCGCTAGCACACCGAGATGGGGTGTCGATCGGCGGTGGGCCAGCCACACGCCGGAGGAGCGCGCGCCTCGATCCCCGGCACCTTCTGCCGACGCCCACAAGCCCGTGCTCGCGGCCATCGTTGAGCTGGAACTCGCCAATCCGGGGGGTGGCGTCGTTGCTGGCGAGAAAACCACGGTTGATGGTGCGTTATCAACCGCAGCGGCCGGCGAGGGCGCGCCCCCTACAGAGGAAACCATGGGGGCGACGGTAACCGTAGCTGGTGTTGCCGCGGAAGAATCGCCTGTGCCGCCGCAGGCGAAACACCCTCGGACTCAGTCCCCGCCGCCAGCGAGGGGTCGATACGCCGTTGCGGGGCCTTGCCGCGATATTACGGCGTCTGGCGCGGCCGAGAAGACCTCCTCACCGACCGCCGAGGCGCCCGCCTCCCCCTTGGCAGTCGAACCGGCGCCACTTCCTACCGCGACGAGGGGCGCAGGAGGTAGGCGTGAGTCCCTTTCTTCACCTGACTTCGTGAGACTCTCTCCGATCTGCTCGCTCATTCTGCCAACATCAGGCGAGACGAAGTCTCCCGGACGTGGCGAAGGATCGAGTAGTGGAGGTATGCGCGAAGTCCGAAGCCTTGTGCAGGGTGCCCCGCAGGTGTCCGCTGCTGTTGACGTGGCCGTGGCCTCGGTGAATCTTGGCGCGTTGAGGGCCGGGGCTCGCTCGCTCGGACTTCCTACCTCGCCCGGAGATATTTTGCGACCTCACCGCAGCCGCAGAGCGTGCCGACAACGGCCCCGACCGAGAGATGTTGTCGTCATGCGAGGGGAACTCTAGCGCCGCGCCGCAGCCTCGAGATGAGGGTAAATATGTGCGCTTCAGCTTGTAAGGTACTGCTGGACGCCTGCTGATTTGTTGTTCTTGCCAGACGCTTGCCCTCAGTCGGTCCTTTGACGAGGCCCGTGTTCGGGAGCGGAGGGCTCTGGAAGCCAGCCTTCGTGAAGCAAGCAACGCTCTCGCCGCGAAGGATGAAGAACTTCGTGCACTGGAGGGCGCCATGGCGGCCGCACAACTCGAGGCCACGGAAGCCAAGTGCGCCGCGGCTGAGGAGCGCGCCACCTTCGTGCAGCAGATCGCCGTCCTAGAAGGGGAGAACGCCCAGCTGGCGGAGTCTGCTGCCGAGAATAGCCTCATCTTGGAAAATGCGTCCATGTCGGCGTGGCGGGCCATGGAGTCTCTGAACCAGGTCCTCCGAGATATGTGCGTCAGAGTGCCGGACACTACGCACGGGCCGAAGGCCCTGCCGGAGACGCTCGGGTTGATCGAGGAGGGGGCCGGCGTTGGTCTTCATGGCGCCAGAACGTTTGGCGAGCACTGCGGCTATCTTGGTGCGTGCTTCGCCCTCGCCCTGCTTCACACTCATGGGTGTAGACATACCCATGAGCTAGCGAATCCTCAACTGGATCCTCCCGGCCGACCGAGGTCATGTCGGACGCCATCCGCTCCATCGGGCCTAGCTCGCGAACGGGCCGCCGGGAAGATGCGGCGAGGTCGCCGTGCAGCGACGCTGCATGGGGAGAGGACCTCCTCGATGGCTCGAAAGGGTCCTTCGCGCGGCGGCGGCGGCGCACGGTTTCGTCCGCACCGCCGCCAAGGCCGAGCGGTTGGTCGGGTAGGGCGGGGATGATGTACTGGTTCTTACGCTTGTAACCATGTAACCCCTTTGCTTTTGCAATGAAACCAAGTAGTACCTTATTCTTGGTGTTACCTGCCGCCGAACGCGAAGGGAAGAAGACCTCCGCACCTTGTTTATACTCCGTAGAGCGCGCAGGGAGGGCATCCGCGTCTTCTTCAAAGTCCATGGACTGGCGCACGCGGAGGCGAACCTCGACGCTACGACTTTCTTTATAGTCCGGAGACTCGCGCGTGCGGAGGCGGACCTCAACGCTACGTCTTATTTAAAGTCCGTAGACTGGTGCGTGCGGAGGCGGACCTCGACGCTACGACTTCCTTTATAGTCCAGAGACTCACGCATGCGGAGGCGGACCTCAACGCTACGTCTTATTTAAAGTCCGTAGACTGGTGCGTGCGGAGGCGGACCTCGACGCTACGACTTCCTTTATAGTCCGGAGACTCGCGTGTGCGGAGGAGGACCTCAACGCTACGTCTTATTTAAAGTCCGTAGACTGGTGCGCGCGAGGGCGTCCCCCCGTTGCGTCTTATTTAGAGTCCGTAGATTGGTGCGTGCGGAGGCGGACCTCGACGCTACGTCTTATTTAAAGTACGTAGACTAGTGCGTGCGGAGGCGGACCTCGACGCTACGTCTTATTTAAAGTCCGTAGACTAGTGCGTGCGGAGGCGGACCTCAACGCTACGTCTTATTTAAAGTCCGTAGACTAGTGCGTGCGGAGGCAGACCTCGACGCTATGTCTTATTTGAAGTCCGTAGGCTAGTGCGTGCGGAGGCGGACCTCGACGCTACGACTTCCTTTATAGTCCGGAGACTCGCGCGTGCGGAGGCAGACATCGACGCTACGTCTTATTTAAAGTCCGTAGACTAGTGCGTGCGGAGGCGGACCTCGACGCTACGTCTTATTTAAAGTCCGTAGACTCGCGTGTGCGGAGGCGGACCTCGACGCTACGACTTGCTTTATAGTCCGGAGACTCGCGCGTGCGGTGGCAGACCTCGACGCTACGTCTTATTTAAAGTCCATAGACTAGCGCGTGCGGAGGCGGACCTCGACGCTACGACTTGCTTTATAGTCCAGAGACTCGCGCGTGCGGAGGCAGACCTCGACGCTACGTCTTATTTAAAGTCGTAGACTAGTGCGTGCGGAGGCGGACCTCGAAACTACGTCTTATTTAAAGTCCGTAGACTAGTGCGTGCGGAGGCGGACCTCGACGCTACGTCTTATTTAAAGTCCGTAGACTAGTGCGTGCGGAGGCGGACCTCGACGCTACGACTTCCTTTATAGTCCGGAGACTCACGCGTGCGGAGGCAGACCTCGACGCTACGTCTTATTTAAAGTCCGTAGACTTTGTTCTGCTCAGCGCGGACAGGGGATGCTCTGGGAACAGCAACCTTTATTGAACTCCCGTTTGCGCGGGCGAGCGTCGCATAACAAAGGGCTGGTGGCTCTACGCTTGCTGTCCTGCTTCTAGGCGTAGTACCGCCGCAACCTGTCCGCGTTCCATGTGTGCCGGAGGGCTTGTCCTTCGAGCGTGGCGAGGCGGTACGCCCCCTTTGGCAATGCCTCCATCACGATGTACGGGCCTTCCCACTTGGACTCCAGCTTGCCAACGGTCTCCGCCTGGAGCGCCACTCTGAGAACGAGATCCCCAGGCTTGAACCCCCGCGGGCATATAGAGCGGTCCCGAGTACGCATTGTCTGTCGCGCATACTTCTTGACATGGTGGGCTGCATCTGCCCGTATCCCGTCGAGGAGGTCCAAGGACACACGGCGCTCCTCTTCGGGTGCTTGGACGAGGACCCTCCGCGAGCCGGCCTTGATTTCCTCGGGCGTCACCGCTTCATCACCGAAAAGGAGCTTGAACGGCGTGAATCCCGTCGGGCGCGTTACCGTTGTGCGAAGCGACCAAAGAACGCTGTGAAGCTCGCTTGGCCACTTGCCCTTCGGCAATCCGACCAGGCGCTTTTTGATGGCGGCGGAGATGGCGCCATTCGCCCGTTCGACCGCCCCGTTGGACTGGGGATGCCCTACCGAGGCGAATCGGAGGGTAATGCCCATGCTGTCACAATAGTCTTTGAAGAGGGTGGCGTCGAACTGCAGGCCATTGTCAACCGTGAGCTCCCGGGGCACGCCGAAGCGACATATGATGTTTTGCCATAGCAAGCGTTGTATGGCCGCAGAAGTTACTTTGGCCGAGCGGCGCTCCGCCATCCGAGAAATACTCGGTAGCGACTACCACGAACCGAGGTCCCCGGAGCTCGGGCAAGTGGTCCTACTATGTCAAGGCCCCGCGTGCGCTGGCCACACCGGGAATGGGGTTGAGGCTCGTCGGGGCTCGCGGATGATGCGCGCCATCCACTGGCACCCTTGGCACCGACGGACGAGGTCCTGGGCGTCGGTGATGGCAGTTGGCCAGTAGAAGCCTTGCCTGAACGCCTTGCCGACTAATGACCTCGGTGCCAGGTGGGATCCGCACACGCCCGCGTGGATCTCCGCCAGGAGCTCCTTTCCCCCTCAGTCGAGAGGCAGCGCAGGAGCGGTGCGCAAACCCCTCTCTTGTAGAGTATCCCTTCGAACACCTGGAAGGACCTTGCGCGGTGCTGCAAGCGCCGAAGCTCAGCGGGGTCCTCCGGCTCGGCGATGCCTTGCAAGAAATTGAAGATGGGCTCTCGCCAATCTCCTGGCCGGTCAATGCGGTGGACGAGTGCCGCGTCCCGGTTGTCCTGCGCGATGGCCGCCTGCGCTAATATCTCAGAAACGCCTCGTGGGGGCGCTTCTTGGCTGGCCGCCTTAGCGAGGGCGTCGGCCTGCTCGTTCTCCGCGCGGGGGATGGCCTTGACGGTGACACCCTAAAAGTGTCTTTCCCTCGCCCTCACCGCCGCGAGGTACTTGGCCAACTCAGGGTCCTTGGCTTGATATGACTTGTCCGCAAGGACTTGGGATTTGATTGCCGTTCGTGAAGCATACGTCAAGGAGAAGGGAGCGAGCTCGGCAGCCCATTTGCCGATGCGCCCTGTGGACTCCTTGTTGTGTAGCATCTCTGCCAGGGGGAATGAGGAAGGCACTGTGATCGGGTGGGCCAGAAAATAATGCCGAAGCTTCCGGGAGGCCATGACCAGCGTGTAGGCGAGCTTCTCAAGCTCCGTGTATCTTGTCTTGGCACCTTGGAGGGCTTCGGAGACAAAGTAGACGGGCCGCTGCATGGCGCCTTCCTCTAAGACGAGGACGACGCCGACGCGGTGGTGACGCGCCGATAGAGCAGAGGGGAGCCTCGTGCCGGGCGACAGAGTGGGAGGCTTGCCAGGTGCTGCTTGAGCTCGTTGAAGGCCTTCGCGCAATCTCCGTCCCAACGAAATCCATCGCACCCGCGGAGTGTCTTGAAAAATGGCAGGCCCCGCTCCGCCGCCCTAGATAGGAAGCGGCTTAATGCTGCCATGCGGCCCGCCAGCCTCTGGACTTCCCTCGTTGTCTTGGGCGGCTCCATACCCAGGATGGCGTCTACTTTGTCGGGGTTCGCCTGGATGCCCCGTCCGGACACGAGGAAGCCTAGGAGTTTGCCCGCCTGCACCCCGAAGACATATTTGTCGGGGTTGAGCTTGATGCCCGCCTTCCGGAGATTGTCGAAGGTCTCCTGGAGGTCCCGGCCATGCAGAGCAAGCTACCGGGTTTTGACCACCACGTCATCGACGTAAGCTTCGACGTTCCTCCCGAGCTGGGCGGCCAGGGCAATGGCGACAAGACGGGTGAAGGTAGCGCCTGCGTTCTTCAAGCCAAAGGGCATTCTGACGAAGCAGAACGTCCCAAGTGGTGTGATGAAACTGGTCTTCTCCTCGTCGTCTTCGGCCATGTATACCTGGTGGTAGCCGGAATAGGCGTCCAGGAAACTCATGAGTTTGCACCTAGCAGTGGCGTCGACGAGCTGATCGATGCGCGGCAAGGGGTAATTGTCCTTCGGGCACGCATCGTTGAGTGCCGTGAAGTCGATGCACATATTCCAGGCCCCGCTAGCCTTTTTGACTAGCACCGGGTTAGCGAGCCACTCTGGATGGTGGACCTCGCGGATGACCCCGGCGTGAAGAAGCCGCCACCTGCTTTGGCCGCTGCTGCCGATCCATCGACATACGCGAAGCCTTTGCTTGACCGGCTTGGCGTCGGGCGACCGCCAAGCGATGCTCGACATCGCTCGGTCTACGCCTTGATGTCCTCCGGGACCATACGAAAATGTCAACGTTGTTCAAGCACTCGAGCGATCCTGCTCGACCCGGTGGGAGCCCTCGCCGATGGACACCAATCGCCCCTCCGCTGGAGCGGCACCTTCTTGACTCCGCCGGGCGAGGCTTGGGCGCCCATCCGGGCGGAGGGCCGTCGCCGAGCGTGCCGGAGAGGGCATGCACCGGGCGATGCGGAACGCGGCTGCCAACCTCGGCACGTCTGGCCAGGTCCTGATCGCCGAAGACGGTGATAACACCCTCTGGGCCCGGAAGCTTCACACACAAAAACGCGTAGTGTGGGATCGCCTCGAAAGAGTTGATAGTGGGTCGACCCAGTATGGCGTTGTAGGGATGTGGGATATCGACAACGTCGAAGATGACATGCTCGGTCCGGATGTTACCCTTGTTGCCCTCCTGACGGAAAGTGACCGGAAGGGACACGTGCCCCAAGGCCTACAGCGGTTGACCCCCGAAGCCTTGAAGTGGAGCTCCTGGCTGCTCTAGCCGGCCTCGAGGGATCCCCATACGGTCGAGGGCCTCTGCGAACAAGATATTCGCGGAGCTTCCCCCGTCGACAAGGACGCGCCTGACGTCACAGCGTGCTATGTGGGCCTGGATGACTAGAGGGTCTTGGTGAGGGTACTCCACGCCCCTGGCATCGTTCAAGTCGAAGGTGATGTTGCGGGGCGGCATCCACAGTTGCGGCTACTCCCCGGGGGCTTTTGAGGAGGAGCCTCCGGTGATTACGCTGACGGTGCGATGCTGCGCGCCCTCCGTTGCGGCGGCTCGTATGGGGCTACCCCTTGGGTGCCCCACGTGGGCTCCAGCGAGGGGCCGAGGAGGCAGAGCCCGAGACCCGGCCATCACCCTCCGCAGCTCCATAACTGCGGCGCATGCCCTTGTGTAATGATCGCCGTAGCCGTGTACCTCGCACCACTTGCCATAGTGTAGGAGCTCTTGTTCTGCGTGGGGTTGGCCGCCGTAATCAAGTCCGCCTTCCGATCCCTGGTCTCCCCTCCATGAGGCGGGGTCGGGTCCTTGGCGGGTGCTCTCGGTGTTGAGGACATGATGGGCCGCCTGTGACCTGCGCTGGCGGCGCCGAGGCTTGTGCCCGCTCCTTGAAGAGACTTCCTGTACCCTGGTAGCGCTGCCTCGGGGAGGGCCTCCCCGGGGCTCTCGGCTGCGGCCCTGCTTCAAGGAGGGACCACCCGCCCCCCCTCGCACGGGGGGCGCTCCTCATGGGCGAGACCGAGGGCGGTAATGCTGCGTCTTCGCGCATCTTCCTCCGCCCGCGCGTACTCGTCCATTTTGTCGAAGAGCTTGGCGACTGTCTTGATTGGCCTCCGCGCGTTGTGCTCGGCCATCGGGCCCGGACGAAGGCCCTGTATGGCTGCATTAACGACGGTGGTTTCATTAACGTCTTTTACTTGGCATCGGATCTTGGTGAAGCGCTTGAAGTAGTCCCGGAGCTTCTCCGAGGGTCTTTGCTTCACGGCGAAGAGTTGGTCCGCATCGACTCGCTCGACATAGTGTCCTTGGAAGCTGTTGTGAAGGCGGTCGCGGAGCTGCTCCCACGCGTAGATGGAGCCCGGCTCTATGGTAAAAAACCAAGAGAGCGCCACTCTTTGCAGCGCGAGGGGGAGTCCCTTCGCCTTCGTGGTGTCGTCTTCGCCCGCGGCCTCGATTGCGGTTTCGTACACGCGCACGAACTCGTGAGGATCCGTGTCGCCTTTGTACGAGTCGGCGACGCTGGGGAACTTGAAGTCTTCGAGCCACGCCGCCTGCTGCAGCCCCGCCGAAAGCGGGGACTCCAGATCTACGCGTCTCAACGGCACGCGGCTAGACGCGGGGGCTTCGCGACTGTTCGTCCCCTCCGGCGTGGGCTCAGGCGCGATTAGTGGCGCGGCCTGCTGGCTCCGAGCCTCTTGTATATCTCGGACGGCTCCGCGAATGTCCCCTAGTTCCCGCTGGAACGCGTTGAGGGCTGCTAGTAGGCGCCTTCCACCGCAGTGCCGCCGGGCCGCCGGAACACCAGCGGACGGTCGGTGCAGGACCGTCGCCGCGACGATCTCCGGATCCACCGGATGCTTTGTTGCGCTACCCCGCCGCCGGATCTGCGCTGCCGGCAAGGGCGGCGGGGTGTCGCTGCGATGCCGCCGACGGGTTGATGTCGTTATGCGGCGCCGGCGGGTCGGTCGTTGTAGCGCGGCGCCGACGCCCGCGACCACCGCGCCTACGCCGCCGCCCGGCTCTTCGGCGCCGATGCCAAAGCCCTGGTATTCACGCGCCGCTCCGACCCAGCTGTCTTCTTTCCCTTCGCCACCGCTGACGAAGCTTTTTTCGGTGCCATCCTTCTTCTTCGGTCGTCAGGCTTGCTCCTGTCCTCCCCACGGACGGCGCCAACTGTTGTGGTTACAGACCAAACAGAGAGAGATGGTAGTGGAGAGGTGGGAGTGTTCTGTCTCATCCTCCCCCTCATCTTGATATATATATTCACATGGGGTATACTTTTACAGTTATGCCCTTACATCCGTACATCCCCATTAGGGGCACTTATGTCCTTACACCTGTTATTCTGGTTCTTATAACCTCCCAACAGGCCTGCTGGGCTTAGGTGGGGGCCACCCCTACGACACCCGGTATTTAATAGCGCATATTATACCAGATGGTTCCAACCACAAACGGTCTGTGATATGAACATTATCACGGACCATTCATATTAATAATTGTCTGTGATAATTCATAGATGGTTATTCATACAAACCATCCGATGTCCGTAATATCACAGACGATTTGTTATAAGAACCATCTGTGATGTCCACAATATCAGAGACGATTTTTTTATATGAATCGTCTGTGATTTCTGCAACTTTCACAGATGGTTATTAACACGAACCGTCTGTGATGTCTCAATTATTATAGACGGTTCGTGTTAATAACCATCTGTGAAAATATCACAGACGGTTGCTAATATAAACCGTCTGTGATAGTTTAAGCATAGACGGTTCAGTATGAACCGTCTGTGATGTAGCCATCTAGTATAGCTTCTTTTGTAGTAGTGAATCGAACTTCAAAGGATAAAATAATTGAAAATAAGTTTCAAAGTTAAGCTTTGTGATTTTGGTCCAAATTAGATCTTCAGGATGCCTTCAAAGAGGGTTTTAGGAAGAGTTTTGGAAATGGAACGTTTTGAATCGGGGGTAAGGTAGCCATGGAATTCAAATTACCCTGGCAAAATATATGTAAGAGATGATCATCTATGAGGGATAAGAATGAACAATAATACTTAGTTTTGGCAAAAGCTTTTATAGGTGAAGATAGATTTTGAAAAGTAATTCTAGTCATGAAACTAACAATCGTGCTAACTAAGTTCATAACCTACAGTTAATATGCTCTTACACCAGTTCTATTGGACCCGGATTCGTAATCTAGAATTTTCTGTGATTTCACCGCACTATTCCCTAGATCAGTAAATAGTGCACATAGATACATCGATGAACATCAAATGTATATCTCGCAAAAGCAAAATTAATAGAATAGTAGTGGACAATACATAAATAGACATGATGGTTCTCGACGTACACATGGCCCAATCAAGCCAAAACATTTAAAGAACAGAAGTAGAAACATCACACAGGTGGGACTCTCATGTATATGCCAAAGGCATTCGACTACCGCATGACTTTTCTTTCTTCTTCTTACTGAATAATAGTAATTGAGCAACAGTGAGTACGAAAGTACTCAACAATTCACCACATAAAATGTAATTATCAAGGCTGATAAAGGGATGTTTGAGGTTATATTATTTGCAGAAAACCACAATTGAAATACAATAATTAAAAAGCCAGAGACTTAGCATTTTAATTAAACCACATTTTAAATAATCTAAGAGTATACAATAATAATAGTAGTGTAGATTCCATTCACCTATTATAGAGTATAGTTTTATCCACTATATGCTATTTTTGATACTTTGGTTCTATTTACCTATTATAATCACTGGGTTCTATGCGCACAGGGAAAATCAAAGTCAGGGTTTTACCACCTCTTCTATTTTTCATCCCAACCTGAAATATTCTTTTGTAATATCTAGCCACCTAATTACACGGAAAATTCGCCCAGCTAATTTAACCTGATTGTCATTTATATGCCCAGCATAGATCGTAAGCCAGTACTTGGTCACTAGTCAGCTAGTCGAGAATTTCCCGTTTCAACGAAGGGATTGATCAGTGGCTCAGTGCTTAGGAGTAATCATGCATGATGCATCCATGTATATCCGTGAAACCTGCTTATTCCATTGGCCGGGCCTCTGTTGAGGTGGAACTTCTGGTGGACTTTCCCTTGGGCGGTGAAAACTTCCCTAGGCGGACGCCAGTTTGATTAACCGTAAGTCCGGCCGTAACAACCTTTCAGAGTAATCACTAACCAAACGGTGGGTGGGTAGATCACCGAAGCACTGACTCGCGTACGACGATTGACTCAGGTCGTCACGTGCGAGTGTGCTCGAACGTCGGAGCAGTGTCCCCTGGGATGTTGATAACCCTAAACTCAAACTCTCTAACACAAGCGTCAATTACTCATCACAAATATAGGGACACCTCCACATGGTCTTTCAAACTGCCGCCTCCTCTCCCTCGAACCCTCATGCCGTGCATCCTCCTCCTCCTCAGTGTCGCCACCAATTCCTTCTCTGCACGGCAATATCTGGTCGCAGTCCCCCAACTTCCCCAGCAACGCTGCATCCCCCCGTCGCCGCCTCCCCAATGCATTCGCCCCGCTGCCTCCTCTTCCAATCTGCCTGTCACCGCCTCCCCACCTCCACCTCCCGCAACCGCCGCCTCCTTCTCTCCCCCAAACCCTCGTGACGCGCCTCCTCCTCCTCAGCACCGCCACCAATTCCTTCCCCACGCGGCAATGTCTAGTTGTAGTCCCCCAACTTTTCCAGCAGCACCGCATCTCCCCATCACTGCCTCCCTGATGCACTCACCCATTGCCTCCTCTCCCCATCTGCCCGTCACCGCCTCCTTCTCTCCCTTAAACCCTCATGCCGCGCCTCCTCCTTCTCAGCGTCGTCACCAATTCCATCTTCCATCGCCCCTCCAACTAGCACACGACGCTCGACGACAGTGGCCGATGGATCGGAGAGAGGCGCTCGACGACAGCAGCTGGTGGATTAGAGAAAAGGGCACTCAATGATGGCGGCGACGGCTTCCTCTTCCAACATCCACCCACTTGGGTCTCCCCCACTGCCACTGCCCAGCGGTCGCTCATTCGGTGAGCCTCTCTACCTCCTCTTGCTCTTCGCTCGGAGCCCGTCGTGCTGTCTGACAATTTTGGTCTCCCAAACTGGTCGTCGAAGTTGGTGCCGTGGTCGAAGGGGGCTGTGGTCAAGGGACCGTGGATGAAGTCGAAGTCGTGGTCAAATGGGGCCGTGGCTAAAGTTGAAGTCAGTGGTTGAAGTCAAAGTCGTGATCGAAGGGGCGGTGGTCGAAGTTGAAGGGCCGTGGTCGAAGTCTAAGCCATGGTTGAAGGGGACAGTGGTCAAAGGGGGCAATCGTCGAAGTCGAAGGTCCGTGGACAAAATTGGTCCGTGGTAGAAGTCAAATGGTTGTGGTCGAAGTCGTAGGGTCGTGGTCGAAGGGAATAGTGGTCAAAGTCGAAGGGTCATGGTCGAAGTCCAAGCTGTGGTTGAAGGGCACAATGGTCGAAGGGGGTAGGGGTCGAAGTCGAAGGGTCGTGGACGAAGTCAGTTCGCAGTCGAAGTCGAAGGGCCATGGTTGATGTCGGGCCCGTGGTCGAAGGGGGCTATGGTTGAGGAGCCGTGGTCGAAGTCGAAGATCTATGGGTGAAGGGGGCGGTGGTGGAAGGGGGAAGTGGTCGACGTCGAAGGGCCATAATCGAAGCGGATAGTGGTCGAAGTCGAAGCCATGGTTGACGTCGAAGGGCTGTGGTCAACGTCGAAGGGCCGTGGTTGAAGGAAGACCGTGGTCATAGGGGGGAAGTGGTCGACATCGAAGGGTTGTGGTCATCGAAGTGCCATGGTCAAAGGGGACAGTGATCGAAGGGGCGGTCATCGAAGTCGAAGATCCGTGGTCAAAGTTGAAGCTATGGTTGAAGGGGACCGTAGTTGAAAGGGGAAGTGATCGATGTCGAAGGGCTGTGGTCGAAGGGGATAGCGGTCGAAGGGAGAAATGGTTGTCGTCGAAGGGCCGTGGTCATCGAAGGATCGTGGTCGAAGGAGATAGTGGTCGAAGGGGGCAGTGGTCGAAGTTGTAGATCCGTGGTTGAAGTCAAAGATCCGTGGTCGAAGTCAAAACAGTGGTCGAAGGGGGCCATGGTCGAAGAGGGAAGTGGTCGACGACAAAGGGCCATGGTCGAAGTCGAAGATCCGTGGTCAAAGTCGAAGATCCATGGTTGAAGTTGAAGTCGTGGTCGAAGGGGGAAGTGGTCGGTGTCGAAGGGCCGTGGTCGTTGTCAAAGCCATGGTCGAAGAGGGAATTGATCGACGTCGAAGGGCCGTGGTCAAAGGGGATAGTGGTTAAAGGGGGTAGTGGTCGAAGTCAAAGAGGGTAGTGCTTGAAGTCGAAGGGGGCAGTGGTCGAAGTCGCGGTCATGGTCGTAGTCGTAGCACCCGTGGACGTGGTCGTAGCGGTCATGGTCATAGTCATAGTGCCCGTGGATGTGTTCCAATTTACAACCATGAGCATTGGTCAATGTGTTCTGACTTACGACCATGAGGTGTGGTCGATTTCTTCTGACTTACGACCATGAGCGCTGGTTGAAGTCAAAGATTCGTGATTGAAGTCGAAGTTGTGGTTGAAGGGGGCCGCGGTCGAAGGGGAAGTGGTCATCATCGAAGGGTCGTGGTTGAAGGGGACAGTGGTTGAAGGGGGTAGTATTCAAAGTCGAAGGGGGCAGTGGTCGAAGTTGGGGGCTGTGGTCGAAGTCGGGGGCTGTGGTCGAGATCGGGGCCGTGGTCGAAGTTGATGCCATGGTCGAAGTCAGGGTCGTGGTCGAAGGGGGTCGTAGTCGACATCGAGGGATTGTGGTGGAGTCGGGGCTGAGCAGGTCGGGCGGGGCAGTAGGCTGGCACCGGTAGTTGGACGATAGGGCACAAGCGCACTAGAGGCCTTCCAACGTACGACCACCAGCGATAGTCAACCGCTCCCAACCTAAGATGGCGTGCGATGGTCAACGACTTCTAACTTACGACCACGAGGTGTGATCGACAGTTTCCGATTTACAACCACAAGCACTGATCGATGTGTTCCGACTTATGACCATGAGCATTGGTCGATGTGTTCTGACTTAAAACCACGAGGTGTCCTTGATGGCTTCTGACTTACGTTGACTCAAGCCATGAGTGGAGGGGTTGTTTTTCCCTCCAATTCCTGAGCTTTGACTGTTGCCTCATTTGTGTGTGAGGTATGGAGTGGGTTTGGGCTGACCTTTCTTGATTTTCTATTAGAGGGTGAGCTCTTGCCTTCATATGTGGTGTGGAGGAGGCTCTAGAGAAGGAGTCAAGCAAGGAAGCCAGCAGTAGCTCAGTGCATGTGTAAGCAGTAGTGTGAGCTCCTACGTGAGTGTGTTCTTCTGTGAGAAGCATGTAGTATCATTTCTTCTCAATTGCGTATGGGGACGTAGTGAGAAGATTGTAATCCCTGTGTAATCATTCCTCTCAGTGCAATCATTCATGTCTTCTTAATTCTTGAGCTGGTCTATGTGTGTCGGGAAGATTCTGTTCCTCTGCGTGTTTTGAACTCAAGTGCTTTTTCCTTCCAATTTACCTCAGCTGCATTTCCTCTGTTTGCAATAGTCTAGGGTTTGAAGGCAGAAGAACCTTGGCTTCTCTTGTTGTCTAGGAAAAAAGATGTTCTAGTTCTATTCTTTCTTGTCTAAGGATGCTTCTCTGGCATATTTCAAAATATCATGAGAAGAAGACTAAAGAATCTTGAGCTATTTGCATTCTATCTCTCTGGCTGTCTGTTTCAAGTAAAATCAGAATTCTCAATTGTATGTGGCTTTCTGTCTGGTTCCTCTTCTCACCTAAATCAATTTGATATTTAGTTTAAAAGACCTTATGAGGATGGCTTGAGAAGAGCAGCAAAATTTCCCTTATTTCCCTGTTTTCAACTGGGTTCTGTATTTACTGTGCTGAAATTCTTCATCGCTGCTTCCTACTCTGCTCTCAGGGGACCGGTTAGACCGCTAGGGTTTGGCCCGGTCTAACCGGTCTGTACATGGCGGTCAGACCGGGTATTGGCTGGCGCTCTGACCGGCGGTATGCTAGCGATCCGACCGGAGGGAGTGCAGCGGTCAGACCGGCAATGGGCTGGCGGTCAGACCGGTCTTGAACCGGCAGTTTGACCAGCCCATGTCCTACGGTCTGACCTATTTCCCTTGAGCTACCTTTGCTGCCAGCTTCAGTTGATCGCATTGTTTGTCGATTTGTTTGCCGTCTCTTCTCTGGTTGCCAGTAAGCTCGAACATGTCTACTTCATAGCTACTATAGCTATTGGAGAAGAGATGTTGTGTGAATACTTTGGGGGCAAATTTTAAAAGGCACCATTCACCCACCCCTCTGCTGCCGTTTCCGATCCTACAATTGGTATCAGAGCCGGTTAGCTCTTTTCAATAGATCTTAACTGGTCTGTGAGCCATGGCAATGGACAAGTATTCCACCAAGCTCCCGATCTTCGATGGGATCGACTATCCCTTCTGGAAGAGTTGGATGGAGACCTATATTCAGGCTCAAGGTTATGCGATTTGGCGCAAGGTCAAAACTCGCTTTGTTGTTCCTGCCGATGAGAACATCAATGTGGCAAATATGCCCGATGTTCTGGACCCTCTTCTGATGTGGTTTCGGGTTTCTCTCTTGCAGCTCTATGAAATTGACGATGATCATCTAGAGCAGCTCCTAGAAAACCAACTAGCCCTCTTAGTTAGAAAATTTTCTCATGCATACAAGAGGGTTAGGGAGAGAAAGAGAGGAGGACGTGTGATTTGCTTTGAGTGTGGTGGCCCTAACCACATTCGAGCAAACTGCCCCAAGCTGGAGCGCCAAAACGACTACGGCGGTTCGAGCAAGAATGACTACACCAACAAGAACTGCAATAAGAAGCCCCCGAGCAAAGGGAAGAAGTTCCGCGACCTTGGCAAAGCCAAGAAGCTCTTCCACCGCGTCCTCACCGCCTTCGACGACATCGACCTCAGCGAGGTGGAGGGGTGGAGTGACGACGATGGGAAGGATGATCAAGATCCCAAGGACGGCGACGACTTCATCGGCATGTGCTTCATGGCCCTTGAGGGCGACATCAGTGACAACGAGCTGCACTTTGACTCCGATGAGGTATATCTTTCTTATGACCAGCTCAATGATGCTTTTCCTAAGCTAGGAAAATCTCATGCTAGATTTGAGCTAGGTGTAGTGAGTTGGAGAAGGAAGTAGATAGATTGTCACGGGAGCTACTTCACTTACATCTGCTCCCTTCCGTGACGAATGTGATACATGCTCTTCTTTGCTTGGTGATATAGAGAAATTAAGGATCTCTCATGATAGTGTGCCTTCTGAGCTAGATTTGCTTAAGGTGGAGAATGTTAGTCTGCTTGCTGAGCTAGAGATGAGTAGGGTAGCTGCTCTTTCATCTACTATTGTTGAGACTACTTCTTGCACCTCATGTGAGGATAAGGACAATGCATTTAGAGGTCTTTATACCATGCTTCTAGATCTGCCTGAATCATGTGAAAGCTGCATTAATTTGAAGATGAACCTAAAGAAGGCAGATCATAAAATTGCTGAGCTACAAGCTTTTCTACTAGAGCCCATTGCTTCATGTATGAAGTGTCCCAAGTTGACTACTGAGCTTGAATCTATTTCAAAATAGTTTCAAGAAATGATTGATCACAGTAACAAATTGGCTCGTTATGCTTTTAAGGACCTTGTTAGCTCACCATGTAATAACTGTGAAAAACTAAAATCTGATTTGATTGCATTGGATGAAAAATGTATGAAGCTAACTAAGGACCTTCTAGAGAAGTCACCATCTGCTTGTAATGTATGTGCTGTTGTGGGGAAGAAGCCTAAGGGTATGGTAGAGACGTTTAACGACGAGAACCAAATGGCTAGCAGTAGGACTGTCCCTTCTGAGGCGGCTGTGCGCGCACATGCCTTTCGTTCTTCTGCTATTGGTTCTTCTTCTACTCCCTTACCTTCTGCTGTCTCTTCTTCCCCCTGCTCTTCTTGCACCTCTCTCTTTCAAAAGTGTCAGTATCTTATGAACACTCTTGAGAGATTTGTTGGAGGTAAGAAGAAGCTAAATCTTATTCTAGACTAGTCCAAGATTTGCAAATTCAATCAAGATCTAGGATACAATTTTTCTGAGGATGTTAGGAGGCATCCACCTGTTTTTCTTAGGCCCATAGCAGCAGGTGTGATTGAGGTCGAGCCCAGAACTAAGAAAGTTCAATTCAAATCTACGGGCTTTGTCCAAGGGATCTCTGACAGTAAGATGGTGACACCTGTTGCTTCGACCTTTCAGAAGGCGAAACCTCATCATGCTACTTCTACCTCTCAGAAGGTGAAGTATCATTGTACCTTCTGTCAGAAGGATGGACACATGATCGAGAGATGATTTCGGTGCACCAAGATGGCGCGGAGAGACCGTGTTCAGGCTCATAGGCGTATTCAGGGTCAGCCCCAGATCTTGAGTGCACCTAAGACCAACACGAGGTCTAGGATTGATCAGCTTGATGTGTTTAGGCAGCATCGAGGACTTGGCTTTTCTGAGTTTTCTGATTTTCGTCCTCGATATGCCTCTGGTCGTGGTATCCGCCGTCCTGAGGGTAGATCTCGTTTCCTCCGTCGAGATAGCTACCCGCGACGAGATCAGCATGTTGCTGGTGCACCGACTCGCTCTTCCATAGCAGTCGAACCCAACAACAGCTTTAGGTCTGCACATGGACCTTATGACTCTTTGAGCGACGGAGAGTGTACGGTAGCTAGAGGTCAGTCGTGTGTGACTACTTCTTCTGCTCGTCGTGTGACTCAGTATTGGGTGCCAAAATCTCTTTTGATTTATCCCAGTACTGAGCATCTCTCTCTGTTTGACTCAGGTTCGCCGGGTTGGGAAGGGAGAGGTTTGGCTCATGGACTCTAGTTGTTCTCGACATATGACCGGAGATTCTCGTTGGTTCTCTTCCCTAGCCTGAGCTCCAGGTGATAAGACTATCACCTTTGGAGACGCTTCGTCTGGGCGCGTTATCGCCAAAGGTACTGTGTGCGTTAATGATTCATTCATTTTAAAAGATGTTGCCTTAGTGAGTAAGCTGCAGTATAATTTGCTTTCTGTTTCTCAACTTACCGATGACAGTTTCGAGGTGAGCTTTAAGAAAAACGCTTGCAAAATTCTTGATTCTTCTGGGAGTCTGGTTTGTGGGATTTCTAGATATGGGGGGATCTTTCGTGCTGAGTTGCTTTCTGGGAGTCTTCTGGTGATTCTCTCAGGTGTTTAGTTGCTTTTGAGTCCTGTGACCTCACTTTCTGGCATAGGCCCGGTCGCCATGCCCCGCCCGAGCTGCATCTCGGGCCGCCGCCGCCGCCACCGGTTGTGGGGAGTAGGGGAAACCCTACTCGCCCCTTTGAGGCCGCACGAACGGGCCGGCCGAGGAGATGGGCCGCAGTAGGCCGAATAGAGATGGGCCGGGTAGAAAAGAAAAACAGAAGAAAAAAGGGGGAGGCCCGAATCGGGTGGGGGGAGGAATTTTTGTGAAAAAGCCCTACCGTTCTCTATAAATTACCAATGGCCCCTAAATCTTTAATATGAGTCCCGAATTTTACAGAAAGGTCTTGGTAATTCTGAAAATTGCTGATAGGTCCTCCGATTTACGTATGGGTCCAGAATTTTGCAGAACACCTGAGAGACCATGTAGAGGTATCCCCATGTTGGTGATGAGTCATTGATGGTTGGTTTAGAGAGTTTGAGTTTGTTTTGGGTATTCTAGGGTTGAGTACCTTTCAATTATGCTATTATTGATATGCTGTTTCGTGCGATGCTATGTGACGGTTTGCTTGTCTGTTTGACTGCAGGACTTCGGAGCTATGTCATGGTGAGGCAAGGAGGACCGGGCCTAGGCACAGGAGGTGTTGAGGTCCGGACGGTCGGTGATGCCGAAGATGATCGAGGCTGGTGAGGTGGTTGCGAGTCGGGAGACGAGGAACCGGAGTTGGAGCTACCGGTGACGGACACGACGAGCAACGACGAAGAGAACCGGGACTAGGCTCTGGGAGGAGTCGGAGGTCCAGATGGTTGGAGGTCAGTTGCGGTCGTGCGCGACGGAACAGACCAGGACTAGACTCAGGTGGAGTCAGAGGTCTCGGTTGGTGTCGGATGGACACGACGGGCAGCGGCAAGTGGATCGGGACTAGACTCAGGGAGGAGTTGAGGTCCAGACGGTTAGGATGCAGGGTGCGGTCGTGTGCAGCGGAGCGAACCGGACTAAACTCAGGGAGGAGTCAAGGTCCAGACAGTCAAGGTACCGGACGCGGGAAGCTTCCGGGAAGGCGCTTGAGGGGCAAATTGGAGATTTGACTCAAGCAATGGAGGTGGAGGCTGGTTTTTCCCTGCAAAAGGTTGCTTTGACTTTCTTGCCTCATGTGTGTGAGAGGTGGAGAGTGGTTGTAGTACGACACTTCTTGATTTGCTATTTAGAGTGGGAGCTCTTGCCTTCTTATATGTGGAGATAAGGAGGCAGCACGGCAAAGAAGTGGGTATCCAAGTAGAGAGAGCTCAGGTAGTTGAGTGTCTGGAGGAGAAGCATGTAGTGAAACTCATTTCCAATCGCGTATGGAGATGTATTGGTTGTAAACCTTTGTAATCATTCATCTCTCTTCCTCAATTTCAATATGAGAAGAATTGTGTTGGGCTATTTCCATTTTGTGCTCATTCTGTGATGGATTTCGTTTTTCAGTTCACTCTCAGTCTTCTATGTTAGAAATGTTTTAGAGTTGAATCTTTTGCTTGAAAAGCTAGTTCTTGTTTGCTCTGTGTTGGGAAAATACTCATAGACATATGCCCAACCCATTCCCGAGAGCAAGTGGAAGATTCAATGAACTTTGTGATTTCTGAATCTCTCAGTTCGTTCCCTCTGTTTTCTCTCTCCTAGGGTTTGATGCCAGAGCACCCATGATTCTCTTGTAACTTAGTGAAAGGGTAGCTCTAGCCTTGTGTTTTCTAGTTGTGAGATCATCTCCCTACTGATTTCAAAAGGTCATGAGCAAAGGATTTGAAAATGGTGAGCAATTTGGAAATTATCCTCATTTTCTATCCCATTTTCAGATTTGACCGAAAATCCTTAATTCTTACTCTTGTGATGAATTCCCTTAATTTCTCAAGTCTCTATGCTATTTAGTTTAAGGTCTTGACCTGGTGGTCTGAAAAGAACAGAAGAATTTCATCTTTTTCCCTGTCTTCTAAAGACCTGAATATTTTCGGGTTCAACCTGCTCTGAGTTCTGCTCGCTGCCTCTGCTGAAAGGGAACTCGGTCAGACCGGTGTTTATAGGGCTGTCGGATCGGAAAATAGCCGGCGTAAGACCGCCCCCGAGCGGTCGATCGCTCACTCGGCGATCGATCGGTCCATGAAGGGCGATCGATCGACCAAGCGATCCTAACCGGTCGAGCATGGCGGTCGGACCAATTTCAGCCTTTGAGGAGCTCTCTGATTTTCTCTGTTTTTTTCTCGTGTCTGTCCAGTAAGGTCTTCCAGAGAGTATGAGCTATTCTTATCATAGCTTTTATAGCTACTGGTGAGAAGAGTCTCGTGCGGATACTTGGGGGCAAGTTTTTAAAGAGGCACCATTCACCCCCCCCCCCCCTCTGTTACCATCTCTGATCCTACAACACCCCTCGGTAAATCAGAAAATTGCGCGAATTTTTCTCTTAACTGAAAATTTGCATACAAACCCCTAGAAATTGCAGAATTCACTGAAAATTCATATTTTAGTATAAAAGGGCCCCAGGAATCCGAATTTTGAATTATTTTTAGCATTTGAAGATTATGTATTTCTGCCATTATTATTCTCTGTATTTTCTGTATTTATTTACTGTTTTTGGTTAATTGTAATTGTTTAAATTGCTTTTAATCACTGAAATTAGCAGTAAAATTATAGAAAATGCATAGAAAATTATGAAACATTATGAGAACCTATTGTACCATTTATTTACCCACAGTAAATTATTCCATGCATGTTTACCTGAAGTAAACTTATTTTATTCCGTTCATACACATGTAGATGACTGGCATCACGAACCGGGAGTTCGAGGAGCTGGCCCAGCATGGCCAAAACTATCTGGCATGGGCATTCGATATCGATATTGTGCTTGGGGCCGGAAGCTCTACGCTGCTATTGGGTTAAGAGGACGGAATGATGCCCGACCCACACCTGAGGAGAATGATCAGACACTTCATTTTCTCAGGCACCACCTCTGCTCTACTCTCAAGAATGAGTCTATGGCGGAGAAGAGCGCGCTAGTACTCTGGACCGCACTCAAGAAGCGGTTTGAGAGGCTCAAGTACACCATTCTTCCTCAAGCAGAGCAGGAGTGGATCAGACTGAGGTTTGCCGACTTTAAGAGGTCGGGGAGTACAATTCTGTCTTGCACAAGATTTGTACTAATCTGCAACTCTGTGGCAAGTAGATCACAGATGAGCAGAAGATTGAGACGACCCTGTCCACCTTTCACCCCAATGCCATATAAACCGCCCGCAACTATTGTCAAGACGGCTACAAGGAGTACACCGAATTGATTGATATGATGCAGGTGGCGGAGGCTCAGGACGAACTTCTCCGCAAGAACTACGTCACTCAGCCATCAGGCAGCTCCGCTGGCTATGAGGCCAACGCTGGGAGCTACAAGGTGTGAAAGCCCTTGATGAAGAAAAGGGGGAAGAAGGGTAAGTCCATTGCCCAGAAAGGCAAGTCAGATGCTCCAAGGGACAAAAAGGCTAAGAAGAGTGGCAAGACCTATGGACAGCAGAACCAGGGCTGCTACAAGTGTGGCAAGTGGGGGCATTGGTTTCAGATATGCAAAGAACCGTAGAATGCCATTGATGCTCACCAAGCTCAGAAGAAGAAGGATGGCAAATGGCAACCAGAAGCCCACTTTGCAGCAGTCGAGGGGGGCCACCCTGAGCAGCTGCCTGAGATGATGGATGTTGAACCCATCCCAGCAGCAGCGCCCCCTTATGACTTAGAGTCAGCCACCGCCATAATCTCTCTTGAAGAGAACATCACTCCTGAGAAAATAGCCGAAGAAGTCGATGATTTTCTAGTTGATTCCGTCTGATGCACAGAATGCATTAGACGTTAATTGTCATTTATTGTGTGTTAAATGGACATGTTTAGAACTTGCATGGATGGTGCTTTAGGTTTTGTTCTCTCATAATGGTTGGATGATTTTGGAATAATACATTCATTTATTCAGCTTTGATGGCATGATATGTTCTGATATTAGCGTATTTTATTTATGTGTTGAATGCCTTCTAATACATGTTAATTAAATACTTTATATTAGAACATGTGTGGCGCCCTATGGAGGAAGTGTGTCTTGCCGACAGCGGCACAACGAATACCATCTTAAGAGAGACTAAGTATTTCCAATGACCTGAAGAGCACCGCGACCTTACGACAATCGCCGAAAGCGATGCATGTATAATCGGTTCTGGAAGAACCACAATTATACTTCCAATGGGCACAACTTTGGTCATTGAAGAAGCCTTATTGTACCCAGAATTGACTAGAACTCTCCTAAGTTTTAAGGATATTCGCGCCAATGGTTTCCACGTTGAGATTGAAGAAGAGTACGGCAAGGAATACCTGCTCATCACGAAGCACGAAGAGAATGGCAAAAGGGTACTAGAAAAACTTCCTTCACTAGAAACTGGGCTATATTATACCAACATTAAGGCACCTGCAGCTTACACTGTTCTGAAGATAGTGTTTAGAAGCTCTTAACTCTTCTGTCTCTAGCATGACAGATTAGGCCACCCAAGTCTTAAGATGATGAGAAACATAATAAATAACTCGCATGGGTATAATATTAATGTGAAGAATTTCCCGAATCATGAAGATTTTGTGTGCCCTGCATGTGCCACCGGGAAACTAATAACTAGACCCTCAACTCTGAAAGTGAAGGATGAAGTCCCTGCATTCCTGGAACGCATCCAGGGAGACATTTGCGGTCCCATTCATCCCATCTCAGGGCCATTTAAGTATTTCATGGTGCTCATTGACGCTTCATCGAAGTGGTCATATGTGGGTCTGTTGTCCACAAGAAACCACGCCTTTGCAAAATTGATCTCGCAGATCATTCGCATCGTAAATGTGTTTCGGATCATCATATCAAGTCCATCGAATGGACAACACCGAGAATTTACTTCAAAGGCATTTGATGATTATTGCATGGCGATGGGAATTGCGATTGAGCACTCGATCGCATGTCCATACCCAGAATGGTTTGGCAGAGGCTTTAATCAAAAGAATTAAATTTATTGCCCGACCCCTCTTGCATAAAAGTAATTTGCCAGCTACATGTTGGGGACATGCAGTCCTTCATGCAGTGAATCTCATCAACCTTAGACCTTCGGCCTACAACATCCATTCACCTATGCAACTAGCGCAAGGGTCACTACCGAAAATTTCTCATCTTACGAGGTTTGGATGCAAGGTTTACGTACCTATACCACCTCTGCAGCGTACTGCAATGGGCCCACTCCGTAAGACTGGGATATACATTGGTTATGAGACTGCATCCATAATCAGGTATTTGGAACCCATGTCGGAGATCTCAGATACCGCCGCTTCACGATTGCATTTTTGATGAGGATAATTTCCCGTCATTAGGGGGAGGAAATCAACCCCTTGGTGAACAATGTCGGAAAATTACGTGGGAAGCCACGGGAATTCATGCACATGACCCGCGCACTAGTGAAACTGAGAAAGAGGTCCAGAAGATCATCGACTTGCAAGCATTAGCAAACCAACTGCCCGATCACTTTAGTAATTTGAAGAGCGTGATTAAGTCGCATGTGCCCGCACGCAATGCACCAGAGAGGGTTGAAATACCAAAGAAAATTGAAGGTATCCCTAATCCCGTTTAGATGCCTCAGAATAAAAGGATGAGAACTCTGGTTTCTCGAGTCCAAAGTAACCGGGGACGCCCGGCGAAAAAGGATAAGAAGGACTTATCACGATCGATCATCAAGTCCCTGCATGAGAAGGGGAGCCGCTGAGACTGCACAACTATGACACCTTCAGAAAAGGGCATACCGGATCTGAATATCCCCATCGGCATTGATGTGTGCGCACACATCGGAGCCGAAAAACTAAAGGGGCTTGCCACCGCAATTGAAAGAAACGATGCGCAAGGTGAAGCTTTTGAAGAAGCAATCGTTCCAGAAGAAGCAACTCATAAAGAAATAGCTATAAATTATGTGCACACGGGAGAGTCCTTGAATAGGACAATAGCTAATGTCGATATCTACTTCGCAAAGAAAATTGCCTCCATCATTGATCTTGATCCCGAGCCTGCATCGCTCGCTGAATGTAAGAAAAGATCAGATTGGGAAGATTGGAAGAAGGCAATAGCAACTGAATTGCTATCTCTGAACAAAAGAGAGGCGTTTGAGCCGTATGCCGCACGCCTCCCCATGTGCACCCCGTAGGGCACAAGTGGGTATTTGTTCGAAAGAGAAATGAAAGAAACGAAGTAGTGAGATACAAAGCAAGGCTAGTAGCACAAGGTTTCACTCAACGTCCTGGAGTTGATTATGAAGAAACCTACTCCCTAGTCATGAGTGGAATTACCTTTAGATAGTTGATCTCAATGGCAGTGAACCTAAACCTAGAAATGAAATTGATAGATGTTGTGACTGCATACCTTTACGGTAACTTGGATTCGGAGATTTATATGAGAGTCCATGAAGGAATCCCTCTCCCGAACCAAGACAGAGCAAATAGAAATCTGTACAGTGTGAAACTCAGAAAGTCATTGTATGGACTGAAACAATCTGGAAGAATGTGGTATAATCTCTTGAGTGACTTTCTCTGCAAGAAAGGCTACACGAACAATGAAGACTGTCCTTGTGTATTTATACGACGATCCCAGAATGGATTCTGTATAATCTTGGTGTATGTAGATGATCTGAATATCATCGGGACAGCCGAAGACATAAAATAAGCAAGCTCCTACTTAGAGTCAGAATTTGAAATGAAAAATTTGGACAAGACCAAGTTCTACTTAGGCCTGCAGCTTGAGCATGTCTCTGAAGGAACCTTGGTACATCAGTTGACCTACACCTAGAAGGTGCTTGAAAGGTTTGGCTTTGAGAAGGCATTCCTATCGAAAGTACCGATGATCGGGAGGTCTTTACAGTAAGAAAAAGATCCTTTCTGACCTAGGGAAGAGGGGGGAAGTCCTGGGACCGGAATTCCCCTACTTGAGTGCAGTGGGAGTACTCATGTACTTAGCAAACTGCACTAGACCGGACATTGCATTTGCCGTGAACCTGTTAGCAAGGTACAGTGCATAGCCCACCAAAAGGCATTGGCAGGGCATAAAGGACATATTCCGATACCTCCAAGGAAGCAAGGACCTTGGATTGTTCTACAGAAAGAATTAAGATCCAAACTTGATTGGCTATGCAGATGCTGGGTACCTGTTGGACCCGCATACCGCAAAGTCACAAACAGGCTATGTATTTCCGTGTGGTGGAACTGCAATTTCGTGAAAATCATCCAAGCAAAGCCTGGTAGCTACTTCGACGAACCACTCAGAAATTATAGCACTGTATGAAGCCACACGAGAATGCGCTTGGCTCCGCCGAATGGTTCACCACATCCAGCAGTCATGTGGCATGAACATTGTGCAAAGCCCCACTATTATCTATGAAGATAATGCAGCTTGCGTTGCACAAGTGCAAACGGGCTATATGAAGAATCATCTCACAAAGCATATCAACCCCAAGTTCTTCTATGCATATGAATTGCAAAAGATGGACGAGATTAAAGTACTACATACTAAGTCATTTGAAAATCTCGAAGATTTGTTCACTAAGTCACTCCCTACATCTAGTTTTGAAAGGTGAGTGCGAGGGATTGGAATGATGAGACTTAGAGAAGTGCAGAATTCAGGGGGAGAATTCTCACAAGCCCGATAATAAATCTCGATCATGAAGATTAAATACCCAAAAGAATGAAGTCCTGAAGACCAAATGAAATTGGGTGGATTGTACCCTTTTTCCCTTGACGAGTTTTCCTGAAGTTTCTCGATCAAGGTTTTTAATGAGACAATTCGTGCATCGCAGCATCACATGTATCATGTGCTCTTTCTCCAAATTTTTTCCACTGGGTTTTTATGAAGTTTTAGTAAGGCATGAACGTGTTGAGTGAGTGCCCAAGGGGGAGTGTTGAGAAACCTGGGCACAGGCCAAGAGTCCTGGCCCATTATGGGCACCCCACCGTAGACTATAAATAGAGAGCCATACCAGCACATTATGTACACGAATGCAATTGAAAGTAATAAAGAAAGACCAGGAATTCTCTCTACCTCTCTCTGTGTTCAATCTATTATTCTGTCTTCTGTGATTGATTCGTTCTTGTTCTAAGCGGAGGAATCGCTCGGACTGGTCGCCAGCGACGGTTCCTCAATATATACAAAGAATGAAAATGCACGTAGACCTGGGCTCGGTTCGTGGGTTGAAATTTGGAGGTTCCGCAAACCGTGCCGCTGGGTTGAAAGTTCTCTGAATTTGAAAGAAATTGAAAGTGTTTGGAAAATGAGTTGAACAGCGCGCGTGCATGGATTAGCTATGCCCGTCCTGCGTCCCAGGAAAATTTAACAAAGCTGGCTAATTTTGATCACATCGTCAGTTACCAAAGCAAAACTGAACATAACATAGTGTCCTGTGTTTTTAGAGTCAAACACTGTTAATACACACGTACTAACAACATTCTTCAAATTCTCTTTCCTTTTGCAACGAAACCTAGCAGTATTTACTATTTAACCCTGCTAATTCAAAGAAAAAAAGAAAAAGAGCAAAAAAAAATCATAAAACAGAGCACTGAGGGCATCAATGCAAGTACGTAAGTCTGCTACTCCATGGGCAACATGACGTGCACCTCTTCCATGGTATCATCTCCCCCCTGAGAGACTGAGACTGCCAATACTAGTCTGCACTGATGGATACTGCACAGCATCCTCATCGTCGAAGTCGCGTTCACTCTGCATATCGTTGAAGCTTCGGACGCTAAGATAACTATGCGGCATCTCGGGAAACGGCGCATCGCCACTGAGATACTGCATTACAAGCCTCATGCTCGGTCTGCCGGCCGGCAACGGGTGCGAGCAAAGAAGCCCAAGCTTCAGCACCAGCTCCGCCTCCTCGGCCACGTACACTCCTCCCAATCTTGGATCCATCATGCAGACGATCAAATCACGCTGCCAGAATCTGAGCACGAAATCCACCAGGACTTGTGGTTCGCCACGGGAATTCACGCCAATTGGTCGCCGGCCGCACGCGACCTCCAGGATGAACGCGCCGAACGCGAAAACATCGGTGGCTTTCGTGGCCTTTCCAAGCCTCGCTAGCTCCGGAGAAATGTAGCCTCTGGTTCCTGCCACGCATGTCGTGTGGGCCTCAACTCCATGGTCGTGTAATCTTGCTAAGCCAAAGTCGCCTAGTCGGCCATTCATCTCGCCGTCGAGGAGCACGTTGCTCGCCTTGACGTCCCGGTGGATGATGACCTGCTCCCATTCCTCGTGCAGGTAAAGGAGACCTGATGCAACACCCTTGATGATCTCAAACCTGTGAGCCCAATCCAACGACGGTTTCTCCTGATCATACAAGTACTTATCAAGGCTGCCGTTGGGCATATACTCGTATACTAAGAGCAATTCACCTTTCCGACGGCAGTACCCAAGCAACTGAACCAGGTTCCGGTGCCGGAGCCGGCCAATACTTACAACCTCCGCAATGAACTCTTTCATACCTTGCTTTGACTCGTGTGACATGACCTTCACCGCAACCTCCAACTTTGACGACGGAAGCACACCTTTGTACACCTTGCCAAATCCTCCTACTCCGAGCAACTGCTTCTCCTTGAAGCCGTCGGTGGCTTTGAACAGCTCCTTGTACGAGAACCGGTGTGGCCCGAACTCCATCTCCCAGTCCTCACGGAGCTCCCGGTACTTGCGCCATCTTCGCACCACTAGGTAGACCATGATGGGCGCCAACATGGAGCCTAAAACGATACCCACATATTTTAGAAACTCAGGGTCGATGCGAACTTGTACGTAGTATGAAGGCCTAGGGCCACCATAAAAAGGACTTAAGCCCAGAACATCTGTCCCTGGTAGCTTGGAGTAGTTGAGTGGTGCAGCTTCTCCGTTTAGCTTAAAGCTGCAGCCCAGAACTAAATTATAATGATCAATAATATCATAATTACGCGACCTCCAAGATGATGAGAAGCCGACGAACATGCGATCAAGCAGCACGCTCGAGAGATCAACAGTGGAGGAAAGAAGAGGACGCTTCGGCTTGGGCATGGGGACAGGTGCCAAGGTGACGTTGAGCTGCATCAGCCTGGGGTCATACTCTATCCACGCTTGCATCGCCTTGCCGCTGGACAGCTGCAGCGGGTGTAAATCCGAGCAGGGGTCGTCGCTGTAACAGCCGGCCGGAGAGGATGCTGAGGAATTCAAGCTGTTGACGTCGATGCCGACATGGTTGTCGTCGATGTCGTCGAAAAGTCGGTCGTGAGAAGTATCCAACTCTATGGCAAGAAGATGGTTTGATGGTTTGCCATTGTTCTTTCGATCTAATATGGCGCCAGAAGCACTGAAGTTTGTGGTTGGCGCAAGGACAAAGGCAATTCCATCATTCAGGAACATGTCGCTGGGGGCAATTCCATCATTCGGGAACATGTCGCTGGAGAATGATCTGCTAGGTGATATAGCGAAAACGGAGGTGGCGGAGAAGGAGACGACGGAGCCATCGGTGAGGTTACGCATTTGGAAAGGAGAAGGAAAGAAGGCGTGTGCTCCTTTGAACGAGGCGTTGGTCGGGGTCAGGAGGCCATTCTGCATGATCGTAGCGGAACCATCAAGAACCAAGCTACTGCCTTTGAATTCGTTGAACATGAACTCATCCACAGCGTGGGCAAGAGGGAGAAGGAAGAGGACAGTGCAAGCAAATCTCTTGGTGAACGTTGGGGGAGAGCTGTACATGCTGCGCAATGAATTCAGGTCAGAGGAAGCTGTTTTACTAGCCAAGCCTTTTGTGTTGACAGACCAGAAATGAAGCAAGGGAGGCGCCATCTTATGGCGGCCCGGCGGATCTGGAGGTCGGCACCGGAAATTTCTTCGGCAGTAGCGGAGAAGTTGTACTCGAGAAGGAATTACACGGCAACACGGCCCTACCGTTTACGTACTTGAATGTCGTTCTTCAAAGTCGCGCGTGTACGTACTGTCCCTTCCGTGACTTGATGGCAATTGCTATATTCTTTTGGTCTTAAAATTGACTTATATTTATACTATATATAATAACTAGCTTATAAATATATCAATATATCACGATGTGTGGCTGAGAATTAAAAGGTATGTATAATGATATAGACAATTAATGTGTATAATATTCTCTTTGTCATCTATAGACAGCTCATACAATATGTTAACTTTTTGCATATCTCTATGGACATACAGAAAGACAACTTTTGTATGACACAATGTGTCTTATTTATTGTGTTACAGTCGACTACAGTATAAGAAAACAATACAATTTTCTATACTCTCTTTTCTCTACATCATCTCGCGTCTACTAATAAAATTTATAGATAACTAATATTTTACTATTGTACATGATCTTAAGGCTCCGCTCGTTTCGGCTTCTGGCTTCCGGCTTATTTTTCATTATTCTTAAATTTCGTCTTTTTTTAATTTTGTTTTTGGATTTTTTGAGCTTTTTACCGGTTTTTTCCGTATTCGTTTACATTGCACGTGATGGGCTAACCATTTTTCTATTTTTATTTTATTTTTAATTTTAATTATACTAAATAAGCCACTTTCAGTTACAGTGTAATTTCAATCAATTACAATAAAATAAATTATAAGCCACAGCCTAACTACGCACCACAAGGCAAGAGGACAGGCACGTTTCACACGGACCGAGAGATTTGAAATTTCCTTTTCAATTCCTAGACTCGAATTAACACTATGCAGGAGACAGTAGGGAAGCATTGTCAAATTTTATTCGATTTCTCCGCTGGCAGTTTTCGCTAACCATTGACTTGGTCTTACGTTCAGATGTGAGAACCGAATCATTAGTCCTTTACATCACATCCAGCAAAGCTTCTTTGACTACAATTGCTTTCCCTTGAGGTCTGTTAGGCTGGCGGAATGATCAAAAGGGATTAACTTGTTTGGTAAAATAAGTGATAATCTGAATAAGAAATATAAAATTATCTTGAAAACAAGATTATCATTAACTCTAGAAATCTGTTTCTCATAGAAAAAGGTTTCTATATTAGATTGCCGAGAGAATGGAATCTTTGTTTGTACACTTTTATCATTTGTTTTACTTTTTCATAGTTAAATTTTGAACATTGAGAATTCAAAATCCAAATTATGATTTAATTTAATATTTGAATACTCAAATTATGGATTTTTAAATTTCAAAGTCTAAAATATAAAATTATGAATTATGAATTTCGGAATTGTGGATTCAGATATTATTTTCAAAATTTTATTATCAAAAAAAGAAATTTGAAATTTCAAACTCTGCATTTTGAGTTTCAAATTCTGATAATTTAATTTTAAAATATTCAAAAATTTCATTTAGAAAATAAAAAATGATGGGTTGGGTCTCAGATTTCAAATTTTAAGTTTTGAACTACAAAATTTTGAATCCCAAAAATTTAAATTCCAAAACTTGAATTATCATAATAATCAGATTGAGATGAATATTAGATTGTAGTGGAATGTGTGAAGTCATGCATATGAAACGCGCCCTTAGACCCTTCAAATCAAAGGTACATGTAGATATATACAAGCCATGTCCAGCACAGTAAATGTTGAGAGTTCAGACCCCTCAGTAGTCAGCTTAATGGTTGAGAATTTCCCATCTCAAGGAAGGGATTGGTCAGTACCTAGGAATACATATATCACGTATGATGCATCCATATGTATGTTTGAGAAATCTGATAACTCGTTGGGCCGGGCCTCGTTTAGGTGGAACTTTTGGTGGCCTTTCTCTTGGGCCGTGAAACTTCCTTGCGCGGACGCCAGTTTGATTAACCGCAACTCCGCAAGTGTACCTTCTCATAAAAGAAAACCTCAAGATTCTAGGAATTTTCAATCTGGAAGATACTACGTGTCATCTTTTTGATGGTTGGAGTAGTAGATGGGCATGACCGCACGGCAATGGCAAAAAATTCCAACATTAATTAGTTAAGAACGAAACTGGCAGGGAAAGACTAACATCTTAATTTCCAGTTCATACATAAGGAGATATGATTTCCTAGACCGGAAGCAACATGACTCTTCAGACTAGAGGTCAGTTAAGTCACCGATGTTTATGCGTGTGATCTATAGTATGTTTTTGCCAAGTCCTTGACAGTGAAACCGATCATCCGGACATTGCAGCAAAATTATGCAAGATCTGAGTTGTTATCTTGTGTCTCTTTTCTAATATGAATAACCATCTGATCGGTGGCGGATCCAATTACAATGCCATAACAAAAGATAATGTGAAATTGGAGTAAATTGAAAAACAAAACTAATGTATGAATTACTTCCTCTGGTCAAAATAGATGTCGTTTTGCTATCTCCATACAACTAGAACAATGAAGGATACGATATTTTATTTTTTTACTACAGGTAGTAAGGCCATGAGGGTCAAATTCACAACCACCAGTTTCAAACTCTTAAGAAACTATTCACTTGACTAAATACAATCATTGTGTATATAAGCATGAATATTAGATACTGGTGGTGATCGGTTCGGCTGAAAAGCTCATGGCTTATGGCTGAAAACATCAGAATTGGTGAAAAAAGCACCATGTAGTGATGAGAGGCTTATTTAGCATAATTAAATTTAAAAAAATATAAAAAATATGTTAGCCCATTACGTATAATACAAACAAATACGGGGAAAAAAAGAACCGGCAAAAAAGCTCAACAAAAAACCAAAAGTTCAGAAAAAGACGAAACTTATGAATAGTGAAAAATAAGCCAGAAGCCAGAAGCCGAAGCCGAGTTGATCAGGGCCGATGATCATGATGTACCAGGCTGATGTGGAGGGGGGTTGCTGCTGCAACCCATAGATCTGGCCGTGCATCCAACCCACCACTATCTATTATCTTTATTTTCGCTAATTGGAGACTTCTTCAGAAACTCTCAGGTTAATCCTAAAAATACAAACTAATTTCAAGTATTCGTCTAATTTGAATTTGCACCAATTTGTGTCAATTTTCTTTGAATTGTTTTGCCAAAAGAAACTCCGATATTTCCTGATTTTTGGTTGATTTTTAAAAATGTTAAATTTTGATTTGAAATTTGGTCCACAATCCTTCAAAACAAATTCGATTATCGGTAAATTCGGTTTAACCGGACCCCTCCCCGGTTAAAAATTTCAAATCGGTTTTCAAAACCCTGCGTAACCCTGGGCTCAGTTCATGGATTGAAATTAGAGGCAATTCTTTCCTCACTGACACAAATTCTATTCCGAGGAGGAGAGCTCGCGCCATTAAATGCAAGTTGCCCGACCAATAAATACTGGGGACTAGGTTTCCAGGTTAATTTTAACATCAAGCTTTTGTAAAGAAAAATTTGAAACTAGATTTTAAGGGCAATAAGTTTTGGAAACGAAATCTAGAAATATAGGTTATAAGGTTGTTAGTTTATAGCTTGCACGGCAGCCCGTAGACATAGCTACTCAGGCCATTTAAATCTGTAGCCTGAGAAGTAAAACCCGATTGAATCTAGACATACGGCCAGCATTCGAATCTACCATGTACAAGGCCGTCAAGACGAACGTATTGGAGTGTCGACGCCAGAAGCGGAGTATCAGCAACTGGTGGAGCTGTTGAGTGCAAGATCGAAGCATGAGGTGCTCAAGAATGGTGCAAGGCCATCGCCCGGGGCGGCGAACTGATTACACTCCTCTGCTTGCTGCTCGCCCACGTCGGGATTGTCAGTCGGCCTGACGCCACCGCCGCTGCTGTTTAAGCGTGCTCTGTATTCATTCATGTTTCTCGGTTTCGCTATCTTTTAATTGTCCCCCCTTGTTTTCGATTCACGATCCTGGTGTGACGACGTGTGAGGTTCTGAGTCGTATCCATTGGAGATGCCACTTTTCTCATTTTTTTTATCGTTTTTTGTTTTGTTTTTAGAATCAATTGATGTTGTTGCGAGTGTTACCTCACCAGGTTGGCCAGTACTCCATTGATGGCCTTTTTCAGAACTGCTATGTAATGTGTTCTTCCTCTACCGTGATCAATGGATTTGCTTGTTTATTCAACTAGCAAGGTGCCCGTGTACTTACATGGATATCATTATAAAAATATATTTAAATGATATGATAATATATATGTATTTTGTTTTTTAAAAATAGATTACTGTAGAACTTTATTTGTGATATTTTAATGTTATATATTGTAAGGGAGAAAAATACCTACTTTATTTCTTAATACTTGTCACATACAACAAAAACTTTCTTCCTAGATACTTTTTGACGGAAATATTTTCATAGCAAACAGTAAATATATCACTACACAACATTTTCTATTTATATCATCATTGTTTTTTAATTATTAAAATACATGTCTATATTTACATACTTATAACACACATTATATAGCTTACATCGGTCAGTATCACTGATGACTCACTACACAACGCTAAGCCGGTCAAGTCCACCATCAATACTAAACCTGCTAATAATCGCAATGCTTATTACTATCACAAGCTCACAGGCCCACAGGAGCGAATAATCAAACCACGTGCGTGCGCCTTAAAACTTGTTTCCCCTTGCAACCCTCACTCGCTCCTCTAGCTCCGGCGGCGACATGCTCCTCATCGACGGCGAGCCCATCTCCCCCTCCTCCTCTAGCTCCACGCCAACAGGGTGTATATACTCAGGCGAGCCCGTGCGTCTGTACGGTCGCACAGGCTTGTGTGTACGTGGTACGTGGGTGCGGTGCGTGCGCTTTTCTCAGGTACCGCTCGGTTGGATTGAAATAAACTAATTTATGGTTGAAATTATATTGTAATTGGTTGAAATTTTACTGTAACTGATAGTGGCTTATTTGACGTAAATAAATTTAAAAAAGCGGCAGGAGGAAGGAGATTATTATCTCTTTTAAATTAAAAAGAAATATATCTTTAAACAATAATATCTAACAACTGGTATAGTTTATTTAATTAGGACCCACTTGATTAAGGGCTATATGTTTCGCTTTTTTGTTAGAATTTCTAGCATTTTCTTTTTGTTAATGACTCTAAAATATCTGTCATTGATTTTTCATAATAAATAGATGACCAGTTGAACTCTGTATTTTGCTATGAATAAAAATATAATATTATCTTACGCACGATTAGACATTATCAGGATCAACTTATTTCACGTCCTCAGCTATGCGTTCGGTCGTGATTTGATTAAGCTAACGTCGTGCCTCCATCGACGTGTTTGGTTTAAACCGTGCCCTTAACTCTACCGTCACACTTTTTAGTTTTTATTAGAGATTTTATAGAGAGATAAAAAGAGATGGGATGAGAGATATCGCGAGGCCACCTCTTTCTTTTATATTAGTAAAGGTAGTTGCTAGCATCCTCGTAATGACTAGAGCCACCAGAATTGTCAGTGATCCTCGGTGTCTCGGTGAGCTTCTGTCGTCCGGCGCTCGTTGTCGTTTCGCATCCTCACCATCACCGGATTAGCGCCGGCCACTCGTCGTGCCACCGCCGCCTGCATGCCGGTCGCTTCTGTCGTGTGCCGGATGACGGGGCGATGGCATGTTCTTTGTAGTGGGCTCGGGCGGTCCGTTCGATTTGTGGCCAACGTGGACGGGCCATCCACGTCATACAAAGAACAAACTAGGACACACGTTGTATTCCCTTTTCTTCGTCCATAATCTCTAGCGCCGGAGGAGGAGTGCGAGTTGAAAGTTCTCCGAATTTGAAAGAAATTGAAAGTGTTTGGAACATGAGTTGAACAGCGCGCGTGCACGGATTAGCTATGCCCGTCCTGTGTCCCAGGAAGAATTAACAAAGCTGGCTAATTTTGATCACATCGTCAGTTACCAAAGCAAATCTGAACATTGCATACCGCCCCGTGTTTACAAAACACTGTTAATACACACGTAGTAACAACATTCTCCAAACTATCTTTCCTTCTTCAATGAAACCTAGCAGTATCTACTATTTAACCCTGCTAATTCAAAGTAAAAAGAGAGAGAAATAGGATAAATTCCTAAAACAGAGCACTTAGGGCATCAATACAAGTACGTAAGTTTGCTACTCCATGGACAACACGACGTGCACCTCTTCGATGGTATCATCTTCCCCTGATATACTGAGACTGCCTATACTAGTCTGCACCGATGGATACTGCACATCATCCTCATCGTCGAAGCCGCGTTCACTCTGCATCTCGTTGAAGCTCCGGACGCTCAGATAACTATCCGGTATTTCGGGAAACGGCACATCGCCACTATGATACTGCATCACAAGCCTCATGCTCGGCCTGCCGGCCGGCGACGGGTACGAGCAAAGAAGCCCAAGCTTGAGCACCAGCTCCGCCTCCTCGGCCACGTACTCTCCTCCCAATCTTGGATCCATCATGCAGACGATCAAATCACGCTGCCAGAATCTGAGCACGAAATCCACCAGGACTTGTGGTTCGCCCCGGGAATTCACACCAATTGGCCGCCTGCCGCACGCGACCTCCAGGATGAATGAGCCGAACGCGAACACGTCGGTGGCTTTCGTGGCCTTTCCAAGCCTCGCTAGCTCCGGAGAAATGTAGCCTCTGGTACCTGCCACGCATGTCGTGTGGGACTCAATTCCATGGTCATGTAATCTTGCTAAGCCAAAGTCGCCTAGTCGGCCATTCATCTCGCCGTCGAGGAGCACGTTGCTCGCCTTGACGTCCCGGTGGATGACGACCTGCTCCCATTCCTCGTGCAGGTAAAGGAGACCTGACGCAACACCCTTGATGATCTCAAATCTGCGAGCCCAATCCAAGGATGGTTTCTCCTGATCATACAAGTACTTATCAAGGCTGCCATTTGACAAATACTCGTACACTAAGAGCAATTCACCTTTCCGACGGCAGTACCCAAGCAACTGAACCAGGTTCCGGTGCCGGAGCCGGCCAATACTTACAACCTCCGCGATGAACTCTTTCATACCTTGCTTTGACTCGTGTGACATGACCTTCACCGCAACCTCCAACTTTGACGACGGAAGCACTCCTTTGTACACCTTCCCAAATCCTCCTACTCCGAGCAACTGCTTCTCCTTGAAGCCGTCAGTGGCTTTGAACAGCTCCTTGTACGAGAACCGGTGTGGCCCGAACTCCATCTCCCAGTCCTCACGAAGCTCCCGGTACTTGCGGCATCTTCGCACTACTAGGTAGAGCACTACAGGTGCCAACATGGCACCTAAAACGATACCCACATAAATCAGAAGAATAGGGTTGAGTACAAATGAAGGCCCACCTTTCCCACCATAACCTGAATCATCAGTTACATTAACATCTGTCCCTGGTAGCTTGGAGTAGTTGAGTGGTGCAGCTTCTCCATTTAGCTTAAAGCTGACGCCCAGAACCAAGCTATAATGAGCAGTAATACCATGAACCGGCGTCCAGCTCCTGGATGATGAGAAGCCGACGAACATGCGATCAAGCAGCACGCTCGAGAGATCAGCAGTGGAGGAAAGCAGAGGGCGCTTGGGCTTGGGCATGGGGACAGGTGCCAAAGTGACGTTGAGCTGCATCAGCCTGGGGTCGTACTCTATCCACGCTTGCATCACCTTGCCACTGGACAGCTGCAGCGGGTGTAAATCCGAGTAGGGGTCGTCGATGTAATAGCCGGCCGGGGAGGATGCTGAGGAATTCAAGCTGTTGACGTCGATGCCGACATGGTTGTCGTCGATGTCATCGAAAAGTTGGTCGTAAGAAGTATCCAACTCTATGGCAAGAAGATGGTTTGATGGTTTGCCATTGTTATCTCGATCTAATATGGCGCCTGAAGCACTGAAGTTTGTGATAGGCGCGAGGACAATGGCAATTCCATCATTCAGGAACATGTCTCTAGGAGATATAGCGAAAACGAAGGTGGCGAAGAAGGAGATGACGGAGCCATCAGTGAGGTTACGCATTTGGAAAGGAGAAGGAAAGAAGGCGTGTGCTCCTTCGAACGAGGCGTTGGTCAGGGTCAAGAGACCATTTTGCATGATCGTAGCGGAACCATCAAGAACCAAGCTACTGCCATTGAATCCGTTGAACACGAACTCATCGACGGCGAGGGCAAGAGGGAGAAGGAAGAGGACGGTACAAGCCAATCTCTTGGCAAACATTTGGGGAGAGCTGTACATACTGCGCAAAGATGATACGAATTCTGGCCGGAGGAAGCTGTTCTAAACAGACCTATATAGCTACTTGCCAATCCTTTTTTGTTGATAAAGGATAAGATGGTAAAGGACGCATGTGGTTGATAAATGATTAGCGTTTTGTGGTTTCGGTTCAATGCATGCGGGCTGCCAACCCTGGCGTAAGTCACACGAAATGGGAGGTCTTCGTCAGTGGCGGAAAAGCCTCGAGTGTACGTACTGTCACGGGCACTCTTTTTTTTTTTTTTGGCACATCTTGCATGTCACCGGGTCAACCAACCGTGTGAGTAAGTCCTCCGTCGTTTGGTTTCAGCTTCTGATTTCTGACTTATTTTTACTATTTATAAATTTTATCTTTTCTAAATTTTGATTTTTTTTAGCTCTTTTGTTGGTTCTTTTTTCCCGTATTCGTTTACGTTGTCCGTGATGAGCTAGCATATTTTTTCTATTTTTAAATTTTTTAAATTTAATTACGCTAAATAAGCCATCTACAGCTACAGTGAAATTTCAGCCGCTACAGTGTAATTTCAACCATAAGCTACAGCTTTTCAACCCAACCGAGCGAGGCCTAAAACTAGATACATATAAGAAACACTTGATGAAGCCCTAAACATATAGAGATGAAACATTGTGAACTTTTTTGGAGGAAATTAGAGAAACATTGTACACTTATGCTATTATGCAGTACATATTAGAAACAGTGGTAGCTTGGAGTGTTTGGCAAAAATATATGGGCTCATTAACCACGAATTAACTCATGTGATTTTTAACTTCACATAAACTACTCCATTCGTTTAAATTTATAAAACGTATTTTTTGAATCGTTATGTTCATAAATATAGAGTGTATTTCATGTTCTACTATAAAATTAGTGTGATGTTTCCTTTATACCCCTAATAAATATACAGTTTTATTTGTTATTCTCTACATATATGTATTAAATATAGTATTTAGAGATAATCTAGCTATTTTCACTATTTTTTTGGTTTATGTGTTAAAAAAATATGTTTTATAAACTTGAACGGAGGGGGCACTATTTAATCACCTAGGTGAAGTACTAGGGGCTACTAATCAAATTCTAATATGACATCCTAATTGAAGCTTTGCATGAAGGCCCCCTTCTCCGGCACTGCTGACACTGAGCACGACCGAGACTTAAAGGCAAGAGGTTAGGCGCGTTTCACATGGACCAAGATTTGAAATTTCTTTTCAATTCCTAGATTCGAATTAACTCTGTTGTACACTATGCGGAGACAACAGGGGAGCGTCGTCAAATTTTGGAGCCGCTCAGTTCGGCTAGAAAAAACTAGTTTGTAGCTAAAATTATACTATAACTGACTTAAAATACACTGTAGTTAATGGTAACTTATTTAGCATAATTAAATTTAAAAATTGAAAAAAAGGGTTATCCCATCATGGACAATGTAAACGAATATGGGAAAAAAAACAAAAAATTAGAAAAAGTCAAAATCAAGAAATAATAAACTAAAAGCCAGAAATTATAAGTTGAAGCTGATACAAGCGATGCCAGTTTCTCCGCATGCAGTTTTCGCTGACCATTGACTTGGTCTGTTACGTTCAGAAGTCAGAACTGAATCTAAAGAGTCATTCGCCTGCAAAGCTTGTTTGACTAAGATGCCGCTCGGTTGCACTGAAATAAACTGGTTTATGGCTGAAATTGCACTGTACCTAACTGAAATTACATTGTAGTTGATGATGGCTTATTTGGCATAACTAAATTTAAAAATAGAAAAAACAGCTTAGCCCATCATAGACAATTTAAACAAATACGGAAAAAAGAACCGGCAAAAAAAAGCTCAAAAAAGCCAGAAAGGCAGAAAAAGACAAAATTTAGAAACACTACTACAAAACAAGCTATACTGGATACCTCACCACAGATGGTTCATGTGGAGCCATCTGTACTTTGATTATTACAGACGGTTCAAGGCTAAAACCATCTCTGAAACTATCACAGACAATTAGGTTTAAAAGCCGCATATGACATACTCATTATCACAAACGGTTTTTAATTAGAACCGTCTATGAAACTACCACAGAGAGTTTTTATTTACAACCGTCTGTGTTTTGTCCTTTATTGTATGAACTACAGAAGGTACTACTGAGACGAGAGACAAATTCAAAGCAAATTTATTACAAAAGTCCCCAAAAAGAGATTCCCAGATCTTAGTCTTTTGGGTTTCATATGCTTCATCTTCGACTTTTGAAGTTGGAGGATCAGCTGCTGAGTTCTCAAATGCCGTGAAGATTGTCCTTGCCCTCTCCACTTCCACCTCTAGCCTGGGCAAATCGTTAGCATGGCCCATAATCTCAAAAAGGATATCATGATAACCTTCCTCAGAATTAGCCGCTTCTACTTGATCAGTAATATTATCCATGTATTTCTCCACTGCCGCAAGAGTTTCTTCCGCTTTGTGCACATTGCAGAGAAGAACGAGGATGAGGGCGGTTTCCCTTTCCAGAGCAGCAACGAGATACCTCCGTTGATGGTAAATGATGAGGTCCAGTTGACGGATGGAAGCGAGTCGAGGAAGGAGAGCAGGGCGTGAGCAAAAGAGCTGCTCTAGATGTAGATTGTTGGCCGCCTATGTAAGGTTGCGGCTAAACAACTCATGATGGATAAATGATAGGAAGGAGATCAAAAGAATATTAGATACCATTATTGAGAAATCTGGTGAAGATGATGAGGGAGAGAATAGTTTAGAAGAGCTGGATTAGGGCGCACATATTTAAGCGTTATTACAGATGATTCATATACAAAACCGTCTCTGATATTAATATCATAGACGGTTCACATAACAAACAGTCTATGATATGTACCTTATCACAGATAGTTCGTATAACAAACCATCTTTGATATGTGCATTATCACATATGGTTCGTATAATAAACCGTCTCTGATAATGACACGTCACTGATCTGTGGCGTATCCCCTAGGATTTCGATCACACCCCTCCATTCTCTCCATATCGAATGGCAGGCACCGGCTGCTCCCACCGCTCGTCCCTTGTTAATTACTCCACCTCTACCTTTCCATCGGCAATCACGCGTGAGTTCATCCATTAGCTTCCTGCATCCTCCCCTTGACGACACCGACTACAACTGTGAGCTGGCGCCTCCGTTGTGACACCACGGTCAACTGCACAACACACTATTGTCATAAGTATTGTAAGAGTGTCTTATGCGGTCTCACCATCGTGCCACAAAGGTGGCGTTACCGCCGCCTCTCCATTGTCGATGATATCTAGCCACCATCTGATGCCCTCCCCTCTCTTCTTTGATGGCAGGCGTCAAGGACATCGCACGCTGCATGCAGTTTGTTCCTCAACGACGCTGACTACCGCCGTGAGCTAGCGCCTTCGTTGTGACACCACGGTCGACTGCACAACACACTCTTGTCGTAAGTGTCGTAAGAGTGTCTTGTACATTCTCACCATCGTACCACAAAGGTGACACTACCGTCGCCTCTCCATTGCCTGTGATATCCGTCCACCATCCGATGCCCTCCCTTCTCTTCCTTGATGGCAGGTGTCAAGAACATTGCGCACTGTATGCAACTTCTACTGTCTGCTAGGATCTCCGCTTTTTATATATATTCTTGTCGTGTTAAATAGTTGGATTCATTATCTTGTTATGCTGTAATGGTGGATTCTAATCTTAATGGAAATGAAATATACTGTTGTGTTTGCCACTGTATTTGGAAAAGGAGAAGAAAAGAATGTGTGGGCTCCTTCGAACGAGACATTGGTCAGGGATAAGAGGCCATTTTGCATGATCGCAGCGGAACCATCAAAAACTATACTACTGCCTTTGAATCCGTTGAACACGTACTCATCGACGACGATGGCAAGAGGGAGAAGGGAGAGGACAGTCAAAACAAATCTCTTGTCGAACATTGGGGGAGAGTAGTACATGCTGCGCAAAAATGATATGAATTCAGGCCGAAGGTAGCTGTTCTACATGCCAAGCCTTTCGTGTTGACAAATGATAAGATGGGTGACGGACCAGAAATGAAGTGAGGTGCTAACTTATGACAGCGGAATGTCATACTCGAGAAGGAATTACACGGCAACACGGCCGAGACTTGAAAGTCGCGCGTGTACGTACTGTCCCTGCCGTGACTTGGATGTCAATGTCACGGTCAGGGGCAGAGCAATTTTGTCACAGGGGGCGACATGAATTTGCTACTACATGCTATTATAATATAGACACTTTGAGCTATTGATAAAAATAAAGGTTTTTTTAAAAAGAAATTCTATTATGTCACGTTATAATTGGTGCCCAGCTACCATAATAGTATAACAACCAAATATAAATAGTGTAAATAGTGATCATCGTGGTGGAGTTTCACACACACATGCTTGACAGTCACCCAACACATTTTTTGGCACATACTTACGTGTCATCGAGTCAATAGACAAGGTGGTAAAAACTAAATACATATAAAAAACACTTGATCAAGCCCGAAACGCATAGAAATAAAACATTGTGCACTTTTTTGGAGAAAAATAGAGAAATATTGTGCACTTATGCCATTATGCAGTACATATTAGACACGGTGGTAGTTTGAAGTGTTTAGTAAAATATATGAGCCCATGAACCATGAACTAACTCATGTTATTTTTAGCTTCACACAAACTACTACTTAATCACGTAGGTTTAGTATGTATGGGCTACTAATCAAATTCTAATATAGCATCCTAATTAAAAGCTTTACATGAATCATAGGGGGGCTAGGCCCCTACCAGTAGGTGTGGACATTTTTATACTAAAACCGAAATACCAAACCATACCAAAAAAACCAAAAAAATGTGGTTTATTCGGTGTACGGTATTCAGTGAGCTTTATATTTTCATGCTATTTGGTTTTTGGTTTTCGCTTTTTGGTGTGGTTTTTAAGTCACAAAAACTGAATTAACCGAAATACGAAAATATTATTTTCTCTTATGTGAATTTGTAGTAAACAAAGGCTATTCTCGTTTAATTTTGTAGGTATTTTACAACATCTCAAAAGGAAGAACATTAGTAGCTTCTGGAGATATCATTCGCTCAAAAATAAATCTGGTATGATAACACTAGACTAAATAATATTATTATACGTTAAAGCGTTGTGCATATTTCGGTTAACCGAACCAAAATAATTCAATTAATTAGATTCGGTTTTGTTTAGTTAATTCGGTTGTCAATTTTCAAAAACCAAAATATTTTTATCAAAAAAACCAAATGCCTACCCTGCCTGCCAGCCCCTTCTCTCCCCACTGGTCACACTAAATCAATGTCGCGGCGCGTGGGCGAGACTTGAAAGGCCAAAGGTTACGCACGTTTCGAATGGAGCAAGATTTGAATTTTCTTTTTCGATTCCTAGACTCGAATTAACTCTGTTGTACACTATGCAGGAGCCAGCAGGGGAGCATTGTCAAATTTTATGCGGTTTCTCCGTCTGCAGTTTTTACCGACGATTGATTTGGTCTATCCGTAGCAAAAATTAAAAAAAAAAGAAAATCTAACCTAACCGAACTCTCTCTCCTCTATCCGTAATTTATCTAACTCCCTCCCGTGTTTCCATCTTCTTCATCTCTCTCTCTCGGTTCTATTGCTGTGTGCTGCATGGGACGGCAGCATCGGCGTCGGTGGCAGCGGTGTCGGCGGCGGCGGCCACGCGGGCGGCGCCGCCGCTGCGCACGCGCCGCGCGCTCGAGCGGCCATGGTGGCTACGGCGGCGGTGGCAAGGGTGCTGCGACGACGGCGGCGATGGCAGCAGGCGACCGGCCGACGCCTGGCAGCCGCGCGGCGGCAGCTGCGCTGCCGCCTCGCCGCGCTCGTCCACATACGATCGCCTCTCAAGACGGCCATGGCGGCGGCGGCAGTAGCAGCCGACGACCGGTTTAGTGTGGAATCTAACTACAAATATGTTGCAAATAGCTATTGAAAATAGTTTAGTACCTCTCTACTGCCCACATGCTACGATAGTGTACAGGACCAGCAAGTCTTGCTTGAGCAGGCAGATGCACCATCAAATGTACCATGATATCAAAAAAAGATGGCAGAAATATAGTCTCAAGGACACTTAGTGTCTCAGCTATTTCAGCCTCTAATTTTTGCATATCACTAATACGAATAGTGGGTGAGTAGATCTTCTTGAAGAAATTGCTCACACGAATTATTTCCGCACTGACTCTTTTTGGCAATATATTACGAACAGCGAGGGGAAGTAAGTGTTGCAACAATATATGGTTGTCATGGCTCTTTAATCCAATTATCTTCTTCTCCTTAACATGCACATTACGGCGTATATCAGATGCATAACCATCTGGGAACTTCACTTCCTTCAATATTTGGCAAAACAATTTCATATCATCAGGACTCATTGTATATTGTGCTGGAGGTAAATAGAACCTATCTCCTACACTAACAGGATGAAGATCACTTCTAATGCCAAGTTGTTGTAGGTCCATGCGAGCATTTAAGTTATCCTTGAATTTTCCATCAGTGTCCAAAAGTGTGTCAATAATATTCTCACACACGTTCTTTCCTATGTGCATAACATCAAAATTATGCCGTAGCAGTAGGTCTTTCCAATATGGCAACTTAAACCAAATGGATTTTCTTTTCCAAACAGTTGGTGGCTCATTATCTCTCTTGCGTGGTCGCTTGGATGGCTCCTCTGTAGTTGGATTGCATGGACGCTTCGCTGGCTTCTTGGTTATTGGGTCCTTTCCAAAGGTTGTGCATATATTGGCTGTCAGCTCCAATATTTCCTCTCCACTAAGTGGTCTAGGTGCTGGCCTAAGTTCTGTAGTACCATCAAATGAATCTGCATCAAACCTAAATCTATGTTTGGCATCTAAGAATCTGCGATGGCCCATGTAGACACACTTACCTCCCTGTTTCAATTGGAAAGAACATGTATCTAAGTGGCATTCAGGACAAGCAACTTTGCCAGAAGTAACACATGCCACCAAATAACCTAGACCTGGAAAATCAGATATGGTGCAAACTATGGCAGCACGCAGTTGGAAGGATTCACACTTAGAAGCATCATATGTTCTTACACCATCAACAAACATATCTACCATATCATCCACCAGCGGCTCAAGATAGACATCCATATCACCACAAGGTGCCTTAGGTCCAGGGATCAACAAGGAGAGGATGAAATTTGATTGCTTCATACACTTCCAAGGTGGAAGGTTATATGGGATCAGAATAACAGGACAAATGATATAAGTTGATTTCATGGTCCTAAAAGGATTAAAGCCATCACTAGCTACAGCTAGTCTAAGATTTCGACTCTCTGAGGCAAATTGTGGATGCTTAGAGTCAAAATCTTTCCAGAAAGGAGCATCAGCTGGATGCCTCAACAAACCATCCTTCGTGCGTCCTTCATCATGCCACCTTGTGTCACTTGCTGTTTTTGAGCACATAAAATACCTCTGCAGCCTTTTCTTTATAGGAAAGTAACGTAGAGTTTTCTTAGGAACCCTATGCACACGTTTTCCATTAGGACTACTCTTTTCTGATTTCCATCTTGAAGTGTTACATGTTGGACAAACATTTTTCTTTGCATGGTCTTTCCAAAACAGTATGCAGTCATTCTCACATGCATGAATTTTCATGTACCCAAGACCTACGCCTTTTACTATTTTTTTAGCTGCATTGAAGTTTTTAGGAAATGATGACCCTTCAGGTAAGACATCCTTAAGTAACTCTAGTAGCATGTCGTAGCTTTTGTTACTCCATCGCCCAATGAATTTGATATGGAGTAATCTTACAATGAAACGTAGCTTCGAGTACTTGCAACCTGGATATAGTTCCTTGCCAAAGATCTTCTACCATCTTGTAAAAAGCTTCCATATCCTCATTGTGCTGCCCCTCGTTCACTTCTAAGTCCCCCATGACATCTAAACCCCCTGCTATGTCTTGAAGTAAACCAGAAATATCATCCTCTTCATTTGGGTTCCCTACTTCTTCCCTTTCAGATTGTCTACTATTTGTGAAAAAACTGGAACTGGGTTCACCATGATTCACCCATGTTATATATCCTTCCGTAAATCCCTCACATATCAAGTGCTCACGTACAGTACTACGAACCCTCCAACAAGAGTTTTTACATACCTTGCAGGGACACAAAATCTGATTTCCTTTTGCTGAATTACTAAAGGCAAACTCTAAAAACATATCCACTCCTTCTCTATACTCAAGGGTTTGCCTACATATAATTATCAACATATTAGACCAAACACCGTATGTATGCAGATTCTAGTATATGGTCATAGGTTTATAATGTACCTAGGCTGATCCATCCATGTTTTATCCATGACGCACCTTTTACAAAATGCAGTGTCAAAATAGTGAAATATATACAAAGAAAAAACACCTAACCTCACATATGTTCTCATATCTCCCAAAAGAAAGAAATCATTCAGTTCAGATTGAATGGTTCAACAAAAAAAATAAAGATCTCACCAAACAATTGTCCAAATCAATTTCACCACACTTGACGCTAAAAAAATCATCTCAGCACAAGTCATCAACAGGAACTATAGGGAAATTTTGATAAATGTTTAATATTCCAGTTTTAAGAATTCAAAATCATCACATCATAGATCACACACAACCTGCAATTTTATGGCAAATGCGGAGACAGCATTCACAAGAAAAGGAAAGCATACCAATCAAGCAATGATAGTAGAAAAGCTAATGAAGACTAGAAGGTCAACTTGCTCGATCGCTCCCTGTAGAGAATATTGCCAACGCTAATTAATCACACAAGGCAATACAAATAAGTCGAAAACTTTAGCACAAGTATTCATACAAGTTCTATATTAGCATAGTTAACTTTTGGAGCGACAATAATTCTAAGCACGCAAGCCATTAGTTACTCTTATGCCACGACTGCTCTATACTACCTACTAGAGACTATAAACTTCTTTTGAACTATGCATGTTCCCCAGCAACAATACATAATGGAGCTGAGCCTACTTCAAAGGAAGCACAAAATCGGTAAGAGAAGCTTCCCAAGCAACACCCTTGAGCTGTAGTGAGAAAATGTTGAAGGCTGCCCTCCCAAGCATGCAGAGGTTTCAGATTTTCTATATGTGAGGAAGCAACTGTTGAGACGTCATTGCAGACCTTGAATTGCATGGTCTTAAAAAAATGTCTTCATTTTCCCTCTACAAGGAGTGGTGAAAAAAAACAAATACTGTGCAGTTAAATATGAATAACTCAAGAAGCCTGATTATGAGCTCTAGGAAGGAAGAATAACTGTCAATTAATCTATTTGTCTTGCCATGGAAGATCCTAGTACGTCAAGCTTAGTACTCATTGCAATATTGGCATAATAAAATTGTCATTTATGTATGAACTTGAAAGCTCATGCAGCTTGGACATAACGCTGAATACTATTTTTCACATTATATATCTTTTCTTTTCTGATGAATATACTAATTCATGAAACTTTCTAAGAATTGTTATGCTACTAGAGCTTATCTCTATATGAGTATGCAATTGCTTTGCTTCACAGTTTTCAGTAAGTCCCATTTATGTGTTGCTATCGGCAGAATGCCACCAACCCTACACTGTCTAATTTACAGAGAAGCCCGATCATCTTACTCCATAACAAACAGAAGTAGAAAGTAGCATAAGAAAGTAGTTGTTGCATGTATATACATGGAATGAGCAGTGACAACTTACAATAGCTATAGATCTACAACTTTGCAGCGAAGCAATATCAATATTTCATAGTGAAGAAATAAATTGCATCTTTATAAATTTCCACTGGATCATAAAAAGGATGAGTTTATTTTCAATAGATGTACATGCCTCTCCCTGGCCTTCTAGGCATAAAAACAAACATGCATAGGGCATCAAGACTCCTGTAGAAACAGCACAAACGTGGAAGACAATTGGGTGGAGCATGGCTCTAGACCTGCTTCCGTGAGTAACCCACCTAATCTCGTGACACGTGTCCGCTACTGTAATCACACGGATGTACGTTCTTGGCTCATCGGCTGCTATTTGCTCCCAACCGTTTCGCCTCCTGCACTCGGCTCCACCGCATCACAGACGCTGATTCGCTCGGCTTGCGAGGGTTCACTCCACGAATGGTCGCAAAGGAGGACTTTGCGTAGTTCAAGAATATCACCAGCAGCCACACACCTGGAATTGAGAAATTACGAGAAAATGAGTAGAAGGGTCAATTGAGAAATTACGAGAAAATCACCAGCGGCTCGGCGGATGGGGTGGCGCGGTCGGAGGACGGCGGCGGGTGGGGCGGTGGGTGGGGCGGCGGCTCGGCGGGTGCGGCGGCGGCAGATCCAAGACGGTGGCGAGTGGGGCGGCTTGGTGAGTGGGGCGGCGGGTGCGGGCGGCGGCGGTTCAAGACGGTGGCGGGTGGGGCGCGCTCGGTGAGTGGGGAGGCGGGTGCGGGCAGCGGCGGATCTGAAGACGGTGGCGGGTGGGGCGGCGGCTCGGCGAGTGGGGCGGAGGTGCGGGCGGCGGCGAGATCCGAAGACGGTGGCGGGTGGGGAGGCGCTCGGTGAGTGGGGCGGCGGTGCGGGCGGCTTAGCGGGTGCGGGCGCGGCAGATCCAAGACGGTGGTGGGTGGGGCGGCGCTCGGTGAATGGTGGCGGCGGCTCGGCAGTGGGGCGGCGGCGGTCGGAGGACGACGCAGTGGGGCGGCGGGTGGGGCGGCGCGGCGGCGGGTGGGGCGCGCGGTGTGCGCGGGAGGAGAGTGGGAGACGGGTCACAGGTGTCGGCGCTGAGGACCGAGCGACTGGGGGAGTGAGAGTTGAATGGGTGGCGGCGGCTGTGTGCGAGTTGAGGAATTAGGGTTGAGGTTTCACGGAGGTAGTGTTTTAGTGGGCCCAAATTTAGCTCCCGCGTACGGTTCTATTTTGGTCCTTCTGTCTCCCGCGCACATGTACAGTACATGGCGTCTATTTTGGTGCTAGGTGTACTCCTTTAACGACACTTAGATAGTGGCTTGTTTAGGCTACAACGATACTTGTTTTGTCTAACAACTTTCGCCGACACTTTTTCTGTCAAAAGGAGAAACGCCGACACATAACATGCAGCCTTACAGTATTATTGGCGACAGTTTATTTGACACTAAAAAGTTATACAATTGCCAACACACAATGTGTAGTTAAAACCCTTGATTTACCAACACATAATTGTAGGGAAAAGTGGGTCATGGTGTAGTGTGGTTGGAGTAGTAGCTAGATGGGCATGACCGCACGGCAATGGCAAAAAATTCCAACATTAATTATAGTTAAGAAAGAAACTGGCAGGGAAAGACTAACATCTTAATTTCCAGTTCATACATAAGGAGATTTGATTACCTAGACCGGAAGCAACCTGACTCTTCAGACTAGAGGTCAGTTAAGTCACCGATGTTTATGTGTGTGATCTATATTATGTTTTTGCCAAGTCCTTGACAGTGAGACCGATCATCCGGACATTGCAGCAAAATTATGCAAGATCTGAGTTGTTATCTTGTGTCTCTTTTCTAATATAAATAACCATCTGATCGGTGGCGGATCCAGTTACAATGCCATAACAAAAGATAATGTGAAATTGGAGGAAATTGGAAAACAAAACTAATGTATGAATTACTTCCTCTGGTCAAAATAGATGTCGTTTTGCTATCTCTATACAACTAGAACAATGAAGGATACGATATTTTCCCTTTTTACTACAGGTAGTAAGGCCACAAGGGTCAAAATCACAACAACCAGCTTCAAACTCTAAGAAACTATTCACTTGACTAAATACAATCATTGTGTATATAAGCATGAATATTAGATACTATCATGATGTACCAGGCTGATGTGGAGGGGGGTTGCTGCTGCAACCCATAGATCTGGCCGTGCATCCAACCCACGACTATCTATTATCTTTATCTTTACTAATTAGAGGCTTTTTTAAGAGCTCTCATATTAATCCTAAGACTAGAAATTACTATATTAATCTAAAAAGAATAAATAGCTAGAATTTCTCACGTTAATCTAGAAGCAGAGAACATCTCAATCATTGTTTGTTAATAGCGATGCAATGTAAGGGCTAGATCAAATACTATGTTGAGGTAGAGATAAAAGTTTGATTTGAAAAAGGACATGCACGTATGGTAATTGAGATTGAAATTAGGGGCGACCTTTTCCTCACTGACACACGTTCTAATCCGAGGAGGAGAGCTAGCACCATTAAATAGCAAGTTGCCTGACAAATAAATCTGGGGACTAGGTGTCCGGGTTAATTTTAACGTCAAGCTTTTGTAAAGAAAATTTTGAAACTAGGTTTCAAGGGCAATAACTTTTGGAAACGAAATCTAGAGCTATAGGTTGTCTTTCGAAATCTTGAAGGCCTGCTTATAATAGCAAGTTTCTAGGGACAAGTCCTAGGGGAGGGATTTTGGAGAAAACCTTTGTCAATAGATCTTTGAAGTAAGATACGAGGAGTGAAATTTTCAAGGACAAGATTGAAAATATTATTTGAATGTACGTTTCAAAATTTTTAAATTGAGAGTAAAGAATAAAATATTTTCTAACCATGGGTCATGAGACTAAGCATATGGTGCCTTGGGTGTCATCCCAGTAATAAGGTAAGTGGTTATAACACCGAAAGGTTAGCACATGGTGTAGGAATCATGTAACAGTGGATAGAATCTGTGCTACTATTATTACCGCAGGATGTGAACCATTGGCTACATTAACATCTGTCCCTGGTAGCTTGGAGTAGTTGAGTGGTGTAGCTTCTCCGTTTAGCTTAAAGCTGTAGCCTAGAACGAAATTATAATGATTAATAATATCATAATAACGTGACCTCCGGGATGATGAGAAGCCGACGAACATGTGATCAAGCAGCACGCTCGAGAGATCAACAGTGGAGGAAAGAAGATGGCGCTTCGGCTTGGGCATGGGGACAGGTGCCAAGGTGACGTTGAGCTTAATCAGCCTGGGGTCATACTCTATCCACGCTTGCAACTTCTTGCCGCTGGATAGCTGCAGCGGGTGAAAATCCGATGACGGGCCATCTGTGTAATAGCCAGCCGGAAAGGATGCTGAGGAATTCAAGCTGTTGACGTCGATGCCGACATGGTTGTCGTCGATGTCGTCGAAAAGTTGGTCGTGAGAAGTATCCAACTCTATGGCAAGAAGATGGTTTGATGGTTTGCCATTGTTATATCGATCTAATATGGCGCCAGAAGCACTGAAGTTTGTGGTTGGCGCGAGAACAAAGGCAATTGCATCATTCAGGAACATGTCGCTGGGGGCAATTCCATCATCAGGAACATGTCGCTGGGGAATGATCTGCGAGGAGATATAGCGAAAACGAAGGTGGCGGAGAAGGAGATGACGGAGCCATCGGTGAGATTACGCATTTGGAAAGGAAAAGGAAAGAAGGCGTGTGCTCTTTTGAACGAGGCGTTGGTCAGGGTCAGGAGGCCATTTTGCATGATCGTAGCGGAACCATCAAAAACCAAGCTACTGCCGTCGAATACGAACTCATCGACGGCGAGGGCAAGAGGGAGAAGGAAGAGGACAGTACAAGCAAATCTCTTGGCGAACATTGGGGGAGAGCTGTACATGCTGCGCAATGAATTCAGGCCGGAGGAAGCTGTTCTACCTGCCAAGCCTTTCGTGATGATAAATGATAAGATGGGTGACGGACCAGAAATGAAGCAAGGGAGGCGCTATCTTATGACGGCACGGCGGGATCTGGGGGTCGGCACCGGAAATTTCTTCGGCAGTAGCGGAGAAGCTGTACTCGAGAAGGAATTACACGGCAACACGGCCCTACCGTGTACGTACTTGGATGTCGTTCTTCAAAGTCGCCCGTGTACGTACTGTCCCTTCCGTGACTTGATGGCAATTGCTAGATTCTTTTGATCTTAAAATTAACTTATATTTATACTATTTATAATAACTAGCTTTTAAATATATCAATATATCATGATTGTGCCTGAGAATTAAAAGGTATGTATAATGATATAGACAATTACTGTGTATAATATTCTCTTTGTCATCTGTAGATAGCTTATACAATATGTTATCTTTTTGCATGTCTCTATGGAAATACAGAAGGACAACTTCTGTATGACACAATGTATCTTGTTTATTATGTTACAATCGACTACAGTATAACAAGACAGTACAATTTTCTATATTCTCTTTTCTCTACATCATCTCGCATCTATCTAATAAAATTTATAGATAACTAATATTTTACTATTGTACATGATCTTGCTCCGCTCGTTTCGGCTTCGGCTTCTGGCTTCCGGCTTATTTTTCATTATTCCTAAATTTCGTCTTTTTTATTTTTTTGGATTTTTTTTGAGCTTTTTTACCGGTGCTTTTTTCCGTATTCGTTTGCATTACACGTGATGGGCTAACCCCTTTTTCTATTTTTAAAATTTTTAAAATTTAATCTCTACCCCTATAATCCACCAGTTCAGTTCTTTCCTACGACCACCTCAAATTGTGCCCCCAGCAGTCATGAGTTTTCCTACGTCCACACTAATTTGTGTCCCCAGAAAAACCAACCAGTGAAATCAACGATCAAGGATCAATTCCCACCTTTCTCTCTCCTTACCCACTCATATCCAACGATCCAAATCCAAATTCACAGCCACCATCCCAGGCGTCGCCTCCTTGACTCCGCCAAGCCTCGCGTTCTCGCTCCGCTCCGCTCCCCTCCCCCACACCTTGCACGGCCGCTCCCACCCCCGCAAATAGATCCTTACTGCCTCTCCTCCTGATTTCCCAATCCCGCTGCCCATCCCACCCCGCCGCCTCCTCGCATTCGACGCCCGCCGCCTCGGCTCGCCTCCACGCCCGGCGTCTCCGCTCTCCCGCTGCCTCGGCTCACCTCCACGCCCGGCGCCTCCGCTCGCCGCCATCTCCACTCGCTGTCTCTTCGCGCGCCGCCGCCTCGCGTCGCGTCGCCATAGCCTCCGTCCGTCCCCTCGGTCGCCGCCTCGCCGCCTGGCTCCCGCCTCCTTTCCTCTCCTCTCCTCCCTCGCGGCGGAACCCCCACCCCCCCCGGCGCCACCATCCATCCATTATTCCATCATCATCCGCTCCTCCTCCCACCCCACCGGTCAAAACCCCAACCGCCGAGGTCGTTGCGGCTGCGCTCCCGCCGCGCGCGCGCCGCCGCCTCCCCTGCGCGGAGCATCGATGGCGTTCCACTACCCGACCACGGGCTCACGATGGACACGGCGGCAGCCTCGTCGCGAACCCTAGCTTCTCCGCCGCGGCGGCGGCGAAGGGAGAAGGCGGCGTCGCGGCCCACCCGCTGTCTGGCGGCTGCTGAGGCCCACGTTGCTGCCTCGCGTCGCTACCCCGTGAACCAGCTACGCCGCATCGACGCGCAGATCGCCGCCCGCCCGCCTCCACTCGCCGCCGCCATCACCGACGCAGTTTTCTTTGCCCTCATCGGCTGCCTCGCCGGTCCCGCGTTGCGGTTGCTCGCCTTCTCCTACCTTGGAGAAATCCAGGTTTTTCCCCTGTCATCGGTGTTGTTGATTGATTCATTGTATTGGTTGATTCGGATGTTGCAGATTCCCCTTCGTAGCCATCACCGGCGCAATCTTCTTTGCCCTCGCTGACTGCCTCGGTGACCTCTGCCCCTCCTCCTCGAGCCGCCATGGGGACCCCTCCGCTTCATCCTCCTCGGCTTCGCTTCTACTCTTGCGACGTGATGGGCCCTCGGATCCCGGCAAGCCTACCCAATGATTCTCATTTTGGGGTTATTTCGGAGTGGTTTGTCGGTGGCTGATTTCGCACTGTAGTTCAAGAAGGTACGATGAATAGGGTAGCACCGCCTCTTTTAGTATTAGATTAGTGAGCACGAGTTTGCTCGAATTTCGTTTACAACCATGGATTTGTGTTATGTTGGTTCACTAGCATCTTCGAGTTCTCTTGTGCACAGTGTTGCTATGATACCAATCGACAACTACAATGATGTGAGTCGCATAGTTGACACCTGACATAATCATTGCCACCTGACAGTATTACAAACTTGGCTAATATTTCAGCTTGCTCTTATCTGCTCTAATATTTTTTCCCTTATGGCCAATAGAACAGTTCATGTCCCTAGCTCCCGTATTGTTATTATTGAAGGTATCTATGCATTGAGTGAAAAGTTATAGCCAATAGTGAACTTGCATGTTTCTGTCACTGGTGGTGTTCATTTCGACCTGTTAAAAGAGGGTCCTAAGGGACATCTCATGAGTGGCCATGAGCTCGAGGAAATAATTTGTAAGATCTCAGAAATGGTTGCTTCAACCTTTTGGCTTGACTCTATATATGCTTTTTCCTTGATTTTCCCCCCTATAATAGATCAGAACAGAAAATCCATCAGCAGTTTCATGTTTCATATTTGCATGTATAGTACCTCTTTCACCCAAACATGCGGTTTAACAAGATGAAAGACTGTATTTTCACATTTATCCAATGTGCAAGGCTTTCATTGAGCCATGTTTGCAGACATCACATATAAGAATTATAAACAAGTTCAGCCCTTTCTCATGGTTCCAAAATCCTATGTACATTCTGAAGGTAAGCCTAACTGCGTAACATAATTATGTTCTCTTTTTTCATACGTGTCCTGTAATCTCGTTTTTTGATGGCAAGATGGTGATTGTTGAATTTTTCACCAATAGGATAACTATAATACTAAATAGGTTTCTTATGATTTATCAAAATGACCCCCGATCAAATCAAAGCCAAACAGAAAGCAATGAAGAAACCTATGATATATATCTACTTCCACCAGGTGAAGATCCAGAAACATGCCAATCTTATTTGAGAATGCGGAACAGGGAAGGGAAATATAATCCGATGTTTGAGGTATGCCATTTTTATGTTTAATGGTCACATACTATGCATTTGTGAAAGATATTGTTGGCTGCTCTGCTGCAAGTATTGCATTTTTAAGGTCCACTTTATATGCATTCTCACTTTTTTAGTCACTGCCGGTATATTCAATACATGTAGGTTCTAGGAAGCTTCACCTTGGTACAATATTCAGATTTTGACCACTGTAGCACCTGTTAATTCATGAGCTTATTATGATATATATCAAATGTATTTGTTGTGGCCACTGTGATCTTTGTGCTAGACATATCGTTTGTGGTAACATTTCCCAATTTTGAGCTGTTGGCTGAAAAAGGGTGGTCTTAGAGGCTCTGTGTATGATTATGACTGAAATGCTAATTTTATTGAAGTTGTACTACATAAACTCTAGCTTTCAAATTCACTAATTTTGTTGAAGTTGTACTACATAAACTCTAGCTTGGATACTGCTGTACCAAGCAGCCTAAGTCAAAGAGGTCAAGTATGCTATTTTATTTCTTATTATGTGGAATTTACATAATTAGCTTGACAATCATTTATCCTTGGCCATCATTGTTTGGTACATGCTTGATACAGGATTGCACATTCCATTGTCAAGATAATAGCTCAATGAACATCCACTGTGGGGATACAAGATAGAACGGTATAGGTTTCTCATAGCATGCACATAGGCATGGAAAACAAACAACAGACTGGACCAACCAAAAACTAACACTACCGTTCTTACCACATCAAAACAGTAAAAGATTGGCAGCTAATTTTCTGCTTATGTTCATGCATCCTGTGCACAGCTTATACTTTGTAATTTCAGTGCTTGTCAGTTGTTTTGTTTCATATACTATTCCCACAAGCCTTAGTTTCATATGTACCGTTGCTGAGATTTTGTTGGAAGTGCATGACATATCTTCTGTTAGGTAGTTTTGATCTAAGCTATTTGTATTACAAATTATTTGTCTGGTAAAGCTACCTTGTCCAACTTTGTGCCAGAACTTATATAGTGGAGCTGTACCGGAACTCATCATAAAGCAATTAACAAAAGTCCACATTTGTATCTGATTGATCTGTGAGTAGATCTCATGGAGCAGCCAATTAGAAAATGCTCTGCTTTCAAATCGATACCGTTTGTGCGATGAGTTGATTACAGATTAATCGCCACACTAATGTGGAATTGATTGGTTTAAATATGACTATTTTGGATAGTGTCTTTTACTATTTGATCTTACAACCTTTAATTTGTTTACCTAGCAATGTGGATTATGAAATATGACAAACGCTAATTGTAAATTAATGATTTACTTGGTGGTTTTTTCTTCTGCAAAGATAGTTGCACGGTGTGGGAAGTGAATGCAATTGCATGCACATCCGAGACTTGTGCACAAATTTTGAGGTCGAATTCCATCTGAGACATGTTTTTCCTATATAATACTAGGAATAGCATTGATGAAATGTGTCTGAATGGATGTAAATGGAATGATCATTTCAAATGTTGTATGATTTAAATGCATACCTGAAATGTATGTGTACTAAAGTAAAAGTGTAGCAAGTTTTCTATATCGTAAAATCCAGTGAGTGTTTGTTTTTAAAATATATACATCAGTTCATTGGAGTTTAGCTCCGAATAGCGAGAGCAAACTCAAGCGATGTGGATAATTTATATATGCACCCATAAAATCTTGAAAATCATGGTATGATTTCAAGAAGAACTATGTGCATCTTGAAAATATGCCATTTCAAAGTCCATCTTGTGCAATGCCTTTTGTAAGTACTTATGCGCTTAAGGGCATATTGTGACCAAAACAATCCCTTGCTACCAACCGCATTACAGAATTCAAATAATAATGCTGCCAAAAAACTGCACCTATGGAATGGCTTCTTTGTTATTGATATCTATAGAGGAAAATGGTAAGCAATGTAATGTCTTCCCTTTTATATTTATCTTCCTTTTTTAAGCAATCAATAAGCCATGCTAACAGACATATCCACATGAATACAACAAAGTATTGGCCCTGAATATGTTGGCCCCATGGAACTGCTTCAAGTTATAGACTAAGCTACTATTTCAAGAGGATATCCTGCCAACCCACCAACCCAAGGAGATATTTGTTTATTTAGCATTGAACCATGGATACAACAAAAAACATTTGTCAATATGTGGCTGCCATTACAAACTATACAAAATTATGCAAATGAAGAAAAACGTACAGAAGTTAGCAAAATAAACTGAACATAAAACAATAATGGTTTATAAAATGAAAAGGTGTACCATTAGCTCTTTCGTTCTTGGATGCTTCTTTGTAGAAAAAGAACACCTGCATAATAGATTTATTACTTAATGCAAGAGAAAACCTCAAAACATAGCAAGAGTTACTTTACTAAATTATTATGATACCATGAGATGGAAATTTCAGTTTCAATCAAAATGAAGGAATGTACCATTATGATTAGACACAGTAATTGATGGCCTAATCTAATAGGGCATCTATTCACCTTGCCGAATTGCATGGTTCTGTCTTAAATTCTGCTTGTGGATGTACATATTTGTCTGTCGGGATATAGTCATTTCTGGAGCTCATTTTCCTTGAAACGAAATTTCACCCAAGATTCGATTCTTAGAATGTGAGCTAATTTCTGCTTACTGGTTCAGTTAGCGTCATGTGCTTACCTCCCGAAAAGAGTGGTTATACAATATATGAGACGTGAATCTTAATGAATCTGATTGTTCGTTTTATTTTTTATAAATTTTATCTTGTTTTATATTTTATCGTAGCGTTAGCACGGGCACACTACTAGTTATGCTAAATAAGCCACTTTCAGTTACAGTGCAATTTCAATTAGTTACAATAAGTCATAAGTCACAGTCCAATCAAGCACCACCTTAAAGGCAAGAGGACAGGCACGTTTCACACGGGCCGAGAGATTTGAAATTTCCTTTTCAATTCCTAGACTCGAATTAACACTATGCAGGAGACAGTAGGGAAGCATTGTCAAATTTTATTCGATTTCTCCGCTGGCAGTTTTCGCTAACCATCGACTTGGTCTGTTACGTTCAGATGTCTGCAGAACCGAATCATTAGTCCTTTACATCACATCCAGCAAAGCTTCTTTGGCTACAATTGATTTCCCTTAAGGTCTGTTAGGTTGGCGGAATGATCAAAAGGGAGTAACTTGTTTGGTAAAATAAGTAATAATCTGAATAAGAAATATAAAATTATCTTGAAAACAAGATTATCATTAACTCTAGAAATCTGTTTCTCATAGAAAAAAGGTTTCTATATTAGATTGCCGAGAGAATGGAATCTTTGTTTGTACACTTTTATCATTTGTTTTACTTTTTCATAGTTAAATTTTGAACATTGAGAATTCAAAATCCAAATTATGATTTAATTTAATATTTGAATACTCAAATTATGGATTTTTAAATTTCAAAGTCTAAAATATAAAATTATGAATTATGAATTTCGGAATTTTGGATTCAGAGATTATTTTAAAAATTGTATTATCAAAAAAAGAAATTTCAAATTTCAAACCCTGCATTTTGAGTTTCAAATTATGATAATTTAATTTTAAAATATTCAAAAATTTCATTTATAAAATAAAAAAATTGATGGGTTGGGTCTCAGATTTCAAATTTAAGTTTTGAACTACAGATTTTTTAATCCAAAAATTTAAATTCCAAAACTTGAATTATCATAATAATCAGATTGAGATGAATATTAGATTGTAGTGGAATGTGTGAAGTCATGCATATGAAACGCACCCTTAGATCCTTCAAATCAAAGGTACATGTAAATGTTGAGGATTTCCCATCTAAAGGAAGGGATTGGTCTGTACCTAGGAATACATATATCACGTATGATGTATCCATATGTATGTCTGCGAAATCTGAATATTCATTGGGCCGGGCCTCGTTTAGATGGAACTTTTGGTGGGCTTTCTCTTGGGACGTGAAACTTCCTTGCGCGGACGCCAGTTTGATTAACCGGAAGCATACTTTCTCATAAAAGAAAACCTCAAGATTCTAGGAATTTTCACTCTGGAAGATACTACGTGTCTTCTTTTTTGATGGTTGGAGTAGTAGCTAGATGGGCATGACCGCACGGCAATGGCAAAAAATTCCAACATTAATTATAGTTAAGAACGAAACTGGCAGGGAAATACTAACATCTTAATTTCCAGTTCACACATAAGGAGATTCGATTACCTAGACCGGACGCAACCTGACTCTTCAGACCAGAAGTCAGTCAAGCCACCGATGTTTCTCTGTGTGATCTATATTATGTCTTTGACAAGTCGTTGACAGTGAGATCGATCATCCGGACATTGCAGCAAAATTACGCAAAATCTGAGTTGTTATTTTGTGTCTCTTTTCTAATATGAATAACCATCTGATCGGTGCCGGATCCAATTACAATGCCATAACAAAAGATAATGTGAAATTGGAGAAAATTGGAAAACAAAACTAATGTATGAATTACTTCCTCTGGTCAAAATAGATGTCGTTTTGCTAATGTCGTCATTTGATTAAGCTAATGTCCTGCCTCCACCGACGTGTTTGGTTTAAACCGTGCCCTTAACTCTACCGTCACACTTTTTAGTTTTTATTAGAGATTTATATAGGGAGATGAAAAGAGATGGGAGGAGAGATATTGCGACCACCTCTTTATTTTATATTAGTAAAGGTCGTTGCTAGCATCCTCGTAATGACTAGAGCGACCAGAATTGTCAGTGATCCTCGGTGAGCTTCTGTCGTCCGGCGCTCGTTGTTACTGGATTAAGTTTGTTTGTCACAGTACGTGGCCATCTGGAGTAGCGCCGGCCACTCCTCGTGCCACCGCCGCCTGCATACAAAGAGCAAACTAGAATTAGCACCACCGAGTAGTTTGTTTGTACGCATTTCACCACCGAGTAGGAAGTCCCAAGAATGAACGATAACACACCGACACACGCTTTATTCCCTTTTCTTCCTCAATGATCTCTGGCGCCGGAGGAGGAGTGCGAGTTGAAAGTTCTCTGAATTTGAAAGAAATTGAAAGTGTTTGGAACAAGAGTTGAACAGCGCGCGTGCACGAATTAGCTATGCCCGTCCTGCGTCCCAGGAAAAATTAACAAAGCTGGCTAATTTTGATCACATCATAAGTTACCAAAGCAAATCTGAACATTGCATAGCACCCCGTGTTTATAGAGTCAAACACTGTTAATACACACGTAGTAACAACATTCTCCAAATTATCTTTCCTTCTGCAATGAAACCTAGCAGTATCTAATATTTAACCCTGCTAGCTCAAAAAGAGAGAGAGAGAGAGAGGGAGGACAAATTCATAAAACAGAGCACTTAGGGCATCAATACAAGTACGTAAGTCTTCTACTCCATGGACAACACGACGTGCACCTCTTCGACGGTATCATCTTCCCCCTGAAATACTGAAACTGCCTATATTAGTCTGCACCAATGTATACTGCACATCATCCTCATCGTCGAAGCCGCGTTCACTCTGCATCTCGTTGAAGCTCCGAACGCTCATATAACTATCCGGCATCTCGGGAAACGGCGCATCGCCATTGAGATACTGCATCACAAGCCTCATGCTCGGCCTGCCGGCAGGCAACGGGTGCGAGCAAAGAAGCCCAAGCTTGAGCACCAGCTCCGCCTCCTCGGCCACATACCTCCCAATCTTGGATCCATCATGCAGACGATCAAATCACGCTGCCAGAATTTGAGCACGAAATCCACCAGGACTTGTGGTTCGCCCCGGGAATTCACGCCAATTGGCTGCCTGCCGCATGCGACCTCTAGGATGAACGCACCAAACGCATACACGTCGGTGGCTTTCGTCGCCTTTCCAAGCCTCGCTAGCTCCGGAGAAATATAGCCTCTGGTTCCTGCCACGCATGTTGTGTGGGCCTCAATTCCATGGTCATGTAATATTGCTAAGCCAAAGTCGCCTAGTCGCCCATTCATCTCGCCGTCGAGGAGCACGTTGCTCGCCTTGACGTCCCGGTGGATGACGACCTGCTCCCACTCCTCGTGTAGGTAAAGGAGACCTGACGCAACACCCTTGATGATCTCAAACCTGCGAGCCCAATCCAAGGATGGTTTATCTTGATCATACAAGCACTTGTCAAGGCTGCCATTTGACAAATACTCGTACACTAAGATTAATTCACCTTTTCGACGGTAGTACCCATGCAACTGAACTAGGTTCCCGTGCGTCGAGCCCACCGTCAAGCTTGGCACAGAGCTCGCGCTGCCGTCGTTGCCGAGCACCAGCCGAGGACATGGTCGCCGTCGATCGGTTTCTATTTGGGGAGCTCATTACTTCGATCGGAGTTCACTGTTCTTGGATGTAGGATGAGCATACGGGGTTTAAAGATGGCAATCCGCGCGCGGCCACACGAGACTACGCGAGCACGCTCATCGCTGGATCTGGAGTGTGGTGGCGGCGCGGACGGATTTCGGGTTTGGAGTCGGGTGAGAGGCGCGAAGAAAGGCTGGTTGGGGGCGGCGCGGGGGGAGGAGGAGGCGGCGTGGGGTGGGAGGAGGGGGAGGGCGCGGCGCGGGGAGGAGGAGGCGGGAGACACGAGAACGGGGAGACAGGGAGAACGCGGGGAGGAGGCGGCGCGCGGGGGTGGGAGGAGGAGGAGGAGGCGGCGGCGCAGGTGGGGGAGGAGGAGGCGGCGGCAGAGCAGAGGAATGGGGGCAGGAGGAGGAGGCGGGGGAGCGACCGTGCGGGGGAGGACGGGGGGAGCGGAGGTAGTGGAGGCGCGGGGGAGAGGTGGAGATGGGGGAGCGGCGGCGCGGTGGAGGACAGGGGGAGCGGAGGGAGTGGCGGAGGAGGAGGTAGCAGGGGCGCGGGATGGGGAGGAGGAGGAGAGGGCGGCGTGGCGGCGGAGGAGGGAGGGGAGGAGGCGAGGGTGGCGCGGCGGCGGAGGAGGAAGGGGAGGAGCGATGGATCCGTGCGAGGGAGGTGGAAGAAATGAGGTGGGGGAGGCGGCCGCACGGATTCAGCGGGGGGGCGCACGGATTGGGGGGAATACCAATAATGTGCATGATCTGGATGATTTTGACCTTAGGATCTTCAATGAGTAAAAGAAGAAGGCTTGAGGAGAGATCCAGGCCATTCATTTGTATGAAGTTGGATTACTTTGGTACACAAATCTGGGTGGACTTAGATTAAGCATGACTGTAGGGGCAGTTGATGGGGGTGGATTTAGTAAAGAAAATTTTGGTGTATTATAGAGGGGTAGAGAAGAAAACGAATGCCTTTAAATTAGATCAAATCATTTCAAGAAAAAAGAAGGTCAAGACCCAAGAACAGAACTACATACAACCCACCAAACCTAAACAAATAATAGTTGAATTATCTCCTCTACTTCCCAAATCCCAACAATTGCCATTCCCATGTAACAAATTAATCATCATATATATGACGCGATAGCAAATCAGATCTATTAAACAAGCAGATTTAAAGAGTAAAGATTAATGAGCTACCTTTGTGCCGGCATCAAAGGGGGTCGGTCTACAATGGCGCGCGTAAATCACCTTCTTGGTCGACGCGGGGGAGCAGCACTCGCCATTGCCCTCTCCGTTTTCACCACCCTCGTCATCGACAGCAATATAATAAATATCAATATCAGCAAAACAATCATGTGTATTTTCACTCATATTTTCTCAGTGCTACCTCTAATTAAATTGCTACATGACTCGTAAATAGGGATGCAAGTGGGACAGCCCATTGACCTATCCTAATTAAATGGTAGTTAACTTCCCACTTAATTGGTTGTTCACTTTGTATTCATGGCCCTTGTATTAATGTTCAAGCAAAAGAACTAAGATGGGTAAATGGGTCAGCCCGACCAACCCATAAACATCACAAAATGCTAGCACGAAATTGCATATAGATCCAATCCTAGATCGTAAGTGGCAACATTTCAACATAAGTGAAAGAGATTACCTTGTGGAAATTGAATATCAAATCCAGCTCACATACCTAAAGAGGTTCAAACAACACTCAAATCAACAGCACAATAAACAAACAAAATGATAATCTGTGTGAGAAACCACAGCAAAGCACTCACACTGCCAAAATATAGCGATCCAGTATTTCAACGAAATGATGAATAATTTCAAGGACCTCAAGCCCATTGTCATCAGCATCAATGCACATGCAGAAATACAGGCTGGCATACCTGGCCATCACAATTGTAAACAGTGATAGAAATAGCTAACAAGCTTATATTGCAAAGGGAGCAAAACCGTATAAGCAATTAAGCAAACAATAGAACCTCAATGGCATTCCTTAAACATACCTTCTGTATACAACCTTGTAACCTCTCCACTCAACAAAGTTGCAGAGTTTCGGCCCTCGCGTAAGAATGAGCCCACTGAGCTCACGAATGACCTTTTCAACATGGGTAAAAAACATAAAAATAAGATAACCAGTACAATGCGTCTCACCAACAAAAAATATTTACTTGGCAGTGCCAATTTCAGAAGATTAAATGTAAAAAGCTTTGCTGCTGTATGACCAACTATAATAGTTGGCAGATCTTTCAGCAAACATTAGATACACTGAATGGCACAAAAATACCAAGAACACGTCTTCAAGTTCAAGCATCGATACCTAGAATCGTCCATCATAGATCGAAAGACAAACAAATGCTATCTTAAGACAGAGCCTAGAACAAATTATATGCACAAAGACAATAGCTGCAAATTTATCATTACAAGAGTATCCGTCATCCATCCACTTGCAATAACAAATGTACACTTGCGCAAACACAACATAATACTACACTACTACCAAACTCTGCTTCATCCATCCTACACTGCCCTTCCTAAATTGTCTTGTCTAACTACCGCATGCATCAACGAGCACAAGTAGCGATGTACAATTACAACGAGCACGAAAACAGCAAAAGGGTCATAACAAGCCGTATAGGATGCCGACCTTGGCTCTCTCCTTACGGGTGTAAGGCGAATACCACTTGGTGAGCCTCACCTTGCCTGGCGGCTGATCAGGAGCACGAAATTGATCTGCGAAGATGCACAGGAAAGAAGGAAATTTCAGCAATCTTGTATCCAAACAAGATCCAGTGCTCGTAGTAACTGACATCCACAACAACCCATAATGACCATCGTGCGTGCCCCGCACAAACACGACAATGCAGACCACGAAATTACGGTGAGAAGGAGAGGATCTTATCATGGCGGCGCGGTGGGGGAGGTCGCCGAGTCGACGGCTAGATCTGGGTGGACGAGCAAAGACGTCGGGCGGATCTGGAATAGATCGGTGGGGGTGAGAAGGGGTGGTGGAGACGGGTATCACGGGGTGGAGGGCAGCGTCGGGGGTGTGTGCGTGGGCACGAGGTGGGGTTCTGGGTGGGGAGGAGGCGGTGCGGGGTGGGGGGAGGAGGAGACGGCGGCGGAGCGGAGGGGTGGGGGGAGGAGACGGCGGCGGAGCGGAGGGGTGGGGAGGAGGAGGCGGCGGCGTGGGGTAGGGGGAGAAGGAGGCGGCGGCGCGGGGTGGGGGGAGGAGGAGGTGGCGGCAGAGCGGAGGGGTGGGAGGAGGAGGCGGAGCGGAGGGGTGGGGGGAGGAGGAGGAGGCGGCGGAGCGGAGGGGTGGGGGGAGGAGAAGGCGGCGGCGGAGCGGAGGAGGCGGCGACGGTGGACGATGGCCCTCGTCTTGTGCATCACCTCGGGGGGCTCGGTCGGCAGTGCGGGTTCGGGATCCGCTGCGTCAGGCGGTGGCACCGGCGGGGGCGGGTCGGTGGACATGGATCTCTCCCGCGATCGCCGGAACCCTAACCCTAGGTGTTGCCGGCGGGGGGGGAGCGTGCACGCGTGCGGTGGTGTTGAGAAATGGATTAGAGATTTAGAGGAGAGGACGGGCCGAACGAGGCGAGGAGGGGAATAGAATACGAGACAGTGGGGTGGGCGCGGGGTGGGTTCTGGTTCAATGATGTGCATGATCCGGATGATTTTGGCCTTAGATCTTTCAATGAGTAAGAGAAGAAGGCTTGAGGAGAGATCCAGGCCATTCATTTGTATGAAGTTGGATTACTTTGGTACACAAATCTGGATGGACTTAGATTAGGCATGATTGTGGGGTGGTTGAGGAGGTGGATTTAGTAAAGAAAATTTTGGTGTATTATAGAGAGGTAGAGATAATATAATTATATTTAACAAGAAAAAAAATCAAATATCACTAATAACAATAAAAATTTTAAAATATATAATTCTGTTGTACAAATTTACCAAAGCACAAGAGGACCTACCCCTGCCAACCCCTCGCTCGCTCAGCCCTTGCTTGTGAGTGCATGCCTACATTTTTTAGGATCACTTCTCTAGTAATAATACACATATAGGCATACAACTATGCATACTTGAAAAACCGAATATGGAACAGAAGAAGGGTGAATGGTGCCTTCTAATTTCTCTCTAAATATTTAACACTCCTTCACTCCAATAGCTACAAAGCTATAAAGATTGGAATAAGAAACTACCACCAAACAAACAAAACAACCCCCTAAAATTTTTGGAGAAAATCAGGGAAATCGAAAATACCTTTGTTATAATTGCGGTACTTCCTTTCTCGATGAATAGGAAAATCAGCCTAAGTTTCAAAAACTAAAATTGATAGAACCTTTGATTCGTAGATATAAATGATATGAAATTTTGTATGAATCTTCTCTAGGATGTTACGAATCTATTCCAACAAACGATTAAAAAATCATAGCCAAAGTTGAGATCTTTTTCAGCTTGTTGGAAAGATGCATTGAAACCAAGCCAAAACCAAAATCGATGAATACAACTTACTCGTGGGTGGACGATAGCCAAGATGACTTTAAATATATTCCCACATATCCCAGCAAGCAGCAGCACAAAGAAAATCATGTCGAAAACCTTCGAAGCAAGAAATCACACTTTGAGGCCAAATCAAACAAAAGCAAGTTTTCTCATCAATCTTGCTATCAAAGTGCCTAGATGGTTGGAGATGTATTTCTAAGGATTATCTCCATCTTTTACACGTCCTTGGCACAACAAGATCACAAGAAGAAAAGAAGAGATATTAAAATAAACCAAAAGTCAAGTACATCAATCAAAAATAAGAGGGATTCAAGAGTTGTACAAAGATTGATGCATTACTTAATTAAGAAGGTATGTTCTGCAGCCACTCTACCTTAGAGGACAAAGAGCACCCAAGATACCCACTCTCAAATGCTAACCCTAAACATAGAGAAGAGAGCATATAATATGGGTTAGATGCTTAACCTCACATGTTTACATCCCAACCCCCTTTCATATGTGGGCAATATCCTATCCACTATTACAATGGGGAAAACCCGTTAACCCCCCCAACACACACATACAGGTTTTACTCTCACAAATTTACTTATGCATGCTTTTCAAAGCGTATAAGTGTGCATCTATTAAATCCTTAGCCTTGATCAAACCAGCTTTACCTTGACCTAAACTGCTCTCCAATGCATCGCCTATGCGCAGCGGTTTGGGAGGCGGCGCCTTCGCGGGAACCGAGGGGGCGTGCTTCGGGCTCGGCGGCGCATGCGCAGGGACCGAGGGGCTCGGGTCGCGGTGCGCTTTGGGCGTGGCGCGCGAGGTGAGTGGAGGAGCCGAGGCGTCTTGGGTGGTCGGCGCGCGCGCGGCGCATGCGGCGCGCGCACGGCGGGAAGCCGAGCGGCCGGCGGTGGCGTGGCGGTGCCTTGCGGTGCGACTTCTCCACCGAAGCGAAGGTGGCCGAGCGGCGGCTCGGCCAGTCGAGCGCGCGCGCGAGATGGCGGACCGGCGGTGCGCGTTCGGTGGCGCCGGCGCGCCGCCGGCGGCCAGCAGAGCTCGTGGCACACGGGCGGCTTCGGGCACGCTCCCCCGGGTGGCGACCGAGTGGCCGACGGCGACAGCCATGCGGGGCGGCAACCGAGAGGCCGACGGCAAACCAGCTACTGGCAGTGGGCCGGCGACCAACGGCAGGCCGACGACCGGCTTCATGTGCGGCGGCCGTACTGGGCACCCGTGCAAATTTTCCCTTGTTTTCTTTTTTCAATCTACAGTGCAATCGACATCTACTCTGTACGCAATCTCCCGATCAACATTGTGCCGGCGACTTCAGGTCTGCTCACGGTAGATTAGAGCGGATTTGCATCGTAGAAAATTAATCTAGAACGCGAAAACTGTGAATTTAGAGCGATCTAGATAATTCAATCTATTAGAGCTTCGATGATTACCTTTGATTCACCGGAGCGAACTCGTGCTGATAACGTGTTGAGGAACCGTCGCTGGCGACCAGTCCGATCAATTCCTCTACTTAATATGAAACGAGATCAGTTATAGAAGACAGAATAATAGATTGAAAACACACAGAGAGGGAGAGAGAACTCCTGGTCTTTCTTTATTGCTTTTGCTTGCATGAGTACAAAATCTACCGATACGACTATCTATTTATAGTTTACCGATGAGGTGCCCACCATGGGCTAAGGCTGCTGGCCTAGACCTAGGTTTCCCAACAGTCCACATGTATCGGTTGCCTACAAAAACATAAAAACCACCGCTACTCATTGCTAGCAATGGGCCACCAGTCGCCATGTGCATGTCTGCAGCATTGTTTCCTCAAAGCATAAACTATACATCTGTCCCTATGCATATTCAACAATATCATTTTAGCTGTCTCTTAGCTATATTAAAAAAGTAAAATTCTATATAAAAGAAAGAGAAGATAAGAAGAGATAATATGTTATCTTTATACAAAAGACAATCTAAACACGCAAACCAATGCAAATAGTGAGAAAATGTGAGACAAGAAGTTATGATGAAAATAAAATAAAATAGTTAGATAAATAATTTATTATTAAAGAGGTAATCTCTAGTACTATCTTTATACAAGATAAAAAAATTTAAATACAACATTAAGAGATAAACCGTTCTATATGCCCTTGCTAACAGACCGCAGTTCATTCCCTTCATTATTGTGACCGACTGGCAAGAGGGCCATCTGCACTCGTCCCCTACAAACCGCATGTTCTGCTCGCCTAACTCCTTTCTCTCACATCCATTCTTTTCAAGCGCACTAGCGCCACCGGCCTCCGCCGGTTTCCCCGGGACTCGACGACCCCGGGTGCTCCTAAGTTCTCTGAATTTGAAAGAAATTGAAAGTGTTTGGAACATGAGTTGAACAGCGCGCGTGCACGGATTAGCTATGCCCGTCCTGCGTCCCAGGAAAATTTAACAAAGCAAATCTGAACATTACATAGCGTCCCGTGTTTTTAGAGTCAAACACTGTTAATACACACGTACTAACAACATTCTTCAAATTCTCTTTCCTTCTGCAATGAAACCTAGCAGTATTTATTTAACCCTGCTAATTCAAAGAAAAAACAGAGAAAGAGCAAAACAATCATAAAACAGAGCACTGAGGGCATCAATGCAAGTACATAAGTCTGCTACTCCATGGGCAACACGACGTGCACCTCTTCCATGGTATCATCTTCCCCCTGAGAGACTGATACTGCCAATGCTAGTCTGCACCGATGGATACTGCACAGCATCCTCATCGTCGAAGCCGCCTTCACTCTGCATCTCGTTGAAGCTCCGGACGCTCAGATAACTATCCGGCATCTCGGGAAACGACGCATCGCCACTGACATACTGCATCACAAGCCTCATGCTCGGCCTGCCGGCCGGCGACGGGTGCGAGCAAAGAAGCCCAAGCTTGAGCACCAGCTCCGCCTCCTCGGCCACGTACTCTCCTCCCAATCTTGGATCCATCATGCAGACGATCAAATCACGCTGCCAGAATCTGAGCACGAAATCCACCAGGACTTGTGGTTCGCCGTGAGAATTCACGCCAATTGGCCGCCTGCCGCAGGCGACCTCCAGGATGAAAGCGCCGAACGCGAACACATCGGTGGCTTTCGTGGCCTTTCCAAGCCTCGCTAGCTCCGGAGAAATGTAGCCTCTGGTTCCTGCCACGCATGTCGTGTGGGCTTCAACCCCATGGTCGTGTAATCTTGCTAAGCCAAAGTCGCCCAATCGGCCATTCATCTCGTTATCGAGGAGCACGTTGCTCGCCTTGACGTCCCGGTGGATGACGACCTGCTCCCATTCCTCGTGCAGGTAAAGGAGACTTGATGCAACACCGTTGATGATCTCAAACCTATGAGCCCAATCCAACGACGGTTTCTCCTGATCATACAAGTAATTATCAAGGCTGCCATTGGGCATATACTCGTACACTAAGAGCAATTCACCTTTCCGACGGCAATACCCAAGCAACTGAACTAGGTTCCGGTGCCGGAGCCGGCCAAGACTTACAACCTCCGCGATGAACTCTTTCATACCTTGCTTTGACTCGTGTGACATGACCTTCACCGCAACCTCCAACTTTGACGACGGAAGCACTCCTTTGTACACCTTGCCAAATCCTCCTACTCCGAGAAACTGCTTGTCCTTGAAGCCGTCGGTGGCTTTGAACAGCTCCTTGTACGAGAACCGGTGCGGCCCGAACTCCATCTCCCAGTCCTCACGGAGCTCTTGGTACTTGCGGCATCTTCGCACAACTAGGTAGACCACGACGGGCGACAATATGGCCCCAAAAACCATACCCATAGAAGTCAGAAAATTAAAAGCAATAACTCTCACGCTCCGAAGGGCAGGAACAGGACGTGAATCATCGGTTACATTAACATCTATCCCTGGTAGCTTGGAGTAGTTGAGTGGTGCAGCTTCTCCATTTAGCTTAAAGCTGATGCCCAGAACCAAGTTATAATGATCAATATTATCATAAATCGACGTTCGGCTCCTGGATGATGAGAAGCCGACGAACATGCGATCAAGCAGCACGATCGAGAGATCAACAGTGGAGGAAAGAAGAGGGCGCTTCGGCTTGGGCATGGGGACAGGTGCCAAGGTGACGTTGAGCTGCATCGGCCTGGGGTCGTACTCTATCCACGCTTGCATCGCCTTGCCGCTGGACAGCTGTAGCGGGTGGAAATCCAAGAACGGGCCATCTGTGTAATAGCCAGCCGGAAAGGTTGCTGAGGAATTCAAGCTGTTGACGTCGATGCCGACATGGTTGTCGTCGATGTCGTCGAAAAGTTGGTCGTGAGAAGTATCCAACTCTATGGCAAGAAGATGGTTTGATGGTTTGCCATTGTTATATCGATCTAATATGGCGCCAGAAGCACTGAAGTTTGTAGTTGGTGCGAGGACAAAAGCAATTCCATCATTCAGGAGCTTGTCGCTGGGGAATGATCTGCTATGAGATATAGCGAAAACGAAGGTGGCGGAGAAGGCGAAGACGGAGCCATCGGTGAGGTTACGCATTTGGAAAGGAGAAGGAAAGAAGGCGTGTGCTCCTTCGAACAAGAAGTTGGTCAGGGTCAGGAGGCCATTTTGCTTGATCATAGCGGAACCATCAAGAATGAAGCTACTGCCGTTGAATCCATTGAACACGAACTCGTCGACGGCGAGGGCAAGAGGGAGAAGGAAGAGGACAGCACAAGCCAATCTCTTGGCGAACATTGGGGGAGAGCTGTACATGCTGCGCAAAGATGATATGAATTCTGGCCGGAGGAAGCAGTTCCAAACAGGCCTATATAGCTACTTGCCAAGCCTTTTGTGGTTTCGGTTCAATGCATGCGGGCTGCCAAATGCCAATCATGAAATGGAAGTTCTTCGTCAGTAGCGGAAAAGTCTCGAGTGTACGTACTGTCACCGACACACTTTTTTTTGGCGCATCTTGCATGTCACCGAGTCAACCGTAACACTTGATCAAGCCCTAAACACATAGAGATAAAATATTAAGCACTTCATTGGAGAAAATCAGAGAAACATTGTGCACTTGATGCCATTATGCCGTACATATTAGACACAGTAGTAACTTGGAGTGTTTGTTAAAAATATATGGGCTCATCAACCATAAATTAACTCATGTGATTTTTAGCTTCACATAAACTACTAATTAATCATTAGGTGGTTAAGTAGTAGGGGCTACTAATCAAATTCTAATATAATATAAATAATTATTATCTATAATATTTTTTTGTCATCTAGAGATGGTACTAAAGACAGTTGTATGTCTCTATAGACAACTTCTTTATGACATAATGTGTTTTATTTATTATGTTATAATCGACTGCTATATAAGAGACAGGCTAATTCTCTATGCTCTCTATCCTCAGTATCATCTTATATCCTACTTAATAAAATTTATTGATAGTTAATATTATACTATTGTACATAAGAGGATAGACACTACGTTTCACACGGGGCGACAGATTTGAAATTTCTTTTTCAATTCCTAGACTCGAATTAACTCCGCTGTACACTATGCAGGGCAGGAGACAGCAGGGAAGCATCGTCAAATTTCATCCGGTTTCTCCGCTGGCAGTTTTCGCTGACCATTGACTTGGTCTGTTACGTTCAGAAGTCATAATTGATTTCCCTTAAGGTCTGTTGGGTTGGCGGAATCATCAAAAGCGATTAAATTGTTTGGTAAAATTATTAGTAATCCGAATCAGGAATATAAAATTATCTTGAAAAAAAGATTATCATTAACTCGAGAAATCTATTTTCCATTGAAAAAGGTTTCTATGTTAGATTGCCGACGGAATGGAATCTTTGTTTGTACACTTTTATCATTTGTTTTACTTTTTCCCAGTTAAAATTTGAACATTGAGAATTCAAAATCCAAATTACGATTTAATTTAATATTTGAATACTCAAATTATGATTTTTTAATTTCAAAGTCTAAAATATAAAATTTTGAATTATGAATTTCGGAATTTTGGATTCAGAGAGATTAATTTCAAAATTTTAATATCAAAAATTCACTTGATATGAAATGTTTGCGGTGAAATTTCAAATCTTGTAATTAAAATTTGCGGTTCTTGTTATGAAATGTTTGAACTCTTGTAAAGACTATTTTATAGTTTCCTTCAACTCAACTAAATACTTATATTATTGGTAATGTGTATACTAGTAATCAAATTGATATAAATATTAGATTGTAGCGGAATGTGTGAAGTCATGCATACGAAACGCACCCTTAGACCCTTCAAATGAAAGGTACATGTAGTCAGATATGTACAAACCATGCCCAGCACAGTATAAATGTTGAGAGTTCAGACCCCTCAGCTTGTTTGTTGAGAATTTCCCATCTCAAGGAAGGGATTGGTCAGTACCTAGATGTTTGCGAAATCTGATTAGGTGGAACTTTTGGTGGCCTTTCTCTTGGCCCGTGAAACTTCCTTCTCTCCGCCACTGGTCACACTTGTGATCAAAATGGCTGAAAAGCCCGTGGCTTATGGCTGAAAACATCAGAATTTTGGTGAAAAAGATCAGAATCGACAGAGGCTTATTTACCATAATTAAATTTAAAAAAAATTTAAAAATAGAAAAAACATGTTAGCCCATTACGTATAATACAAACAAATACGAGGAAAAAAGAACCGGTAAAAAAACTCAAAAAAAAGCCAAAAGTTCAGAAAAAAACGAAATTTATGAATAGTGCAAAAATAAGCTGAAGCCAAAAGCTCAAGCCATTTTGATCACGACGCGCTGCCAAGACATTGAGGTCGATCATCCGGACATTGCAACAAAATTATGCAAGATCTGAGTTGTTGTATCGCGTCTATTTTCTAATGTGAATAACCATCAGATCGGTGGCGGATCCCGTTACAATGCCATAACAAAAGATAATGTGAAATTGGAGGAAATTGTGAAACAAAACTAATGTATGAATTACTTCCTCTGGTCAAAATAGATGTCGTTTTGCTCTCTTTCTATACAACTAGAACAATGAAGGATACGATATTTTCTTTTCACTACAGGTGGTAAGGCCAGAGGAGATCAAGTTGAAAGTTCTCCGAATTTGGAAGTGTTTGGAACATGAGTTGAACAACGCGCGTGCACGGAATAGCTATGCCCGTCCTGCGTCCCAGGAAAAATTAGCAAAACTGGCTAAATTTGATCACATCGTCAGTTACCAAAACAAAACTTTACATAGCGCCCCGTTTTTATAGAGTCAAACACTGTTAATACACACGTAGTAACAACATTGTCCTAATTCTCTTTCCTTCTGCATTAAACCTAGCAGTATTTACTATTTAACCCTGCTAATTCAAGGGAAAAAAAAAGAAAGAGCAAAAATTCATAAAACAGAGCACGGAGGGCATCAATACAAGAACGTAAGTCTGCTACTCCATGCAGGACAACACGACGTGCACCTCTTCGATGGTATCATCTTCCCCCTGAGAGACTGAGACTGCCTATACTAGTCTGCACCGATGGATACTGCACAACCTCCTCATCGTCGAAGCTGCCTTCACTCTGCATCTCGTTGAAGCTCCGGACGCTCAGATAACTATCCGGCATCTCGGGAAACGGCACATCGCCACAGAGATACTGCATCACAAGCCTCATGCCCGGTCTGCCGGCCGGCGACGGGTGCGAGCAAAGAAGCCCAAGCTTGAGCACCAGCTCCGCCTCCTCGGCCACGTACTCTCCTCCCAATCTTGGATCCATCATGCAGACGATCAAATCACGCTGCCAGAATCTGAGCACGAAATCCACAAGGACTTGTGGTTCGCCACGGGAATTCACGCCAATTGGTCGCCTGCCGCACGCGACCTCCAGGATGAACGCGCCGAATGCGAACACATCGGTGGCTTTCGTGGCCTTTCCAAGCCTCGCTAGCTCCGGAGAAATGTAGCCTCTGGTTCCTGCCACGCATGTCGTGTGGGCCTCAACTCCATGGTCGTGTAATCTTGCTAAGCCAAAGTCGCCTAGTCGACCATTCATCTCGCCGTCGAGGAGCACGTTGCTCGCCTTGACGTCCCGGTGGATGACAACTTGCTCCCATTCCTCGTGCAGGTAAAGGAGACCTGATGCAACACCCTTGATGATCTCAAACCTGTGAGCCCAATCCAACGACGGTTTCTCCTGATCATACAAGTAATTATCAAGGCTGCCGTTGGGCATATACTCGTACACTAAGAGCAATTCACCTTTCCGACGGCAGTACCCAAGCAACTGAACCAGGTTCCGGTGCCGGAGCCGGCCAATACTTACAACCTCCGCGATGAACTCTTTCATACCTTGCTTTGACTCGTGTGACATGACCTTCACCGCAACCTCCAACTTTGACGACGAAAGCACTCCTTTGTACACCTTCCCAAATCCTCCTACTCCGAGCAACTGCTTGTCCTCGAAGCCGTCGGTGGCTTTGAACAGCTCCTTGTATGAGAACCGGTGCGGCCCGAACTCCATCTCCCAGTCCTCACGGAGCTCCCGGTACTTGCGCCATCTTCGCACCCCTAGGTAGACCACGACGGGCGTCAACATGGCGCCTAGTACGATACTCACATAAGTCAGAACCTGAATGTCGATGTCGGTAATCCAATAAAAAGGATCGTGCCCTGAGTCACCATAACGTGAATTATCGGTTACATTAACATCTGTCCCTGGTAGCTTGGAGTAGTTGAGTGGTGCAGCTTCTCCGTTTAGCTTAAAGCTGCTGCCCAGAACGAAGTTATAATGATCAGTAATACCATAAAACGACCTCCGGGACGATAAGAAGCCGACGAACATGTGATCAAGCAGCACGCTCGATAGATCAACAGTGGAGGAAAGCAGGGGGTGCTTGGGCTTGGGCATGGGGGCAAGTGCCAAGGTGACGTTGAGCTGCATCAGCCTGGGGTCGTACTCTATCCACGCTTGCATCGCCTTGCCGCTGGACAGCTGCAGCGGGTGGAAATCCGAGGACGGGCCATCTGTGTAATAGCCAGCCGGAAAGGATGCTGAGGAATTCAAGCTGTTGACGTCTATGCCGACATGGTTGTCGTCGATGTCGTCAAAAATTTGGTCGTGAGAAGTATCCAACTCTATGGCAAGAAAATGGTTTGATGGTTTGCCATTGTTATATCGATCTAACATGGTGCCAGAAGCACTGAAGTTTGTGGTTGGCGCAAGGACAAAAGCAATTCCATCATTCTGCAGGAACATGGGGTGGGGGAATGATCTGCTAGGAGATATAGCGAAAACGAAAGTGGCAGAGAAGGCGAAGACAGAGCCATCGGTGAGGTTACGCATTTGGAAAGGAGAAGGAAAGAAGGCGCATGCTCCTTCGAACGAGGCGTTGGTCAGGGTTAGGAGGCCATTTTGCATGATCGTAGCGGAACCAACAAGAACCAAGCTACTGCCGTTGAATCCGTTGAACACGAACTCATCGACGGCGAGGGCAAGAGGGAGAAGGAAGAGGACAGTACAAGCAAATCTCATGGCGAACATTGGGGGAGAGCTCTACATGCTGCGCAATGAATTCAGACCGGAGGAAGCTGTTCTACTAGCGAAGCCTTTTGTGTTGACAAATGATAAGATGGGTGACGGACCAGAAATGAAGCAAGGGAGGCGCTAACTTAGGCCCTGTTTGGATCCTTTGGGCTAACAACTAGTTGCTAAACTTTAGCCCTTGAGGATCCAAACAGGAGGGCTAATGGGTGGGCTAAAGTTTAGCCAAAGCCCCAACTAGTTGTTAGCCAACTAGTCCATCAAACCCAGCTAATGAGGGCTAAAGGACCAGCCGGATGGAAAAAAGACGTTGATACCTACGCCAACCCTCCCAGACCACCATGCATAGGGGTATAACAGACTTTGCACTGAGATAGTAGCACTTATTAGTCCTTGGATCCAAACAAGACTGGGCTAATCTTTAGCCAGCTAACTACTAGTCAGCTAACAACTAGTCTTAGCTAACAACTAGTTCTAGTCCATCCAAATAGGCCCTTATGAAGGTGGGATCTGGAGGTCGGCACCGGAAATTTCTTCGGCAGTAGCGGAGAAGTCGTACTCGAGAAGGAATTACACGGCAACACGGCCCTACCGTGTACGAACTTGAATGTCGTACTTGATAGTCGCGGTGTACGTACTGTCCCTACCGTGACTTGGAGGGCAATGACCGGGTTTTTTCCCCTTAAAATTAACTTACGCTTATACTATCTATAGTAAGTAATTTTTAAATAATATATTTTTTAAAACATGATTAATAGAAAAATTATAATAAAAAGTATACTAAGTTCAATTGTATCGACCAAAATTACATACGACTATTTCTCTTTATGTACTGCGTCTCACTAACAGCTATAATTTAAATATTTAGCTATAAGCCATTAGCTCAAAAGAACTCATTCAATGTCACGCTCAGGGGCAGAGCAAATTTTGTCATAGGGGGCGACATGAATTTGCTACTACATCCTATTATAATATAGACACTTTGAGCTACTGATAAAAATAAAGGTTTTTTAAAAAAGAAATTATATTATGTTGCATTATAATTGGTGCCCAACTATAGTAATAATATAACAACCAAATATAAATAGTGATCATCGTGGTGGAGTTTCACACACACATACGCTTCACAGAGTCACCCAACACATATTTTTTGGTTCATACATACATGTCACCGAGTCAACGGACGGTGTGGCAAAAACTAAATACATATTAAAAAAACCACTTGATCATGCCCTAAACGCATAGAGATAAAACATTGTGCACTTTTTTTTGGAGAAAAATAGAGAAATATTGTGCAATTATGCCATTATGCAGTACATATTAGACATGGTGGTAGCTTGAAGTGTTTAGTAAAAATATATGGGCCTATGAACCATATGAATTAACTCATGTTATTTTTAACTTCACATAAACTACTACTTAATCACGTAGGTTAAGTAGTATGGGCTACTAATCAAATTCTAATATAGCATCCTAATTAAAGCTTTACATGAATCATAGGGGGCCTAGGCCCCTGCCAGTTGGGGCGGGGCATTTTTATACCAAAACCGAAATACCGAACCGAACCGAAAAACCAAAAATTGTGGTTTATTCGGTGTATGGTATTTGGTGTGGTTTATATTTTCATACTATTCGGCTTTTGGTTTTCAGTTTTCGGTGCAGTTTTTAAGTCACAAAAACCAAATTAACCGAAATATTATTTTTCCCTTATATGAATTTGTAGTAAACAAAGGCTATTCCCATTTAATTTTGTAGGTATTTTTTAACATCTCAAAAAAAAGAATATTAGTAGATTTTAGAGATATCATTCGTTCAAAAATAAATCTAGCATAATAACACTAGACTTGTACATGCTGCGCAAAGATAACATGAATTCAGGCCGGAGGAAGCTGTTCTAAACAGGCCTTTTTAAAGTCTCGCGTGTACGTACTGTCCCTGCCGCCGTGATTTGGATGGCAATGTCACGCCCATGGGCAGAGCCAGAATTTTGTCATAGGGCCAACATGAGACATGAATTTGCTACAATGGTGATGCTCGGTTAGGCTGAATTATTGTGGTTTATGATTGAATTTTATTGTAGTTGGCTAAAATTACACTGTAGCTGATGGTAACTTATTTGGCATAATTAAATTTAAAAAATTTAAAAATAGGAAAAACATGTTAGCCCAGCACGTGTAATGCAAATGAATACGGGAAAAAAAACCGGTAAAAAAAGCTAAAAAATCTTTAAAAATAAAAAAGACGAAATTTAGGAATAATGAAAAATAAGCCGGAAACCAGAAGCTGAAGTCAAAGTCGAAACGAGCGGGTATATCCTATCATAATATAGACACTTTGAGCTGTTGATAAAAATTAACGGTTTTAATTGATGCTCAACTATCATAGTAGTATAGCAACCAAATATAAATAGTAATCATCGTGGTAGAGTTTCGTACACATCCGACACATTTTTTGGCGAATACTTACATGTCTCCGAGTCAACCGATGTTGTGACAAAAACTAGATACATATAAGAAACACTTGATCAGGCCCTAAACGCATAGAGATCAAACATTATGCACTTTGTTTGGAGGACATTAGAGAAACATTGTGCACTTATGCCATTATGCAGTACATATTAGACACGGTGGTAGCTTGAAGCGTTTGGTAAAAATATATGGGCTCACGAACCATGAATTAACTCGTGATTTTTAGCTTCACACAAACTACCACTTAATCACGTAGGTTAAGTAGTAGGGGCTACTAATCAAATTCTAATATGACATCCTAATGGAAGCTTTGTATGAGTCATACTGAATCAATATCATGACGCGCGGCCGAGACTTAAAGGCAAGAGGTTACGCACGTTTCTCACACCAAGATTTGAAATTTTCTGCTATACACCATGCAGGAGACAGCAGGGGAGCATTGTCAAATTTCGTTCGGTTTCTCCGCCGGCAGTTTTCGCTGGCCATTGACTTGGTCAGTTACGTCCAGAAGTCAGAACTGAATATAAAGAGTGTCATTAGTCCTTTGCATTACATCGAGCAAAGCTTCTTTGACTAGAATTGCTCAATTCTTGTTCGGTAAAACAACAAGTAATTTGAATTAAAAATCTAAGACTGTCTAGGAAACAAAATTACCATCGGCTCTACAAATCTGTTTCCCGTAGAAAAGTTAGATTACCGAGGGAATGGAATCTTTGTTTTTATGCTTTTATCATTTGTTTTAATTTTCACAGTTAAATTTTGAACATTGAGAATTCAAAAATCCAAATTACTATTTATTTTAATATATTAATATTCAAATTATGGATTTTAAAATTTCAAAATCTAAAGTATCAAATTTTGAATTATGAATTTCAGAATTTTCAATTCAGATAGATTAATTTCAAAATTTTAATATCAAAAATTGGAAATTTGAAATTTCGAACTCTGCATTTCAAGTTTCAAATTGTGATATTTAATTTTAAAATATTGAGAATTTTAATTTTAAAAATAAAAATTTTGAAAGGTTGGGTCTCAATTTTCAAAATTTGAGTTTTGAATTTTAGAATTTTGAATCCCAAAAATTTAAATTCCCAAACTCGAATTATCATAGTTTTAATTTCGAAAATCCAAAATTTGAAATTTTGAATCTTAAAAATTGAAAATCTGAATCCATGGAATTTAAATTCTAAGAAGTTACATTTTTAATTTAAATTTTGAATTTAAATTTATAAAATGTAAACCTTCAGGTTGTGAAAATTCAAATTTTATAATTTAAATTTGTGGTTCTAGTATGAAATGTTTGAACTCTTGTAAAGACTATTTTGTAGTTTCCTTCAACCGAACTGAACGCTTATATCACTGGTAATGTGTATACTATTAATCAGATTGCAATCTAATTGAGATGAATATTAGATTGCAGTGGGTACATATAGGTATATACAAACCATGCCCAGCACAGTCTAAATGTTGAAAGTTCAGACCCCTCAGTTTATTGGCTGAGAATTTCCCTCAGTCTAAATAGACCTGATGGTCCTTGACGTACACATGGGCCAATCAGGCCAAAACATTTAAAGAGCAGAAGTAGAAACATCACACAAGTGGGACTCTCAGTATATGCCCACAGGCATTCGACTACCGCATGACTTTTCTTTCCCTTCTTACTGAATAATAGTAATTGAGCAATAGTGAGTACGAAAGTACTCAACAAGTCACCACATAAAAATGCAATTATCAAGGCTGACAAAGGAAGCCTTGAGGTTCTTTTATTTGCAGAAAACCGTAATTAAACTACAATAAGTAAAAAGCTTGAGACTTAGCATTTTAACTAAACCATGCTTTAAAGAATATAAGAGTATGCGATAATAATGGTAGTGCAAGTTTCATCCATCTGTTTCAGAGTATGGTTCTATTCACTATATGCTATTTTTGATACTTGGGTTCTATCCACCTTTTTATAATCATTGATTCTATATGCCTAAGGGAAATCAAAGTCTGGGTTTTATCCGTACCTCTCTTGTTTTTTATCCCAACCACAAATATCATTTTTGTAATATCTAGCCACCTAGTTGTATTGGAAATTCGGCTAGCTAATTTAACCTGATTGTCATTTATATGCCCAGCATATTATATCGTAAGCCAGTACTTGGTCACGAGTCCGCTAGTTGAGAATTTCCCATTTCAACGAAGGGATTGATCAGTGGCTCAGTGCTTAGGAGTAATCATGCACGATGCATCCATGGATATCTGTGAAACCTGCTTATTCCATTGGCCGGGCCTCTGTTGAGGTGGAACTTCTGGTGGGCTTTCCCTTGGGCGGTGAAAACTTCCCAGGGCGGACGCCAGTTTGATTAACCGTAAGTCCGGCCGTAACGACCTTTCAGAGTAATCACTAAGCAAACGGTGGGTGGGTAGATCACCGAAGCACTGACTCGCGTACGACGACTGACTCAGGTCGTCACGTGCGAGTGTGCTCGAACGTCGGAGCAGTGTCCCCTGGGACGTTGATTGCTTCCTGTCGTTACTCGCCGGCTCCACCGTACATCTTCCTCCACTAATACCCAAGCTAGTCAGCTTCTTAGGCAACGCTTCAACTTCTGACTTCCGATTTATTTTTTATTATTTCTAAATTTTGTCATTATCTGATTTTTTGAATTTTTTAGCTTTTTTACCGGTTCTTTTTTCCTGTATTCGTTTGCATTACGCGTGCTGGGCTAACCCTTTTTTCTATTTTAATTTTTTTAAAATTTAATTATGCCAAATAAACTACTATCAGCTGCAGTGTAATTTTAGCCAGCTACAGTAAAATTCAACCATAAGCCATAATAATTCAGCCCAACCGAGCACCACCTAATTGGTCCTCGTTTTGATTTTTTTTGTCAAGGTAACACGAACCCGTTGTTAACTCAGGGTACCAAGAAACCATTATTTTCTCAAGCCTAAGCATAAGCCCTGTTTGGATTCGGGAGCTTCACAGGATTCCTTCAGGAGTTCTACTATTTCCTGTAAAATTCTTGGTGTTCGTGGCCTAATGTTCCCACTCGGCAAAGAGGAAGAAGGAAATCAAATTAGCCATCTGGCCCTGTTTGGCAGGGCACAAGCCGACCGGCTTTTAGCAGCCGATACAGTACCTAACTTTTAAACGGAGTATTTTCTCAAGACGGAGTCTACAAATTAAACGTAGTATACGTTAAAAGCCCAACATCTGTACCAGCCAAAATCACAAGTGAGTATCGATCTCTCCGCAATCTGTACCGTAAACAGCTAAAATTCTAAAATTTCAGCCAAAAATCATAAACCGCAGCAAAAAAGAACAGGCTGTCGAAATGTGATGGACAATGTCCACGTACACTGCCACAGTAGCTAGCAGTACAGATGTCATGGCATGGCAGAGGTGGTCTCGTGTCAAGCGATCGATCGATCAGTGTATTGGCCGGGCCGGCGCTCCTACGCTAGAGCACAGTGGTACAGGACGAGTCCAGCCGTGCCATGAAAGGGAGAGCACACCAGATGCCGGCTTGGCTACATGCACGGCTGCATCTGCGTGCATGATCCACCGGGCTACCGTCCATGGCTCTGGTCAAGTTCCCCTCCTTTTTCAGTGGTCCGCCCGGCCTCTCACAGGCAGCAGAAAGGTCCAATCATCACAAGCTTTTCTTCTTTCTCTCTTCGATTCTTTCTTTCCTTATCTCCATCCATCTTCTTCCTTTCTCACTGCTACCAAGTGTATGTATCGTCGGTGTGTAATGAGCATCCAAGTATAGGTGCAGTAGCTTCTTCATGCGCACGGCCAATCAGTGATGTGCTTTCGTGTGCCAGGCAATTGGCATATGAGCTAGCACTTTGGTATGCATCTTGAAATAATAGCGTTGTGTAATTAATTAATATTGAGGCATTTTGTCGCTTGAAGGAAAATGAAAAGAAAAAAGTTATAATTAGTTCCCCTGTAGCAATGATACATACCTACCGAACACCTGTCTCTCTCTCTTACACACTCATTGACACAGACCAGAGCAGATGTTTGTCCCTACCATAGTCATGGCTAGAATGCGCACAACAATTTAATTGCTTCTACCTCCAAGTCAGGACCAAATCGAGGCATTCAGTGCCAAAATGAGGCATTTAAATTTCACAAAATTGCTGCCTAAATGTACAAGAAATTTGCAGCTCGATCTCCCCCCTCTTCAATTTCTGATCAAGAGGAAATTAAAAGGAGGAAGCAGCTAGCTAGGAGAAACAAAGGTGAACAAGGATTGGGTGTTTACATTTTGCACAATGGTGAAGTGATTGGCGAGTTGGGTTGTAGTCATGGATCAAGGATGACGCCTCCACACTTGCACTTCCAGCTCAATGGCTTGTAGTTGGAGAGTCCATTCGCTCTGTAGGTGAATATTGCTGCACTGATAGCACTCACCACATGTTCTTGATCAGCTCTGGTGGTTCTCTTCAGATGCTGTGGCACTATGGGCACCTGTACTGCCTCACAGTGGCCACAAGATATGCACACCCTCTCACACCTTGGTGGCCTTGATCCAATCAGGCCCCTCCCTTCCATCTTCATCTCTCCTCTTGTTTCATCCTGCTCCTATCCAACATCACACACATACAAAGCCACATTAACAAACACTAGCTAGCAACACAAACATATTTAGACCAAACAATGTGACAACTTCAAGAACTTATTGATTATACCAACCTCGCTGGCGGTGCCAATCTCTAGTAGCCTCAGTGGCAACCTCCCTACAACAAAGAATAGTTGAGTAGTAAGAAACCACCATGGAAATGTTAGAATGTTTAGTTCAAGTAGGAGCATTGAGCACAAGAGATCTTACTGGCATCTGAATGTGCTACCTCCATGGAAGCGAGGAGGAGGAGAATGCAGAAGAAGAGAGGCAAGGGCATGTGAGCATTGCTGCATTGCAAGAAATGGACCATTTGGTGTGTGCTTGAACCTTCTTAAAATGGTGGGTGAGTGATGAATGTGGACTAGGGAAGATCTACGGACGAGAAAGAAGCTAAAGGTAGCTCAATCTCTTCTCCAGCATGCTGGTCTGAATCTTCTATGTAGCTAGAGTACTTCTATGTTCAATATTAGGTTCATAGATTGCTGGTAGCTTGGCGTGGGTGAGAATGTGAGATGGGAAGGGAGGAGGAAGAAGAGGAGGGCTAAATAGGATAGGATATCTGCTATTGAGAGTGAAGAGGACTAAAGAGCCAGCAGGGAGGCAGAGCAGACTGGTGTGGGCTAGCTAGCCATTGGCAAGCCTTTCCAAGTGTCGAGTGCATTGATAATAATCATGTGGTGAGTGAGTGGTATTACTACAACTGAATTTATGCGTGCCCCGAAGTGCCCGTGTGCGTGTCGTCCGTGCCGGCGTGTGCCCGGAGGACAGGTTATTAAGACAATATATACTGTTCATTCCTTAAGCTTTCATGCACTTAAGCACTCATCATGAACAAGTATGGTCCAATCGATGTAAAATCAAGGCACTTTATCTAGGATTTCAGTCTCACCAACTACATGTTTGGTCGGTGTTTTACTTGAAGATTTTTTTATTCCCAAGGATAAATTAAAGAGCTCTAATTTGCTTAACTCACTAAAAGAAGTGAGCTCATTCTTTCTTTCTTTTTTTTTTTTTGGAGAAATGTTCTATTAGCTATCTGCCGGGCTATCGACTTGGTGTTTACTCTTGGATTACCCGCAAGTACCATTAGATTTCTAAATCCAACGATCGACGATGGATTATCGTTATGTTTTTTTGGAAAAGGAAGACTTTATTAATCCCAAAATCAGTACATCGAGTTGATACACATCATTGGAACAAAAAACTTCCAGCCTCTACCTAAAAAGGCACACAGCCTAAGAAAAAAACAGAACCGAGCAGACTTTAGTGACCCTCAATCCTAAAACTAGATCGCCACCCATAAGCTCGGGTAAAGATATCCTTCGCCAATCGCTCCAACCGTCGCGATGCCACCATAACCGTGTCGTGCAATTCCGGTCGTTGCGGTATAGCCCACTTAACGAGTCGGTGAGAGATTGCAAAATAACTCGCAAAGGAGAAAAAATGTTTTCTTTTCAAAAACAATATCATTTCAGTACAACCATATAGACCAACATGTTGCTTCTTGCCCCAAGTAGTACTAATGATTTCAAATGTTTATTTATTCCATTTAACCAAAGATCCGAACATATGTGATACACTTCGTGGTTTTGTTAACTTCAAAGCCATTTGAGAGAAACCCCAAACAGCTCGCAAAGCGACAATCGAAAAACAAGTGTTGAATTGTCTCATCATGATAACAAAAACAACAAGTCTTGTTCCTTGCCAATGACGCTTGATTAGATTATCTTTTGTTAAAACCACACCCTCCTAAGGTACCACAAAAGATCTTCAACTTAAGCGGGCTTTTAATTTCCAAAGGCGTTTATTCAAATTAGGTACAATTGTTTGAATCGATTGCTCTATATAATGATTTCACCGAGAATTTTCCATTAGGTTGTAAAGACCGGTGAAAGTCATCATGTCCTTGTGTCATCCGAACATTGGCTAGTCGTGCTAATAAATTGTTCCATTCCACCAGCTTGGGACCAATTAAATCACGTCTCCAAGAAAAATTTGGTGGAGAAGAAGCCAAGGCTTCCGAAATTGTGACAAATTTTGGTCTAACAATGTTGTATAAACCAGGATATTGGTTCATCAAGCTATCATTGCCTAACCATTTGTCTTCCCAAAATCTGACTTGTGAGCCATCTTTAATAATGAAAGATCCATACCGGAGGAAATATCCTTTTACCTTCAACAAACTAGCCCAAAAATGTGAATCGCTTTGATTACGATCAACTTGCACTAAGGGTTTAGAGCCCAGATATTTATTTCTCAAAAGTTGTTGCCACATACCATCCGTCGTTATGATTATCGTTATGTAAGACATACTTGTATACAATACTTATCATAGGCATGGCGTAGGATCCGTTCAGAACGGCTTAGAAAAAAAGGAACGGGTCGTATCTGCAGTTGTGTACTGTGAATTGAAGAGGACAAGCTAAGAGGGAGAGGTGAATGAGAGTGGAACTCAATTGTGAAAGAGAACAGAACCAACCTGACTAACAGCTAGTGCATGGATGCAGCATATGGAGCAAGAGGGGCTTGAATTTGAAAGCCACAGAGAAAACAACAAGATAAAGGCCCTAGCAGGGGTGAGAAACTGGAACGGATAATCCGTTTTATTTGATATTTATATCTGAAAAACATGAATGTAGTAAGCAAAATCCGTATTCAAAAGTGTTCATATTAGTATTTGACAATATTCATATCTGTATTTGAGAATATTTATATTCACATTCGTATTCAAGAAGATTCGTATTCGTATGCGAAACTATTCGATTCGTATTCGATCCGTTTTCTATGCCGGTCAAGATTCATAATTTTATATAAATTTGTTCCACCAAGATTTGTTACAGAAGTTGTAGAAGGATATTCATATTCAACAAAATTAAGTACATATTTGGTTCAAATTCGTATTTATTACGACATTCAAAACGTATTTATACTTAAAAAAATCTGAATTTGTATTCATATTTATTTTTAAAATATAAATTTATATTTAAGATTATTCAATTGTATTTGATCAGTTTTCTTTCCTAGCCGGGCAGATAAGGGCGAGACTGTGACCTGTGAACACAAAAAGAAAGAAAGAAAGAAAGAAAGGACATGAGAGAGAGGGGAAAGAGAGGGGCGGTGTTGATGGCTCTGTGAAGGATGACATGCGGATGCAGTGCGAGTGGGTAAAGGTGGTGGGGATTGTCCCTGGAAGGCGACAAGCGGCACACAGCTCACTTCACTGCTCACGCCTGCCTCTACCGCTGTATGTACGCGCCAACGACGAACTACTACTGCATCTGCAGCTTGCTTTCTTTCATGTCACGGCGTACCCTCTCACAATTGACGAATCTTCCGCTGAAATAGCGGTATTTGATGTGTGACTCGTAAAATTGACACTTATCATATAGATTTTATAAAAATAACATTTTCAGTGTACGATAGCTATGTAGGACTAACAAAGGAGTCGACATGTCAATGGTGTCACATGGTGGCCATGCAGATAAGCCAAAATTGCACGACCACCATGCGGTAGTGCACTATAACACCCACCATTGCACGCCTATGGTGCGAGCGTGTACTGTAGCAATATTGTAGCAATTTTTAGAAAATCTATTTATGTATATTTTGTAGGAATTTTTAAATATAGTAAATAAGCTTAAAAAATTATAAATGTTTTTGTGGAGACTTCTAACAAAGTGTACTTATTTGTGTAATTTTTCTACGATTTTATTCATTCTGATTTTTTCATAAAATTCCTACAAATAGTATAATTAAATGAATTATCGAGAAAAATACAGAATGGATAAAATTATAAAACAAAATTACACAAATAAGTACAGTATGTCATGAGGCTCCAAAAAAAATTCATGATTTTTGAAGCTCATTTATTATATTTAAAAATCCTACAAATATATATATATATATATATATATATATATATATATATATATAAATAGATTTTTGAAAAAGTGTACAGTGCTGCTACAGTACATGCTCACACTTGAGAGACCATGTGGAGGTATCCCCATGTTTGTGATGAGTAATTGACGGTTGTGTTAGAGAGTTTGAGTTTGTTTTGGGCATTCTAGGTTTGAGTACCTTTTACTAATGCTATTGTTGATTATGCTGTTTCGTGCGGTGCTATGTGACGGTTTGCTTGTCTGTGAGACTGCAGAACTTTGAAGCTAGGTCATGGTGAGGCGAGGAGGACCGGGACTAGGCACAGGAGATGTTGAGGTCCAGACGACCAGTGATGCCGAGATGATCAAGACTGCTGAGGTGGTTGCGAGTCGGTAGACGAGGAACCGGAGCTGGAGCTACCGGTGGTGGACACGACGGACAACGACGAGTGGACCGGGACTAGTCTCAAGGAGGAGTCGGAAGTCCAAACGATTGGATGTCGGTTGCGGTCGTGTGCGACGGTTAGATGTGCTAGATTTATCATGTTTTTATATGTGTCGTCAAGCCTTTGCCATTGATAAGTTGATTAAACATGCATAACTTGAATTAAGACATGTCATGTTAGCTCTTGAGACTAGTCTGTTTTTAGTTATCTTTTTATAATTCATGCCATGTCAAATAGGCTGAGTTGAGTCTTGAATCTTTATTGAGCTTTAGATTGAGCTATGCTAGTTTCTTGATGAAGCATGAGTTAGTACAACTGTTTGAGAAAGCAAAAATGATCTCTTTTGTGCGAAAGAACTGATCTCACCAATTCTTTCTCATGAGATTGCTTGTCATTGCACTAGGCATGAACTCAGGTGGAGTTTTGGATGACCAAGATCATCTCCTTAAACTTCTTGCTTGGAGTGGTCGCATAAGGCTTGAGATCTGGCACTTGACTAAAATTTTGGTTGGAAACGACCCTGAGTTTTAAAGTAAAATATGTCAATTGTGCTACATTTTCTTAACTACAAAAAGAACCAAGTACTTGAACAAATGATTCATTCTTGAACTTGTAGCACTCTAAATTAACTCAATTATAGCTTCTTGGTTCTACTTAGATTATTAATATGGTTTGCATCATCTTTGGATACCTTTAACTAGACTATACTTTTGAATGGCTTGACATGCTAACAAATTCATCTAATATTCAGATTGTTACTTATGTGGCTTGGCTTGATTATGCATATTTTGTCATAATCTTAATAGCGTTCATATGCGTTATGACTGGGTGTAATACTCAATGGTCATTTTGGATAATCTTCATGACTTTATTTGCTTAGTTTGAATAAAATTCAGCCACACCATGCTATATTCTCTCTTTTGCATCTTGATGACTCTATTGCCAAAAGGGGGAGAATATTGGAGAAAAAAACCACTTTTGGGGAGATTTGGGAGTTTTTGAGGAAAACGTGCTCTTTCTTTTGCTCATTTATCTACATGGTCTTGCATCTCCTTGCTCTCTTTTAGACCATGTATGACTCTTCAAACAAACTCAACTTTGCATTTTTCTGTGTTTGTCAATATACTCACCAAGGGGGAGATTGAGAGACTATGTGGAGGTATCCCCATGTTTGTGATGAGTAATTGATGGTTGTGTTAGAGAGTTTGAGTTTGTTTTGGGTATTCTAGATTTGAGTACCTTTTATTAATGCTATTGTTGATTATGTTGTTTCTTACGGTTCTATGTTACGGTTTGCTTGTCTGTGTAACTTTAGGACTTTGGAGCTAGGTCATGGTGAGGCGGGGAGGACCAGGACTAGGCACAGGAGGTGTTGAGGTCGAGACGGTCGGTGATGCCAAAGATGATCGAGGCTGCTGAGGTGGTTGCGAGTCAGGAGACGAGGAACCGGAGTTGGAGCTACCGGTGGTGGATACGATGGGCAATGACGAGTGGACCGGGACTAGGCTCAGGGAGGAGTCGGAGATCCAGACGGTTGGATGTCGGTTGCAGTCGTGTGTGACGAAACAGACCAAGACTAGACTCAGGTGGAGTCGGAGGTCTCGGTCGGAGTCGGGTGGACACGACGGGCAGCGGCGAGGTGGATCGAGACTAGGCTCAGGAAGGAGCTGAGGTCCAGACGGTCAGGATGCCGGGTGCGGTCGTGTGTTGCGAAGCGGACCGAGACTAGACTCAGGGAGGAGTCGAGGTCCACACGGTCAAGGTGCCGGTTGCAGGAAGCTTCCGGGAAGGTGCTTGAGGGCAATTTGGACAATTGACTCAACCTTGGTTGGAGGTGGCTGATTTTTCCCTCCAAAATTGTGTGTTGACTTTTTGCCTTAATTGTGTGTGAGGCATGGAGTGGGTTTGGGCTGCCTCTTCTTGATTTTCTCCTTGTGGATGTGTGCATGGAATTAAAAAGGGGCAACTGGTTGTGGAGATGGGTGGCAAGCAAGTGAGCTCAAAGTAGTGTTGTGGTCTGGGTGTGTACCCTGAGGGCTTGAGCTCCTGCGTGAGTTCTTCTCCACTGAGAAGCATGTAGTGAGTTGAGTGATATTTCTTCTCAATTGCGTATGGGGATGCAGTGAGTTGATTGTATCTCCTGTGTAATCATTCATTGCAATGAATTCATTTGAGATGCCTTTTTATCTGAGTTGATTTGATTTTCTCTTCGTTGTGGCTCTCTGTTGTTCTTCTGTGTTCTTGAGGTTCTTGATTTGATTCCTGTCAAGAGGTTGCAAAAATGAGTTGCTCTATGAAGGGAAATCCTCAAGACCATTTGGTCATTCAATTCCTAAGAGCAAAAGCTAGAATCAATGAATATCCTCTTTTCTGAGTCAAGCGATGCATTTGCTCTGTTTGCTTGAAACTAGGGGTTATAGTCAGGGGATTTGTGAAATCTTGATTTCTCTTCAAGAGATGGCTTAAGTCTTGTGTCTTCTAGTCCTGAGATCATGTCATGCTGAAATGTAAGGCCTCATGAGCAAAGGATTAGAGAATGGCAAGAAATTTGGAAATCAGTCTCTTCCCATGTCTGTTTTTCAGATTTTCTCTCATATTGTGATATCTTGCTCTTTTGATATGCACTCTTTTGTTCCTGAGGACTAGCTGCTATTAAGTTTGTGGTCTTGTTGTTTTGGCTTGAGAATATCAGCTTCAAACCCGCAATTTCCCTGCTTCCTGGAGTCTTCAGTTTTTACTGTCTGAATTGTCGGGCTGCGCAGTTCACTGAACCGAGACCGGTCAGACCGGACTACACTTGGCGGTCAGACCGCTAACCCTAGCGGTTAGACCGGTGCAACACCGGCGGTCTGACCGGCCGTGCCCCAGCGGTCTGACCGGCCGTGGCTATGTGGTCCGACCGCCCAGTGACTTTCGGTCAGACCGCCCTAAGGGTACTTTGTGTTTGTTTCTCTGATTTGCTCTGTTCCTTTTTGCCTTGTTCTCGTGTCTGTCCAGTAAGGTTTTCCAGAGAGCATGAATCATTCTCATCATAGTTCTTATAGCTATTGGTGAGAAGAAAATTATTGAGTGGATACTTTGGGGGCAAATTTTAAAAGGCACCATTCACCCCCCCTCTGTTGACATTTCCGATCCTACAGCACTGTAGCCATGTGATGGTGGGTGCTATAGCGCACCACCGATTTTATAAAAAAAATTACACAAATAAGTACACTATGTTAGAAATAAGTACATTATGTTAGAGGTCTCCACAAAAACATTTATAATTTTTGAAGCTCATTTACTATATTTAAAAATTCCTACAAAAAATATATATATATATATAGATGGATTTTTGAAACATTGCTACAATGCTGCTACAGTACACGCTTGCACTGTAGCCATGTGGTGGTGGTGGGTGCTACGATTACCTTTCTTTGCCGCGGTGGTCGTGCGCTTTTGTCTAATCTGCACACGACCACCGTGGTGGCACCACCGGAGCTAAAGGTGGTCCGGTGGTCCCGGACCACCATGCGCTCGGCCCATACAAGGCCCATAGATATAGGAAAATTCGGATCCTCGCACCAAACATCGAATACGTGGGGCGTTCGCGCCTTTGCGAATACGCATTGTGCGACCCTTCGTATTTCTGCGTGCGGCCACTGCGCCTCTTCGTATCCTTGCTGTGTTGTGCTTCATAGAATACGAATACGATTATCTGAACGATAGCGGCGCGCAGCGTGCCGGACGACGAGCGGCGAAGACACGTGAGTCCTCGTAGAGTACGTCTCAAAAGTCAAAATCTTCATCCAATTAGCTCCTTTCGTTTAGTCATGTTTCCTTTTTCTCCCAATCTCACCCTAGAGCTAGAGACTAAGCAAATAAGCCCTAACTCGAGCGAACACATCGCCTATTCTTTGGTGGCCACCACCGGTGATCGTGACACGATCCACCATCGTGCATCGACGTTCACAGCCGCAAGTCACAAGGTACACAAAACCTTATTTTATTCTGTGTCATTAGATTATATTATTGGAATGCATGGTCGCATTGGACTATTTAATTTTAATTGTAGGATAGGATTTTTTTTTAAGAAAGTACTCGTCTATTTTATGAACTTTGTATGTTCTTTTTTTCTTAATTGTGTTTTGTAATTCATATACTTGTGTACCGACATGTTAAATTTATAGCGGTTAAAAAAATTTAGACAATGGACCACCATAGCTATAAATCCTGGCTACGCCACTGTGTGGCACTGTGTATGTGTTGACTCCTCGATCAGTTTAGCGCCCACCGTATGGTGGAGGCTTTTTCTTTGGTAAATTCTGCACGATAAATACCATGTTGGTTAATCACGTATTCAAAAACCGCGGAACCGGGACCGCTCCTTGCGTATATTTGCATTCCGGTCCATTAGTTTCTTATCCGCTTCTGCTGCTACTTAAAAATAATCTGAATCAAACGCTTTACATACAAGGACCGGCATGAATGGAGCAAAATTCTCATCAATCGCAACTCTCGCGTGCTTTTCTGAGCTCCACCTATGCAATCACACAGGATACATCTTCTGTGTCTGTATATAGGCTTTCTCCAAGTACTTATATCTGCCGACCTCAATGGCCTTTCAGCTAGGTTTGTATGTTACAATGACCGTATGCTCGTGACTGGTGGTTGAGCGCCGCGCCTCTCAAATGTAAGGTTATGTTTGGCACAGCTCTAGCTCCGAGATCTATGCTGGATTTGTAGTTTGTAGACTAAATTAAAATGATTTAAATATTTTTATTTAATATATAATATAAATAAAATGAGTCATGTAAATGCACTTAACATGCCTGCAACTCTAGATCCAGAATTTCCTAGAGCTACAGATAACCAGCTCTAGGAAATCTACAGATTTCCTAGAGCTAGAGCTCTGCCAAACGAGGCCTAAGTCTGGACAAGCAGGCAACGTATGTACTGGCACTGCAGGCTGCCGCTTACGGTGTGGTGGGTGGGTGGGTGACATGTTTGGAGGCAGGCATTTATGCGGCTAGCCAGCAAGTTTGCATATGCGAGCAACCGCTTCCCCGACGACGTGTATATGCATGGCAGATACGCCACATAAGTGTGTGTGTGTGTATATATATATATATACACACACACACGGTTAAGGCAGTAGTATAATTTGGAACCACAGGACAGATAGTAGGAGTTACTGGGCGCGGTAGCTAGGGTCAACTCCGAGACAAAGTGAACGCAATATGTACAGTGGCTTACTGCCGCTGCTGCTATGTATCGCCCGGCCGCGCGTACGTGTGCGCCGTGCGCGTGTGTGTTTCTTCGAAAAATGGGGCGTACGCGTGGTTAATTTGCGAGCCCGTACGTGTGCCTTTGCATAAACAACAAGTAGATAAGAAGATTAGAGTTCTTTGCATGCGCGCGCGTCTGCCTTCGCATGTGAGCCGCGAGCGTGCGACATGCCATGGCACCGTGCGTACGCGCGCTTCACTGCCCGCGACGAGCACTGCACTTCTGCACCTGTATCAGTAGCTGCAGCCTGCAGGTACTTACCTTGCTAGTCGCTTTCATACATGCAGTTCAACTCAAAACAATCCTAAACAAGGTTCGTCATAACTTGAGTTCAGAAATGAATAAAGAGCTGGACAAATTTCCAAAGCCTACAATGGGCTTAGGCTTTTGCATGGGCTTAATTAGGCCAGTGTGTTATCGTTCACGTTTCATATATGCGGTTCAACTTGAGTTCATATATGCGGTTCGTCATAACTTGAGTTCAGAAATGAATAAAGAGTTGGACAAATTTCCAAAGCCTACAATGGGCTTAATTAGGCCAGTGTGTTATCGTTCACGTTTCGGCCCAAGAGAAGCCGAATTGGCATGGCCACCCGGGCCGTGCTCACATTGGGCTTAGGTTCTGAAGCACTGCGATGTATCAGGACTCAGGTTAATTGATCGGTTTATTGTCGTCAGGCACTATCCCTTCCGCAGTTTTTTTTTACCAGATTATTGACTGCAAAACAGGAGTACATCCATTTGAACAACCAAGTTGATGCCGACATGTTTAGCAGCCCAACTTGTAAAGATGTAGACCATTCAATGGATTTAGATATGCCAACCCCCGAGATGGTCTTAGAAAATCGCTGACCACGAAGGCATGCATTATCGTTTTGTGCAACTAATGGCATCAAAATTTTACCGAGTAATCATCTTTAAAAGAAATCACTACTAGTTTAAAATACCTCCTGAAACTTCCTATAGCATCTTTGAAAAATCAAAACCTAACCCTTTTCTTTTCTGAAATGATGCTAATGTATTTTTTTTTTTTGATCCAGTAGCCGCCATAGGTACGTTGGGTTAAAGTTTGACGGGGACAAATGATCGATCAGGGTGGTTCTGATTTTGAAAGGACTGAACCAATGCTTGCATACTCACTAATTTTCGCACTCATGATGACTAATCAGTTTCAGACAACTCATGTTCAGAACTGAAAAGGAGGAAAATTCGATAGCCTGCTGACTTTTTATAGATCGATTATTCTACTGATATTATGCAGCCCAAGACTTAGTGGAGTGCAACTAAAGGCAACCAATGTTTGACCCACGAACTACTTGATTCTTGCAATTTAGGACGCAAAACCAAACCACCGCGCGTTTCCTAGCTGCTATATAAATACTACATTCTCTCGCAACTCCAGCTTCGTGCATTCATTTTTCATCCTAAGCAACAATATGCCTGAGATCAGGATCATAACCTCAGCATTCCTCATCTTCCTTGCTCTTAACCTTCCATTGCTCGGTGCCAGTGATGATGGCCACCGATTCATCTACTCCGGCTTCGCCGGCACTGGCATCGTCGTCGACGGCTTGGCAACGGTAGGGCCGAATGGCCTCCTCCAGCTGACCGACGGAACAGCCCAGCTCAAAGGCCATGCGTTCCACCCGACGCCGCTGCGCTTCCGCGAGCCTCTCAATGGCACGGTGCAATCCTTCTCCGCCTCCTTCGTTTTCGCCATACGCTCCATCGCCCCCGGCGTGAGCGCGCATGGCCTCACCTTCTTCGTCTCCCCGACCAAAAACCTCTCGGTCGCGTTCTCCAACCAGTTCCTCGGCCTCTTCAGCAAGAAGAACAACGGCAACGCGAGCAACCACATCTTCGCCGTCGAACTCGACACTGTCCAGAGCAACGACATGCTGGACATCAACGACAACCATGTCGGCATCGACATCAATGGTCTCAGGTCCGTGAAGTCCTACAACGCCGGATACTACGACGACAAGAATGGTACCTTCCGAAACTTAACCCTAGCTTCCTTTGAGGCGATGCAAGTATGGGTGGACTATGACGGGGAGAGCAAGCAGATCAGTGTGACCTTGGCTCCTCTTGGGATGGCCAAGCCCATCAGGCCATTGCTCTCAACCACCTGTGACCTCTCACGAGTTCTCAAGGATCAATCACATGTTGGTTTCTCAGCCTCGACTGGCATTCTTGACTCACATCACTATGTGCTCGGTTGGAGCTTTGGTTTGAATCAACCAGCTCCGGCCATTGATGTTAACAAGCTGCCAAAGTTGCCTCGGCTGGGCCCAAAGCCTCGATCCAAGCTTTTGGAGATCGTCCTGCCAATAGCTACTGCAACCTTCGTCCTTGCTACCATTAGTGTCATATTTGTACTTAGATGGCGGCAGCTAAGGTATGCGGAACTACGTGAAGATTGGGAAGTTGAGTTTGGGCCTCACCGGTTCTCGTACAAGGACTTGTTCCAAGCTACGGAAGGGTTCAAGAACAAGCACTTGCTTGGCATTGGAGGTTTCGGGAGGGTATACAAGGGAGTGCTTCGGAAATCGAAGTCGGAGGTCGCGGTGAAGAGGGTGTCACATGAATCGAGGCAAGGCATGAAGGAATTCATTGCTGAGGTGGTCAGTATTGGCCGCCTACGCCACAAGAATATTGTGCAGCTGCTTGGATACTGTCGGCGCAGAGGAGAGCTTCTATTGGTCTATGACCAAATGCCAAATGGTAGCCTTGACAAGTACTTGCACTATCACGATAACAAACGAACTTTGGATTGGGCCCAAAGATTCCGCATCATCAAAGGTGTCGCATCTGGCCTACTCTACCTCCACGAGGAGTGGGAGCAAGTCGTCATCCACCGAGATATCAAGGCGAGCAATGTGCTTCTCGACAGTGAGATGAACGGGCGGTTAGGCGACTTTGGCCTTGCAAGATTGTATGACCATGGCACTGACCCACAAACCACGCATGTGGTTGGCACCATGGGGTACATAGCTCCTGAGCTCGTGCGCATGGGCAGGGCGTCCGCTCTCACCGATGTGTTTGCCTTTGGGGTGTTCCTCCTCGAGGTTACCTGTGGACGAAGACCAATCGAGCAGAAGGACGGGCAAGAATATCCCTTCGTGTTGATTGATTGGGTGCTTGAGCACTGGCGAAATGCATCACTCATTGATGTGGTAGACAAGAGGCTTCAGAACAACTACAGTGTAGATGAGGCATGCCTAGCACTGAAGCTGGGTTTGCTATGCTCTCATTCCTTGCCCAGTGCAAGGCCTAACATGAGACAAGCCATGCAGTACCTCGATGGCGATGCCCTGTTTCCGGAGGAGACACTGATGCAGATCATGTCCAATGGAGTGTTAGAGCCCAACGTTGTGTCTTCCCCGCCACCATCAACAAGTTTCGGCACAATATCGGTTGGTCTCTCAGGAGGAAGATGATACTATATTTGTAAAAAATTAGGATTTGTTTTTCCTAGAACGCAGGAGTTTCATAAGAATCTCGCAAGAATTTTGTAGGAAACAGTATAGTTCCAATAGGATTGCCACAAAATTCCCCTGTTCCAATTGGCGCTATGCATACATTGAGGCAAATGTATCTACTAGATGTTGATATGTAATTTTAATTTATTTGCTTAAGTATTATTTCCTAATTTTCCCTACAAAATCCTTGTGGAGCATGGATTCCTACAGTTAAGCTTTAAATCGCGAAACTACAAGTAATAAAACGATCGAGTAATAACCGGCCGATGCAGCACGAGTCCTGGAGTCCTAGTGAAAGAATCAGTTACGAACCTGAAAAGGTTGGGCGGCGAGGACGTCGATGATCATGCTTGACGTCGCGACGGAAAGATGTGCAGCACGGGCGACGGGCGTTCGCCGTTGTGGGTCGCCGGCCGCGCGGCCGCTGGCGTAACAGAAGATAGGAAACGGCTTAATTAGTTGGGTGTCACCGAAAGACCCCAAAAATTTCAAACCAAAAATTTTCCTTTATTTTTGTTGGGTTTTTGAGTGTTTTTCGGATACTTTCCCTTTTTGAAAAGTCTCCCGGAGCCGCTTTCCCTTTTTGGCCAGACGCCTTCCCCTTTCCGTTGGCGCCCTCTCCTTTCCCGCCTTCCCCCTTTCCCGGCGTCTCCTCCCTCCTCTCCCCGCTGGCGCCTTTCCCCTCCCCGCTTCCTCCCTCGCGCACGCGCTCGCGCTGCGCCTGCGCCCCTGGTTTGGCCTCCGCCCACGTCACCCCGACACTGCACGGTCCGAAACCGGCAGCGCCCCTGCGCCACGCGTCGCCGTTTCCCTCCCCGACCCCACTTGCCAGTCACCGCTCCTTCCCTCTCCCACGCGCAGACGCGCCTCGCCCATGTCCGCCGCTCATCTGCTCCCCTCTCCCATCGCCTTGCCATTACTCCTGTGCAGAGCCGTCACCGCCTCCCCTCCACTCCGAAGCGACGCCCATCTTCTCCCCTGTCCACTCCTGTTGACCCCGGCGCCGCGCCCGTGCCTTCTCCCCCACGGATCCTCCTCCCTCCGCCGGGGTATAAAACCCCCACCCCTTCTCCCTTGCGCACTCTTGCTTCTCAAGGCTCCCCACCGTTCTAGATAGCCTCCTACCGTTCCCAAGCTTCTCCTAGCACAACCAATTGAAGCCGCATTGCTCCCCTCGCCGTCGCTGCCCTCCCCTGCGCCGGTGACCCTCGTAAGCTCACCTTCTTCTCCTTCCCCTCGTTCTTCGATTCCTCACGCCCAGAGCACCTTTGTTGTCCTCTCATTGCTTTGATGCACTTTTCTGGCCAGGTGGAGCTCTGAGGAACCCCGGCGACGAATCTTCCGCTGAAATAGCGGTAATTGATGTGTGACTAATAAAATTGACACTTACCGTATAGAATTTATAAGAATAACGTCTTCATTGTACGGTAGCTGTGCGGGACTGACAAAGGAGCCGACATGTCAATGATGTCACACGGTGGCCGTAAAATAAGCCAAAATTGCACGACCACCGTGCGGTGGTGCACTGTAGCACCCGCCACCGCACGCCTATAGTGCAAGTAAGTATTGTAGCAATTTTTAGAAAATTTATTTATGTTTACTTTGTAGGAATTTTTAAATATAGTAAATGAGCTTGAAAAATTATAAATGTTTTTGTGGAGACTTCTAACATAGTGTACTTATTTGTGTAATTTTTCTACGATTTTATTCGTTCTGAATTTTTTTTCAAAAAATTTCTACAAATAGTATAATTAAATGAATTGTCAAGAAAAATACAGAATGGATAAAATTATAAAAAATTACAGAAATAAATACACTATGTCATGAGGCTCCGAATAAATTTCATAACTTTTGAAGCTCATTTGTTATATTTAAAAATCCTACAAAAAAATATATAAATGGATTTTTGAAAAAGTGTACATTGCTGCTACAGTACACATCGCACTGTAGCCATGTGGTGGTGGGTGCTATAGTGCACCACCGATTTTATAAAAAATTACACATATAAATACACTATGTTAAAAGTCTCCACAAAAACATTTATAATTTTTCAAGCTCATTTACTATATTAAAAATTCCTACAAAAAAATATATAAATGGATTTTTGAAAAATTGCTACAATTCGGCTACAGTACACGCCGCACTGTAGCCATGTGGTGGTGGGTGCTATAGTGCACTGCTGCACTGTGGTCGTGCAGTTTTGTCTAATATGCACAGCCACTGTGTGGTACTGTGTATGTGTTGACTCCTCGATCAGTTTAGCACGTCCACCATATGGTGGAGACTTTTTTTTGGGTAAATTCCGCACGATAAATACCATTCTGGTTAAACGTGTATTCAAAAACCGCGGAACCGGGACCGCTTCTTGCGTATATTTGCATTCCGGTCCATTAGTTTCTTATCTGCTTCTACTGCTACTTAAAAATAATCTGAATCAAACGCTTTACATACAAGGACCGGCATGAATGGAGCAAAATTCTCATCAATCGCAACTCTCGCGTGCTTTTGTGAGCTCCACCTATGCAATCACACAGGATACATCTTCTGTGTCTGTATGTAGGCTTGCTCCAAGTACTTATATATATCTGCCGACCTCAATGGCCTTTCAGCTAGGTTCGTATGTTACAATGACCGTATGCTCGTGACTGGTGGTTGAGCGCCGCGCCTCTCAAAAGTAAGTCCGAACAAGCAAGCAACGTATGTACTGGCACTGCAGGCTGCCGCTACGGTGTGGTGGGTCGGTGGGTGACATGTTTGGAGGCAGGCATTTATGCAGCTGGCCAGCAAGTTTGCGGGTCTGGCTAAAATTTTTAAATTTTAACTGTTTATGGTACATATTACGAAGAGAGATATACTCACTTATGATTTTGGCTGGTACAGATGTTGAGCTTTTAACATGTACATCATTTAACTTGTAAACCCCGTCTTGAGAAAATACTCCGTTTGAAATTTAGGTACTGTAGTAAAAGTCAAAAGCCGCCAGCTTCAAAGGAAAAGAACAGGCCCTGCATATGCGAGCAACCGCTTCCCCAACAACGTGTATATGCATGGCAGATACGCCACATAAGTGTGTGTGTGTGTATGGACATTGAAATGGAGCACTATATTGTTTGGATACCAAGCATATCTGTCTTTGGATTACTTTTAGATGCGTGCAAGTGTATTATATCAGGCAACCCGTTAACATTCATTAATTCGAAACGACGTCAATTTGGAAAGAAAATCATGGTTTAGCATGCTGAATCAATTATAGATTGAAAAATCTTAATCATGGATGAAAAGCCTCAATTATAGAGACTATATATATAGTATAAATAACAGGAGCACTATTGTGTCTGGGCACCAAGCTTCCCTGCCTTTAGATTGCTTTTAGATGCGTTCTAGTGTGATTGAAACTTTCATCCATGATTAAGACTTTCTATCCATGATTGATTTAGCATGTCTAATATATTATATATCATTACACTAGCATATATCTAAAAACAATCTAAAGATAGAGAGGGTGGGTGCTTAGACACCATAAGTTAAGACAATAGTATAATTTGCAGCCATAGGAGAATTTTGGACGTTTCTAGCACTGTTGATACCCCAAAATTCCAAAAATAGCCGCGGTGAAAACACAATTCCAAAAATAGCCCCAAACGACCGCACGATTAACGGCAACGCGACACGTGTCCAGTGGTGCGGCCGGGGAGCGCACCACACCTGAGTGGTGCGGTCCCCGACCGCACCACACCCCCGCCGTACGTGCCACGTAGATGGTGCGGTGCCGCACCACACCACTCCCCTAATGGTGCGGCACCACACCGCACCACTCCGCCGTGGGTCCCACCCCCCCCCCCCCCCCCCGTTAGGGTTTGCACGGGTAGGATTTTAATTCAAGTTATTTTTGTATGCATTTGTAAAGATAATTTTTTAAATAAAAATTTATGTGTATATATGAAATGATGTGTGAAAAAATATGAATTTGAAGTGGAGTCCACTTTACTGCTTGTGTAATTAGTTGTGCAATTTTGAAAATTAAAAATATTGGTTGGTAGAGTACGAACGAAATTTGTGTGAAGTAACGATTAGTGTTTTTGTGATTTTCCTATATTGCTGACCGTGAAAAATGTGTTGAAGTGACAATAACAAATTTCGATCATGGTATATTGTTTTATTGGAAGCAATTTAAAGAAAAAAATTTTCGAGCACAAATGTGATATGAACAATTGGAGGAAATGAAGGAAAGTGATATTGAACATGTATGATTATAAGTTTTGTTAATTTTGTAGTTGTGAATCAGAAAAAAATTTGAAAAAATTGTAAAACAAGTTTATGTTGATTATATGTTGTAGATGCATAAAAAATTTGGGTAAAATTTTTTAGGAATTGTGCGTAGAACGATCGATATATAAAGTGGTAAGTGACTTTTAGGGTTTGGTATGTTTTAAGGGTTTGCAATCCGCGTCATGTTTGTATTTTTGTCAATTTTGTAGTTATAAACTGCGTAAAAATAAGATAAAGTTGTAATAGAAGTTTATGTTCAATGTAAGTTGTAGATGCATAAAAATTTGGGTACATTTTTTAGGAACGATTCGATACATAAAGCGGTAAGTGATGTGACCAGGTGGCATGTGGCATGTGTGGAACTCAGACTTCTAATGTTCAGAATTCCACCACTAGTCCTAACATGCATGCCTTAGGGAAATAACTTGCTAGGTCTATTACATCATGGAATGCGAAAATACGAGATATTAAACTTCATAATGCAGTTGGGAGTAACATGCGCGTAGATTTTTATTACATGCATAACATATAGCATGATATGCGACTAACCCACCCAACTGCCAGACGACCTCTTCGTGGACCGGGCCACTTTCCTTCCTTGCCCGCTCGGCATTGAACTCCTCTCCGGCCTCTTTTGCCTTAGCCGCACTTTCCCTCTTTCTCTCGCGCCCATCTCGCGAGCCTCCCGCCCGCACGCGCGTGCGCTTCAAGATGAGCTTGCGTCTCGCGTAGATACGCAGGGTGTGCTCGTGCTTGCGGCGCTCCTCCTCCAGCAACTCCTTCTCCTTTGTGACATTCCACTCCTCGAAGTCAAGGGTCCATTGGTCCTCAGGGTGGATCTCAAGATCGATCCATTTGCGGTAGCCACACAGGGGCTCCGGAGACTGTAAATACATTGGAGATATTGTTAGTGCGTGCTGTGAAGGAGACAAGGTAGGGGAAAATGGTGCATGTGGTCGTTACCGGCTGCCGATAGGTTGCGGTGTCAAAGCGGCGGTTGGGGTAGTCACTGGAGTAGTTTGCGCAACCCCAGTAACGCATACCTAGACTGATGCGGTGCTTAGACTTGAAGAACTTGCACACGTCCCCGCACCAACAAAGGGGAGGTGTCTCCCCCTCAGGTGGTAGTTGTGGCGAACGCTCGGTGGGGACGTCCGGGATTGGGTTGTTGCTACGCGGGCGCTCTGGGGGGGACCTTTCATCGTAGCACGATGGGCTTGTTCTACCCGGTCTCAGACGCCCTTATTTTCTCATCGCGTGCGGCATCGCGGGCGCAATGACCGTGCTATGTCACGGGTCTCCTTCCAATCCTTCACCATCTTGTCCCATTGCTTCTTCTTGCCTTTGTCCATCCCGGTTGGGTGAGGGTGAGGGAAGCGCGATGTAGTATGGGGTTTGGATGGGCAATGTTCGCTGGGAAATGGAATGCATACGAATTTATAGGGGCTGTTTTGTCTCTACTCGTACGTCTAAAGCTGGTCCGCGTGGTGGTAGCAAAGAGTAAAGATGGGAGTGCCGCGTATCACCAAAAGGTCCCGTTTTGTATACGAACTCTGAGCAAAGCTGCCCTGAATTGTCATCTCACTGAGCAAAGCTGACATCTTGTTGTCATGTCACTGAGAACAGATGCCCTCTTTAGTACTGCCACTGCCCAAAGCTGGCATGTTTTGTCGCCGACCGAGTAAAGCCGGGCCGTTTGTCATGTCATCGCGCAAAGTGGCATCTTTTGTCATCTCACCGAGCAAAGCTGCCCGCTTTATCATGTCACTGCGCAAAGCTAGCATCTTTTGTCATCTCACTGAGTAAAGCTGCCCGTTATGTCTTGTCTCTGGGCAAAGCTGGCATCTTTTGTTATCTCACTGAGCAAAGCTGCCCCGTTATGTCATGTCTCTGCCCAAAGCTGGCATCTTTTGTCATCTCACTGCCCAAAGCTGGCATCTTTTAGTCATCTCACTGAGCAAAGCCGGCATATTTTGTCATTTCACTCCGAAAAGCTGTCCTGTGTCATCTCTTTGAACAAAGCTGCCCTGTGTTGTCATGTCTCTGAGCAAAGATGGCCTCTTTTGTCATTTCACTGCGAAAGCAGACTTGTGCTGTCATCTCTCAGAGCAAAGATGCAGCAAGATGTCTCGTTTGGTATAAGTAGCACGGTTGGGGTCCCAGCAATTGTTCAGTCGAACAAAGAAGTACCGTCTTCGTGCTTGAACAAACCATGTCGAAGCCGAGGGCCGGTGGGATTTGGGTCACCGGCGACGACATTCCCTTAGAAAGGAGGGATATGTTCGGTCCACGCATCGATTGATGCCAAGTCGGCGTGCTCAACCGCGTGGCGAAATGCAGCACAATGAGTACGCGATCGTGCAGATCTTGGATTCCCGAACGATGGCGGGTGACGCTTCCGCGCTCACGCTCCGGGGTACAATTTAGTAGTTTTACTTTTTTGTACTGCGTACGGACCCGCGAAGTTTACCGTCCTTATTTTTGCAGATGGCAAAATGCGACTTCTCCCGCTGGATCGACCCTCCTCATGAACGGTATGTTGATCGTTATGTGGATACATTGTGGGCTCGAATATGGGACTTGGAGTACCGAATGGAGAGTCTCACTGAGGAGAACAACGACCTCCGCGAACAGATGCAACGCGAGAGGGGCAACGAGGAGGTCGTGAATATAGGAAGCTCTTATGATCCCACATGTTGCTGCGCGAACCCGAGCTGCATATGTGCATGCCACTACCACGACGGCCAGCCACGTCCGAGACGGCCCCCTCAGCAATTCTCCATGTGGGTGCCACGAGGCTCGTTTGGCATGTAGGTAACGAGGGTTATGGTTGTGTCGTATTTTAGTTCATGTATGTGTTGGCTGTACTACTTTCCGTAAATTGTTGGGTGTACTACTTTCCATAAATTATGTATGTGCAATGTATGTGTTGTAAGTGCGTGACGCCTTCATGTTATGTGGCCTCTTTCCGTAACGATGTAATGTGCAACGTTGTTAAGCATACGATGGATTGGTGGTTATCTTCGTGGAGTTGTTATCACAAGTCCCAAAAAATGCAATACTGAGCAAAGATGCCTCATTTTGTCATCCCACTGGGCAAAGGTGGCATGTTTTGTCATGTGAATGCGGAAAGCTGGCCTCTTTTGTCATGTCACTGCGGAAAGCTGGCCCGCTTTGTCAAGTCACCGGGCAAAGCTGCCCGCTTTGTCATATCACCGGGCAAAGCTGCCCTCTTTTTCATGTCACCGCGAAAGCTGGCCCGTTTTGTCATATCACTAAGCAAAGGTGCCCCTTTATGTGCGTGTATGAATTGTGCTGTCTGTGTTCTTTGTGCGTGAGGCTGCCCCCACACACCTATAAACGGAGCCATCCTCACATACTCCCTTGCCATGTTATCACCACCTCCGAGTTAGTTGTTCACAATCGCTGTAGTTTTCTTCGTGCTCACTCCCCGCACTAGGCAATGAGTCACCAAGACGCCTTCATGGGCACCGACGGTGATGTGCCCAAATTGCAACACCTTGGTTAGACGAGGACATCACGCACGGCCGCGAATCTGGGCGACACTACTACAAGTGCCCCCATCACTCGGTGAGTCAGATTGTTTCGGGTTCATTGAAATCGTGGTGGTATGTTTAAAAAATTTCTTGTCATGGAATCGCAGGAAGCTCATGGTGGTTGCCAATTCTGGGTGTGGGAGGATGAAATGGGCAATAGGACTGCCAATGTTCGCCATGACAGAGTTGTCGTGGGGTTGCGACTCGTCGGGATGCGCATCGCTTGGACAGACTCAGTGGAAGATAAATTTAATGTTGTGTGCTATTTTGTTTCTTGTGATTATTGTTATCCTCAAGTTGTAGTGCTGAAGGTTCTCCTCGTGTATGTTGCTAATGTTTTATGCTATGTTGTCGTCAAGTTATTTTGGTAATGTGTTAAAATACGGTTGTGTTGTATTTTAGTTGTTGTGTTCGTTCGTGTGTTGGTGGTTGTAATACTTGCTACATTTCATGTATGTGCAATGTATGTGTTGTTTCGTGTTGTCATTGCTCGAGGCCTTCAGATTATGTGGGTTGTACGGTGTTGTCATCTCTCGCTGGTTGTATGGCGTAGTAAATCAAAGAACTTAGAACAACCCTTTTATACTGAAACCATATTTGAACATCAAACCATCAAGCACTTGAAAAACATCACAAAAATTACAACACCCAATTACAAAAATTCATTTATCATCTCGTCGCGCCGCCTCGACGACGATTCGATCCTCCGAGAAGGTGAACTCGCTAGGGAGCGCGGTGCATCTCGAAGGTCGTACTGCGAGGTCTGCGTCGGAGGCGGTGGTGGGTACATCTCTGTGGGGAGTGCCGACTGCTGGCCTATAATAGAGCTCAGCCAATCGGCGGAGGGGTCTACGTCCTGCAATGGAAAATACAAAAAAGTTTATAATCATTATTTGTATCATGTGGTATGTTCACTACATGCGTACATACCGGTGCATACGGCTGTTGGAATGACGATGACGCTACGAATTCACCCATGTACTCTGCGCGTGTAACCTTGGTACGCCTGCCCAACCACTCGTATCGCCCTTGCGTGTTCGCCGGGTGGATCGACCGCCAGCGCATATGTCGCTATCTCGCTGGGGTGTCTCGGTGGTCGCTATTCAGACGCTCGTCCGCCGCCCTCGGGATGACGACGGCTGTAGTAACGTGCTATCCTTCGCAATCGCTGCAAGGAAAACGTGTGTTACGAATAAATGGCAATCGAGTGGACAAACGAACTGATGGCAAATGTCGTACCGCTGGTCCAAAAGGCTGTGAGGACGAGGGAGCGCAGCTGGGATGACCTCCGGACAGCGACGGACGACCGCCGGACAGCGATGGACGACCGCCGGACAGCGACGGACGACCGCCGGACATCGACGGACGTGCGCCGGACTGCGACAGACGACCACCGTACAGCGACGGACGTGCTGAAGGTGGTGCCGACGGCGGCGCTGAAGGCTGCTCTCTGCGGACGCGTCGTGCATGGACATCATCCCGGTGCTGACTACAGCTCATGGCCTTGATCGCATTCCTGAGGTCATTGAAGATGCTACGCGCCGAAGCAAGAACACGGTTGCCGCCCTCCCCACGCTGCAGCATCTGAAAAGCCTCGTTCTCAGCATGACGCATATGCTCGCACTGTACGTAAACAGCAAATGAGTTAAAACGCACTGTACGTAAAGAAATAATGAGTACAAACGTCGCAGTGCACGCATCGCCTCGTCAAGACGTCTTGCTCGATGACGGTGCGGGCCGGCTGTATGGCATCTTCGTCGCGCGCGACTGGCGACGTGGGGCAGGCCGAGTAATCTTGCTGCGGTGCGTGGAATGTACCACTCTAGGTACACACCGTATGTGGCGATGTCGTGTGGCCTAGTCTCGCCACAACCTCTGCTCGCTCGCGAGTCACGCCACAGTCATCCCACGGCCGCTGTGTGGCTGTCCAGTCGTCACCATGGTGCCCTCTTCTTGTTTGCCTGCAAGTTAGTGCACATATTGTACAATTAGTATTATCAACACATTACTACCTTGCGTGCATGTGTACCGTGCAATGGCTTACGGTGGGCCTTCGTAGTAGTGCCCGCCCTAGGAGGGTGGCACGTCTTTGGTGGAGGTGAAACTGCCTCATCACTCTCTGCGGGTTGTACGGTTCGACGAAGTGCGCGAAGACGAGGTGACAGGTCGTCAACCAGTACGTGTGGTCTTGGTGGCACTGAGATGACAACCCGTAGGGGGCAATGAGCTGAATGAACCCCGCATCCCGGGGAACCGGACTATGTCGTTGTCGAAGCCGCCAAATCGCCATGGAAATCTGGGTACACACGCCTCGCTCGTCCTTAGCCCACCGCACTGACCATGTGTCCAACGAGTCCCCATAGTCGGCCCATCTATGGGGTCATCGCCACCACCCGACCGCATAACTCCGGAGGAGGTCGTAAGGTGCACGGGCCTCTCGATCTTAGGCCTCCCAACCGTGAAGTGCTCCCAAGACCGATCGCAGAGCACATAGCATGCCGCCAAGACCGCTCGCTGGCCTCGATCGACGACAGGCATCACACAAGCCTCGGTACGTGGCACTAAGGACTGCTGATCCCCAGCTGTACTGCGGCACCTCGCCGGGCAAGGCATCCGCCAAGGACTCCGCAAGGTGTATGTACGTCGGATGCACGGAGACTCCAGTGGTCGTAGGAAACAAGACCCATCCGAACAAAAAAAGAATGTATGCCATGAGGTGCGTCCGCACGACCCCCTCATGAGCGTCCTCAGGGCAGGTCATGAACTCTCGTAGCCACGAGTGTGGCACACCAGACATGTTGTCTGGGATCGGGATACCGAATCGGGCACCCAAGGCGTCCTTCCAATGCGCCGCCCTGGGGGGTGGCACTACTGCTGCACCACGGATGGGTAGACCTGTCAGCATGGACACGTCCTGAAGTGTAATAGTCATCTCGCCCCACCGGAAGTGGAAGGTGTGAGTCTCCGGTCTCCAACGATCCACGAGTGCGGACAGCAACGCCGCATCGAACTGCAACGAATACGGAACATCCAACAATGCGAGCAAGGGGCAAAAGACCGGTGTCCCGCAGCGGCGGGATGTACCGCTCGCCTAGAGGCCGGTGCTCTCGGGGCCCTAAGGGACGAAACACGGAGGGCCATCAGGCATTGATGCCCACGCGGTGCATCGGTGGCGGTCATCCCAACGGGCCTCAAGCAACTCGTACGCCATCTCCTGCCGATGATTAAAAACAAGTCAGTACGCAGTGTCATGAGAATATGCAACATACATAATTTGTACGTAATGATAATACATCGTGAAATAAATGACAACAAAACATGAACAAACGTAATTTGCATCGAACGACAACAAATGATAACGAAATATCGAATAAGTCACAACATAACATAATCTGCAAGAAATGACTCAAACAAATTGTACACGAAAATAATTTGGTCAGATACATTCAGCATAGGTTACATGATGCACGATCCTGTGCTCGCATCACAACAAAGACCCACTATAGTTACAAAACACGGAAGCAGCAGTGCACAATGACAGTCCATGTGCTGCATACTATGGAGCGTTACTTGATGTCGGCCTGTTTGGGCACCTAAATGAATGGCCAACCGTCTTGCATAGTTCGCACCGGCGCGAACCCGATCCCCACGCTGGCTATCATCCATGTCGTTACGAATGCGACGGCTCGTCTTCGCCCACGGCGACGTGCTTGATGCATCGTTCGGCACCCACTTGATCTGCCCGCCGAGCTCCCTATAATGCATGTCCACCCGTGCACGAATGGAACTCCGTGCTCGTGTTTCAAACAGTGCTTCATGTCATAGTACCTTGAGATGTAATGCGTGGCGCTGGTTCCATAACGCGCATGCCACGTATACGTGGGAGCATGGCTTGTGTAGAAGCTCCGGCTTGTTGCATGTGCAAGATGCTCACGCAAATCGTGCACACCGCTACAATCCCCTCTAGCCTGCCCCATCATGTACCTGCATGCGAGACGAACCTCAAACTTCCTCCGTAAGCCATCCATGGTCCGAGCAATATGCGAACGAGCCTTCTCCATCTTCTTGTCCATGTAGGCCCGCTACCTCGGAGAATTCTTTGCCTTCGTCCATATGCCACTTCGCCATCATGGCTCTATTGACAAAGTATCCTATTGAACGGTTCCGAGTCTCTTCAACGATTGCGGTGATAGGTAGGGATCTCACGCCTTTAGAACACCATTGTACACCTCGGACATGTTTGTCGTCATGATTCCGCACCTTGCTCCGCGGTGTCATGCAAGAGAGACCACATCTCCAGGTTAGGTGCATTGGATTGCACCCATTGTGTGAACTCCCAAGTCTCGTGGAGCCTCCTCCACGGCCCCGCTCACCGCTCAAGACGCCTGACATGCCTGCTGGTCTCCTGATCAAGGTGGCTCCACAGGGCATTGAACTTCGTCTTCTGGTTCTGCATACAAAGTTTTTTAAACATCTTCATTAGTTCCTTGCTATGGAACCTTCTGTGGAAGTTTGCCGCAAGATGCCTCATGCACCACCGGTTCTTCATGTCATTCCACTGGTACGGAGGTCGTGTCCGCTCGCATCGTTCGCATTGCGAGCGGCAAGCTGCATTGCGGTCTGAGATAACACACATTGGGCCGATCTTGTACAACGGCCTGCTTCACATTGACAAGGAACCACAGCCGACTTTCCGTACTCTCATTCTCTACTATTGCAAATGCCATCGAGTAATCGGTCATTTGCGTCACTGCAATCGCGGTCGATTGTACCCTTGTATTTGCGGATAGGAATGTGCCGCCCATCGTTAGCACCGGGCGGCACCACTTGAAGCCTTCTATTGCACGATGGAAGGCCCGAACACTCTGTCAAGCACAAAACAATTCGCCCTTCCGTCTCATGAACCCGCCGCACTTGTTAATGAACGTGCACGGTTTCTTGCTGCAATCGACACAACAATCTCGGGACCAGATCATATGCCTCCTCATATGTCCCGAACATACTCCGCGTACCTTCTGCTTCCCCGCCACACCTTCTTGTAGCTCACAAAGAAACCCCACCGTGTTCGCTACCTCCGCCATGAGAACCTTGGGAGTAATGGATACATTTGCAGCCACAAGATGCCTTATCACCTCTGCAACATATGACGACGTCATGTTGCGGTGCCTAGGTAGTGGCGCCGCAAGCTCACAAGTGTGATCGTTCAGCACCGTTATCCGGAAGTCCGTGGCAGCACCTCTGAACCGCTGCGCACGGACCTTGCCAGGGCAGGAGCCGTCCACACACTTCACAATGTAGGTGTCGGGTTGGACCCGTGCACCGATATGTCCGATCGATGTTGACGGCGACGTGGCAATAGCTTGTCGTGGCAAAGCACTCTTGTTACGGAAGCTCGCCTACAACGAAGTGCGCCTTCATTGAATCCCCACTCGCCTCCTCCGCCCGTGGCGAAACTAGGGATTCACGCGATGTCGTCCAACTGGGCGGCACGCACGCACCTTCGTGGTTACAACACCACCTACCACACCTCCCGCCGTGTAGGTTCCCCTTCTTCCTCCTCTCCTGAACTCTCTGTTTCCACATCGTCCTCCTCCTCACTTTCCTGCACTGGTTCTCAAGGTACTCGTGATATCAACACGCGCGCCCACCACCCTCCACACCTTCATTCGGCTGAAAATTCTCCACGCGCTCTGCAGTCACCATCTTCCATTGACTCATGGACTCCTCCTTCACCAAAGATCTTCATGACCGCCGAGAGTAATGCACGCTCTACATCTCCGCCAAGACCACCGAGCCACCCATGGCGGATGATTACATCCTCTCCACGAATTGAACATACACCATTGGCACGGTATATATCAATGCGTCTGGGTTGCACACGACCTCCATGTAGTTCACCCATGAAGCGCCGCTCGTCACCTTTATAAGTTGCCACACCGTCTCCCCGCAGCACCTCCAACCGTGGCATACACGCCTCGATCCGTAATTTGTTCCTTGCGGTGTCCGATCGAATCCGAACGCACGCATCTCCGTAGCTCCAACAGGCTCATGGTGTTCAGATTGCGTGCGGATCACAATCCGGTCACAATTATTCAGGTGCGCCTGCACGGCCGCCCCGCATGCGAGACCACTTCCATAGAACACGAACAAGTCTTGGATGTCACCCATGGCGTACCTAACATAATCCCAAACTGAACCCTCTTAGTATATATCACGAGCAACAACTGTACCATCACACATAACCTCTGCATTACCACATACAAGCGTACCATTTATGGAGTGCGCTAACAAATTTCTATATAAATCAAATTACTAATGTAATGCACTTTTTCTAATTTCTATTCTACAAATCTTAATTCATGCTACATATATTACAATTTTTTCAACTTCATAGAGTCTAATTTATTTTTAACTTCTCATTGTATTTTTACTTTATTTGCAGAGCGCTAACACATTAAATTCAAATTTTACTGCAAATCAAATTACATTTTTTGTAATTTCACTCCTATTTTGTATTATTATTCTACTAATTAAATCACTAATCGAGCAACTCATTTTTCATCATTTCTTACTTACGATTTCTTACATCGATCAAATAACTACATTTTTTGCCAATCTGTTAGATCCTCTACATTTCTAATACTACTTCCTCTACATTTCTAGTACTACCCAACAATGTGCCATGCTTCATATATGCAGCGTTACACTTTAACATAGATTTTTTTATGAACATGCACAGCAAGATCTAATATTATTCAGTGATTTTGGTTACAAAATGAGTACATGTTAATACAAACAGTACATGCGCAAGTGGCCTTTCCGACTAGCTATGTGCTTCACAATGACACCATTTAAATGTAGTTATAATCCACTTAACAAACAGCAAGATTACTTACAACATCAAGACAAAACTATTCACATAAAATATAAATTACAGTACTCTACAACTACAAATATTTTATACAAAAAAATTGCAATATACTACGACCACAAATAACTACAAATATTTTACATTACAACAACATTACTTCATTTCTTAACATAAAATATAGAATACAACACGATAATTACATAAAATATAGACATATTGAGATCGTGTACGCTAATTACAGGCTAATCACTATAATACCATCGTAAACGCATGGAGATGATATTTACCTTTTCTTGAAGCTCACGAGAGGATCTACAACTTTCACAATTGCGAGAACTTCAGATACCTTCCAAAATTACTCCAAATCCCGTGTTTGTGTTCTTCTTTCCTTCAGTATGAGCGCCCTTTCTTGCTCCCTCTCTGGCTGCTTCTCTGTCTAGAGCAAATGCAAATGCACTGGAGCCTTCGAAAGCCATGCCACCTCTTCCTTTTATCGCGAGAAAATAACAGTCACATGCACAGAATGAAGTAGGGGCCGGTTCTCATGTATATACACGTGTTACAATTCTTCAGAAGAACATGCAATAGCAGCGCAGCACGGGAGCTACTTCCAGCGAAAAAAGCCAGCAACACGAGGGAATCCTGGGGCTTTGGGCGACGGGACGGAGGCCAGGCATGTGGTGCGGTCGGGTGCCGCACCACCCGGCCAAATGGTGCGCTGCCCCTCCGCACCACTGCCTTTGACGTGACGCGGGAGTGTGGTGCGGTCGGGGACCGCACCACTCAGGTGTGGTGCGCTCCCCGGCCGCACCACTGGACACGTGTCGCGTTGCCGTTAATCGTACGGTCGTTTGGGGGCTATTTTTGGAATTTCGTTTTCAGCGCGGCTATTTTTGGAATTTCGAGTAACAACGGTACCAAAAACGTCCAGCAGCCGCCACAGGACAGATAGGTAGGGAGTTACTGCCTACTGGGCGCGGTAGCTAGGGTCAACTCCGAGACAACTGAATGCAACATGTACAATGCCTTACTGCCGCTGCTGCTATGTATCGCCCGGCCGCGCGTACGTGTGCGCCGTGCGCGTGTGTTTTCTTCTGAAAAATGGGGGCGTACGCGTGGTTAATTTGCAAGCCCGTACGTGTGCCTGGCTCTGCATGCGCGCGCGTCTGCCTTCGCATGTGAGCCGCGAGCGTGCGACTTGCATGGCACCGTGCGTACGCGCGCTTCACTGCCCGCGACGAGCACTGCACTGCTGCACCTGTATCAGTGGCTGCAGCCTGCAGGTGCTTACCTTACCTTGCTAATCGCTTTCATACATGCAGTTCAACTCAAAACAATCCTAGGTGGTGATCGGTTCGGCTGAAAAGTTCATAGCTTATGGCTGGAAACACTGTAACTGGCTGAAAAAAGCACTGTAGCTGACAGATGTTTATTTAGCATAATTAAATTTAAAAAAATGTAAAAATATAAAAAATATGTTAGCCCATTACGTATAATACAAACAAATACGGGAAAAAAAGAACCGGCAAAAAAGCTCAACAAAAAGCCAAAAGTTCAGAAAAAGACGAAACTTATGAATAGTGAAAAATAAGCCAGAAGCCGAAGTCGAGTTGATCAGGGCTAAACAAGGTTCGTCATAACTTGAGTTCAGAAATGAATAGAGAGCTGGACAAATTTCCAAAGCCTACAATTAGGGGTGGCATCGAGCCGAGCCGAGCCAGGCTCGGCTCGGCTCGTGAAAGCTCGGTGGATTGCAGGCTCGGTTCGGCTCGGCTTGGTTAGGGTATCAAGCTTTTTTGTGGGCTCGGTTCGGCTCGTGATGCGGCTCGAGCCAGCTCGAGCGGGCTCGCGAGCCAACAACCACCGAGGGGAACCGACGGGCGACGGCAAGAAGACGAAGGCATGGCAACCACCCCACCGCAAGCCAGCAACCGCAAGCATGTCACCACTCACCAGAGGTAAAAGAAGGAGAGAAGAGGGTTACCGGTGAGGGTGGCGGCTGCGGGATTCCCGGCCGAGCCACCGGTACTCCCCCGGCGTACGGCGACGGTTCACCGGCGGAGACAGCCACGGTCACCTGCCTCCCAAAAACCTAACCCTAGGCAAAACCTCACAAAAAGTTAGCAAATCACAAACTTAGAAATCAAAGCAAATAGTAACCAAACCCCATCAAGCCAACCCTAGATCAGGCGGGATGGAAGAACTAGGCGCCAGATCTGGGCCTAGGCCACAGATCCGGCCGTGGAGCTATGCGGCGTGGCGGGGAGCCGGCGTGAAGGGGGGAGCAGCACCGAGCGCCGGGGCAGAGGCGCCGAGACACGGGCGCGAGAGGGTGGCGGCGTCGGCGGGGGCAAGGAATAAAGGAAATAGGGAGAGGGAGGGGGCGCCGGGCACGTCCGCGCGTGAGTGGAGAGTGGAGACTGGGAGGGAGAGGAAGCAGAGGGGGAGGGAGGCGTCGGTGGAAAAGGCGCTGGCGGCGGAAGGAACGGGAAGAAACGGGCGCTGGGAGGGAGAGGAAGCAGAGGGGGAGGGAGGCGTTGACACGTTGAGACAGGAGGAGAGGAAGAGGCGCTGGCGGCAGAAGGAACGGGAAGAAAAGGGGAACGCGAAGGAACGGGAGTGGGGACCCGTCGGGAGAGTTGGACCCGGGACCGGGAGTGCATCGCGCCATCTCCGCATCGGGCATCGGTTGGGCGGGCCGAGCCAAGCTGGCTCGCGAGCCAGCTCGCGAGCTAGCTCGGGCTCGGCTCATTTAGACCTCGAGCTTTTTTGCTGGCTCGGTTCGGCTTGTTTCATCCACGAGCCGAGCCAAGCCTCCACGAGCCCGAGCCGAGCCCGAGCTGGCTCACGAGCCCGAGCTTTTTTGCCAGCCCTACCTACAATGGGCTTAGGCTTTTGCATGGGCTTTATTAGGCAAGTGGTTATCGTTCACGTTTCGCCCCAAGAGAAGCCTAATTGGCATGGCCACCCGGGCTGTGCTCACATTGGGCTTCGGTTCTGAAGCACTGCGATGTATCAGGACTCAGGTTAATTGATTGGTTTATTGTCGTCAGGCACTATCTCTTCCGCAGTTTTTTTTACCAGATTATTGACTGCAAAACAGGAGTACATCCATTTGAACGACCAAGTTGATGCCGACATGCTTAGCTGCCCAACTTGTAAAGATGTAGACCATTCAATGGATTTAGATATGCCAACCCCCCGAGATGGTCTTAGAAAATCGCTGACCACGAAGGCATGCATTATCGTTTTGTGCAACTAATGGCATCAAAATTTTACCCAGTAATCATCTTTAAAAGAAATCACTACTAGTTTAAAATACCTCCTGAAACTTCCTATAGCATCTTTGAAAAATCAAAACCTAACCCTTTTCTTTTCTGACATGATGCTAATGTAATTTTTTTTAAACCCGTAGCCGCCATAGGTACGTTGGGTTAAAGTTTGACGGGGACAACTGATCGATCAGGGTGGTTCTGATTTTGAAAGGACTGAACCTGTTACATTCTGGGCCACAGGTCTAAATGGGCTGAACACAACTAAACCCACGGAACAACAATCTTATAAGTGGTATTGGGCCTTCTCCCCCCAAAAGACTAGTCCTTTGGGGGGAGAAGGCCCAATACCATTTATAAAGTTGTTGCTCCGTGGGCTTAGTTGTGTTCAGCCCATTTAAACCTGTGGCCCAGGATGTAACAAGTGGTATCAGAACCCAGGTGCCTAACATCTCCTTAGACCTCATGGTTGCAGAAGTGTCCAATCCATGTGTGAAGAGGAGATTGTTAGGAATAATTCCACATGGATTGTGGGAGAGGAGAAAGCACAACTTATAAGTGTGAGGGAGTCTCCACCCATTGGACTAGTCTTTTGGGGGGAGAAGGTCCAATACCACTTATAAGGTTGTTGCTCCGTTGCTTCGTGGGTTTAGTTGTGTTCAGCCTATTTAGACCTGTGGCACCCAGTTGGACCTAGGCATGCGGTCAGGGTCAAAAGTTGTAACACTTGCCCAGTGCAAGGCCTAACATGAGGCAAGCCATGCAGTTCCTCGATGGGGATGCCCTGTTTCCGGAGGAGGCACTGGGCCAATGGAGTGTTAGAGCCCAACGTTGTGTCTTCCCCGCCACCATCAACAAGTTTCGGCACAATATCGGTTGGTCTCTCAGGAGGAAGATGATACTATATTTGTAAAAAAAATTAGGATTTGTTTTTCCTAGAACGCAGGAGTTTCATAAGAATCTCGCAAGAATTTTGTAGGAAACAGTATAGTTCCAATAGGATTGCCACAAAATTCCCCTGTTCCAATTGGCGCTATGCATACATTGAGGCAAATGTATCTACTAGATGTTGATATGTAATTTTAAATTATTTGCTTAAGTATTATTTCCTAATTTTCCCTACAAAATCCTTGTGGAGCATGGATTCCTACAGTTAAGCTTTAAATCGCGAAACTACAAGTAATAAAACGATCGAGTAATAACCGGCCGATGCAGCACGAGTCCTGGAGTCCTAGTGAAAGAATCAGTTACGAACCTGAAAAGGTTGGGCGGCGAGGACGTCGATGATCATGCTTGACGTCGCGACGGAAAGATGTGCAGCACGGGCGACGGGCGTTCGCCGTTGTGGGTCGCCGGCCGCGCGGCCGCTGGCGTAACAGAAGATAGGAAACGGCTTAATTAGTTGGGTGTCACTGAAAGACCCCAAAAATTTCAAACCAAAAATTTTCCTTTATTTTTGTTGGGTTTTTGAGTGTTTTTCGGATACTTTCCCTTTTTGAAAAGTCTCCTGGAGCCGCTTTCCCTTTTTAGCCAGGCGCCTTCCCCTTTCCGTTGGCGCCCTCTCCTTTCCCGCCTTCCCCCTTTCCCGGCGTCTCCTCCCTCCTCTCCCCGCTGGCACCTTTCCCCTCCCCGCTTCCTCCTCGCGCTGCGCTCGCTGCGCGCCGCTTCCAGTTTGGCCTCCGCCCACGTCACCCCGACGCCGCACGGTCCGAAACCGGCAGCGCCCCTGTGCCACGCGTCGCCGTTTCCCTCCCCGACCCCACTTGCCAGTCGCTGCTCCTTCCCTCTCCCGTGCGCAGACGCGCCTCGCCCATGTCCGCCGCTCATCTGCTCCCCTCTTCTATCGCCTCGCCATTACTCCTGTGCAGAGCCGTCACCGCCTCCCCTCCACTCCGAAGCGACGCCCATCTTCTCCCCTGTCCACTCCTGTTGACCCCGGCACCTTCTCCCTCACGGATCCTCCTCCCTCCGCCGGGGTATAAAACCCCCACCCCTTCTCCCTCGCACACTCTTGCTTCCCAAGCCTCCCCACCATTCTAGATAGCCTCCTACCGCTCCCAAGCTTCTCCTAGCACAACCAATTGAAGCCACGTTGCTCCCCTCACCATCACTGCCCTCCCCTGCGCCGGTGACCCTCGTAAGCTCACCTTCTTCTCCTTCCCCTCGTTCTTAGATTCCTCACGCCCAGAGCACCTTTGTTGTCCTCTCATTGCTTTGATGCACTCTTCTGGCCAGGTGGAGCTCCGAGGAACCCGGCGACGAAGCTCCTCTTCGGTGAAAACACCTCACTGAGGCCAGCTCACTCCGAAGCTCCCTAGCTCACACCTCCACCGCCATTGTGAGCCCCTGATTCCTCTAACTGTGAATCTGCCCTCCGATTGGACAAATTGCCACCAGAGAACTCTGGCGCCGCCGTGGAGCCGATTTCTCCCTTTTTGTATCCCGCCTCCACCATTGATCCTCTCTGCTTCCATGCCCCAAAAATGGGATCCCCTAGTCACACTCTACCTGTTGATACCCTCCTTTGCTGCCGGAGCCCCTTGCCGTCGCCGGAGAGCGGAGGCGCTGCCCCTCTACCTCTCTGTCGCGAGCTCACGGTGAGAGGTAGACGAAAGCGAGACGTGGCCCTATCTCCCCCGTCGACTCCTCCCGTTGCCATTTAATTCAGAGCATCAGATGGCCGCCCTCCTCCACCGTCTGATCTTCATAAACTTCGCCCTCCGAATCCGTCCGATCCAACCTCACCGCTCCGTCCGCCCTCCCCTCTCCTTTGCCGTCCAATCTCCGCCCGATCGGACCGCCTCCTCTGCCGTCCGATCTCCGCCCGATCGGACCATCTCCGCCGCCATCTGATCCTTCCCGCAGCTCATCCCGTCCGCCCACACACCTCACATCACTGCCGTCCGCTCCCGCCACCCATTGGCCATCCAGGCCGCGTGGGCGTGTGCGTGAGTGGGCCGAGCCACTCGGCCTGCTCCGTCGCGTCGCGTGCGCGTGGGCTGTGTGGACCGCGCGGGCTGTCCTGCCGCGCGGGCTATTTTCTTCGCGCGCGTCCCAAACACTGTTTCTTGATTTTTTTCCAGAGATTTAATAATTTCTAAAATACAGAAAAAAAATCCAAATAAATCCTAGAAAATCCCAAAAATTCCCAAATTTCACCACTTTGCTCCATTTAATGTCCTGAACCCATTTTTGACCTCCATTTCCCCAAATTCATCCCAGAAAATTCTAAAATTCCAATTTGAGGATTTTTTGCTTTTTACTCCTTTTTCATAGATTATTTTTTTCCTCGCTTGATTAGGCTCAAGCCGGACTTATGTTATTTTATGTGTTTGCGCTAGTTTCGGAGATCCCGGAAGCTCAGGTGCAGTCCCAGGATCCAGGAGCTTCTACGTTCGAGCTCGCCGAGATCGTCCAGATTCACGGCAAGTCGCAAAACCTTGATCACGTTGTATCCCATGTTGATTAATTATGTCATTATGCTATTTGCATTATGCTAGTTGTGAAATGCTAGTCTAAATAAAATAAAATATTTAGAATGACATGTTATGTGGTTAAACCCTACCACCGACAAATGCCATGTTAAACTTGTAGCCCCGCCTTTGTTAACCCTAGAAATAATTACTTGATAATCTAGACAACTGTAGGTTACTTATTATCACACAAAGTCTTTACACTAATAAGGTTGTGGCTGCGGGCCAATAGATTTTGAAAAACCCGACTCTATGGTAGGGTGGTATAGGACACCGTACCCTAGGGTGGAGAGTGCCGGCGTTTGAACGACGACAGTGGAGAAACAAAAAAAACTTGATATCTTGGTGCTTGGTGAAGCAAATCCAAAACCATTTGAAAGGTAGCTACCTGGGATGGTTTGGCACGATATGATGCGAACGAATTGGGGAAAACAGCACCGGATAGATGGGGACACGAGATGTCATTGGCGGCCATGGCGAGGTGTCAGAGGTGAAAATTTGTGGTGGCTTTTCGGAGAAACGGAAGGAAGCACGGCGTAGAATGCAGCGAGGCAAGTCTAAGAAAAATTACGGTAGAAGCTAAGGCTTACCGGGGGCGACGAATCGACGTCAGGAGTCACAAACAACCATTTTCGCGGAAAGCTCAATTCCTGACAATTGGCTCCACGAAAAATTAAACAAAATGGTAGAAAAATTTCTTAAAGGCTAGGACACAATATGACGCGAACAAAAATTGAAGCGCTTACCAAAAAGAGGTGTACGCGCGAAGGTACAGTTTTAGTGTTTGGGCCTGACAAGGTCGATGAGGACCCGGGGGGATCTTCAGGTGATGGCAATGGAAGCACGATGTAGAACGCGTCGAGGCAAACTCAACGATGCAAACGGCTCGACCAAAGGATATCGGATGGTGGCGGAACACGGTGGAGAAGATATTCAACGACCGACGGGTTGACATCGGCGTTTCGGGCAAACGGAGAGGAGTTAGCGGGTGCGGTTTGTGGCGAAACAAAGAGGAGAACATGAGGAACGCAGTGCTCACCTTGGTTGTGGTGGAAGATGCACGGTCGGCCTGCAGCGAGGAGAGACGCGGTGGCACGGTTTGGCCACGGTGCTCTGGTGATACTCCGGCGAAGCTCCGGCGAATGCGAGGGGAGCACCATGTAGAACGCGCAAAGGCGAAGCCAATGGTGTGGTTAAATGTGGCGGAACTCCACTGTAGGCGGCGCAAATGGCCGAAGAACGCCGTTTTGTTGGCGAAAGAAAAATACCGATTGCGGCGAGTAGGAAGGGAGAGAGACCTTGAGATTTCTGGGGCTGGGTGAGGATGAGGAGGGGCACCCGGTGCTCCCTTTTATAGGCGCGGAGGTGAACCGGATAGGGAGATCCGTGAGGGAATGCCTTTCGGTGGTATGGCATATTCCCGCGAAATTGGTGCATGAAATTGGGGCTAAGGCTAGGAATGAAAAGATCTTGATGAGAGGATTCAAATATATTTTGTTGTGTAAGAAATGCTTGAGAAAATCAGAAGTTATGGAAGTTTTAAGAACTCAGCCATAGCGCTCGCGCACGCGCTCGCTCTGGAGAACATCCGTTAAGACGATGAATAGTGGGAGGAGAGAGAAAAAAATAAAAAAATAAAAAATATTTTTTTCCAAAAAATAAAATATATTTGAAAAAATCAGAAAAAATTTGACAAACATCCTTGGAACCCGAAAATATTAAATAAAATAATTTTAGATTTATTTTAAGTATATTTTAACCATTTAAAATATTTTTATTTGCTAATCTTTAGTTTAATCAAACTAATTTTGTAAAAGTCTCTAAAATTTTGAAAAGAGGATAGGAATGGATAGATTGGAATTTTTAAAGAATTTAGAAATTTGAACGAGCTCAATCGGATTTAGGATAAAGGAGAACGAGCTTCTGAAAGTTTGAAACTAAAGAAAAAGGAAAAAGAGATTTTCTGAATTATTTTTGTACTGGAAAAGAAAGATTATGACGTGGGATCAAATCTAGCGTCGTAGATTGAATCCAGGCCGTCGAATGGAGATGGAGTGGGTTGAGTAAGGATGGAGGGCCCGCATTTAATCGGGTGCGAAAGATTGGATCTAGGCGTGACACTTGTCAGCCCGAGAAGAGAGAGGGGTTTCAAAAACACTTAGAAAATAAAGTCTAACAATTCCAGACAAATCCACAGAAATTCCTGGAGATGATTTAGACTTAGGAAAAATATTTCCAACTTAAAGTTGGCCTTTTTAATTTTTACAAAAATACTTTTAGCTTTGAAATTGATTTTTTTTAATCCAGAAAAATACAGGAAATCCAGATAAACACCAAATGCTTCCAAATAATCAATTTGAAATAGGATTTTTACTGAAAATCAAAATATCATTTTATTTAATAATATTTTTTATGTTTTTACCTAAATTACTTTCAAATCTAGCGGTGTTTTCTAAAAGCAGAAAATCAGGGCAAATCAAAAATAAACTTTAGGCAACCAAAACACTTATTTTTATTTTAAATTATTTTTACTATTATTTTTTTATAAAAACCTGGGCTGTTACAGTAAAGCTGAGCAACTCTGCAGAGTCAAATAAATGGTATTTGAATACGCCGTGCTCCCGGTTAATGGAGCTATGTCACTTGGGTGATTCCAGCTGCGAAGCTTAAGTAGGTTTTGTAAATGCTTTAATTCGATTAGTTGGTTAATTATCTCTTTATGAAAACCCCTAATGTTAAGGAGTAGCTTTCCTCTGGTGAATTTTCAAAAATGTTTACAAATAAAACTGCATCCACTCAAAGTTAATAAACCAAGTATATTCCTTCCTTTGTTGATCCGTGCAAGTAGTAAGATAGGGTTTCCTTTGTGACTTGCTGAGCTGGTTAGCTCATGGCTTGCTAAACTCCCCCAAAAGATCAAGACGTTGGTGAAGGTCTCCCTGTTGAGGATGCCCCTGAGGAGCTCTTCTTCGACGAGGACCCGTGACTTTAGGTTTCCGCCGCGCTCAAGCTTTCCTTGGAGTCTTTTGTGATGTAATATAAACTTTGGGCTTGCACGCCCCGCTGCAGAAAACTGGGTTGTTAAACCTTATGTGAAATATATGCTACCTTTTGTTGTAAGCATGTGATGGTTCACTCTTACGCGATATTCTATAACTATTCAAGCATGAATAGTTGCGGGATGCCGTGTCCTCAAGCGCCCCTGGAAACGGGGGCGTTACAGTCACTGTGTCAAAAGAGAGGCCGGCCTGGTTCTCTCTGATCAAACTTGGGCGAATTTGTCAAGTCTTCGGCCCAACTGTGTTTTGTCAGATGAATTTGCAGCACCGGTTTCAGTGGGGGGAATCAAAATGCCTCGCTTAGGAAAACATCTTCACATCCCCTGTTGAATAATCTCAAGCTCGACATGGTGATAAAAGTCACCAACGATCATTTCGATTGCAGATTTGTTTACTCAGATTGACGGTTAAGCACAAAATGATCCCCAATGTAGTGACAGTCAAATACCCCATCAGGAAAAGAACAATATTGCAATTCACTGCTAGATCATTCCTACATGACGATGGACTTTTAGGGATGGTCATGGTTTTGATCGGTACAAGAATTGCAGTTGCTCAGAGCTTGTCGCTAATTGCGCGAGCTTCCTCGGAGCTGACGAACCTCTTCCAGAACCAGTGCTCCCCCCACAGCCTCCCGATCTGCTCGATGGGAAGCCCCTTGGTCTCCGGCAGCAGGAGGTAGACGAAGGCTGTCATCACCACGAGCCACGCCGCGAAGAAGAAGAAGATGCCGGCCTTCATGTGGCACAGCATGGCCAGGAAGGACTGCGCCACGAGCGTCGTGAGCAGGAAGTTCACCGCCACCGCGATGCTCTGCCCCGCCGACCGCACCTCCAGCGGGAAGATCTCGCTCGGCACCAGCCACCCCAGCGGGCCCCATGACCACCCGAACCCGGCCTGGTAGACGCCGATCAGGGTGATGAGCACGAGCGCGCATGTCTTGCTGACCTCGGTGTGGTCGCCGAGCTGGGTGGCCATGATGGCTCCGATCATGACCTGTGACACGAGCATCTGGGTGCCGCCGACGAGGAACAGAGTCCGCCGGCCGAACCGGTCCACGGCGAACATCGACACCAGCGTCGCCCCGACCCCGATCGTCTGCTTCACGACCACCGACAGCAGTGCCGCGCTCTCGCCCATGCCGATGGTGCGCAGCAGCACCGGCGCGTAGAACGCGATGGCGTTGATCCCTGTCACCTGCTGGAAGAAGGGTATCATGATGGCCATGACGAGCTGTGGGCGGTACCGCCGCTGGGAGATGATCATCCGCAGGCCGCGAGTGGCCGTGGCCTTGGATCTATCCGCCGCGACGATGTCGTCCAACTCGTCCTCGACGACGTCGGTGCCTCGAATCTTTCTCAGTAGCACTCTGACTTTGTGGTGATCCTTGCCTTGCTGCACGAGGCTGTTTGGCGTCTCCGGGAGGAAGAGCGCGCCGAGAGTGAGGAACCCCGCGGGGACGGCGGCGACGGCGAGCGACACTCTCCAGCCCCAGCCGCCTCTGATCTTTTCCGTGCCGAAGTTGACCAGCTGCGCGGTGAGGGCGCCCAGGCCAACGCAGAGCTGGAAGCCGTTGCTGAACGCTCCTCGACGCGACGCCGGAGCCATTTCCGATAGGTACAGAGGCACCGCCTGAATTTTCACACGATTTGGCATGCTTCACCGGTTTAGAGAACTAATTAATTAGGGTAAACGTGATGAACAACATAACTGAGAGCAATCAACTGGTGCTTGACCTGATTACCGAAGCCTAGGCCGACGCCGAGCAGGACCCGGCCAAGGATCACCATGGAGAGATCCACGGCCGCTCCTCCGACCGTGGCGCCGGCAATAATCGCGGCGCCGGCGACGATCATGGACGGGCGGCGGCCGCACCTGGCGGTGACAGACGAGGCAAAGAACGTGGTGATGAGGCCGGCGACGTAGAGCGACGACGTGAAGGCGGTGAGGAGCTGGCTGTCGAACCGGCAGTAGTTGCTGACGCGCGTGTCGCCCTTCATCCGCCGGTACACCTCCGGGAAGAACCTGCGCAGGAACGCGTCCATCGACGACACGCCACCTGCATGTACCGATGTAAGCACGCATCAAGTATCAACCATTGGTCGATCGAGGCACGCACGCTGATCTCGTGGGAGTGAGTGAGATATAGGTACCGGAGACTCCGATGTCGTATCCGAAGATGACGCCGCCCATGCCGGCGGTGACGCACGAGAGCACGACGAAGGCGGTGATCCGGCCGCCATAGTGGCGCAGCTCCTGGCTTTCGGGGACGACGCCGAGCGCCATGACTGAGCTTGAGCAGAGCCGGCATGATAGAAGGTTACTGTGAATGCTTGCTTATCTTGTTGCACCTGTGGATATGTGTGGAAACTTGGGCCACGAGGTGGACTGCTCTGTGTGTTTGTGCTGACTAGTTGGAGAGAGACGAGACAGTGGCACCGGCACCTACCTGCTGCCTCCACGACCACGGCTCGTTCCCCCGTTAATCTCCTCTCGTCTCGCCGCCCATCCCCACTCTGGAAGCCAATATCATCTTCTTTGGATGCATTTTACAGGTTTTCTCGGCCACATACTGTCATAGGAACAATTAAGTCATGTCGTTTCGTTTAGATGAATTGCTACTGTATAAGATCTTTTGATGAAGCTAGTACGCTTGCATTGTGGTTTCCTTTTTCTCTCCCTGGATCTAAGAGAAAATTTCTGGTTTAATCAGGCGCTAAGCATGTTCTCAGTTTCCTACGAGCTGTCGAGAACTTGTCTGATATTTCCCCCATGTTCCTCACTGGTTTGCTGGAGGTACAACTTTGAGCAGCGGTTGTCTACTATAAAGATAAAAATGCGTTGTTTAAAAATTCTGCATTTTTACTCCTATGTAGGCAGTGGTGGCCGCTCTTTTCATGAACATTTAGATTGTTGGATTGAATCAGTTGTTTGACATTGAAATAGACAAGGTATTTTGAACTCACTGTAATGTCAAGTGTTTAGGTTAACTTTACTGTTTTTTATTGTCTTTGTTCAAACTTTATGTGAGCTAATGTTCGTGTCTCACCAGGTTAACAAGCCAGCTCTTCCACTGGCATCTGGAGAATATTCTCCTGCAACCGGGGTTGCAATAGTATCAATCTTTGCTGCTTTGGTAACTAAGCTCCTCTGGTTTGAAAAAAAAAACTGGAATTCACCCAGCTGTGTTATTCTTACTTTTGCTTTTTCGGGTAATGGATCATGAAATGCCCGAAGTAGTGTCTTAAAGTAAATGGCTCGTTGTTTTAAGAATTTTTTTTGAATATTAGTATTTGTAACTAATGGTGCTCTCAGGCAATTAGATCGAGTAGCACAATGGACATACAAGTTCCATCGTAAAGACTTCTGAAACTTTGGTGGCTGTGCACTCTTGTATTTCTCTTGCAATCCATTGAGGGTGTATTGTATGATTGTAGTTTCACGGACTCTATTTATTAATTACTATGCAGAGAATTAGAGTCTATTACCATTGGTTTTGTAGTTTGTGCAAATCTTGACAAGAAGCTTTCAATAATTGGTCTACTTAGGCTCTTTGCTGATAGTTCTGTCAGACTAATTCAAGAGCGTGTGCTTTGTGCATTGCAGAGCTTTGCCCTTGGATGGGTTGTTGGATGACAGCCTCTGTTTTGGGCTCTTTTCATTAGCTTTGTTCTTGGAACCGCTTATTCAATCAATGCAAAAGCTCGTGTCTTTATTATTGTCAATTTGCCATTTGCCAACTTAACTTGAGGCCTCTGTAGATTCATATTTTTCTGTGACGGTGTTGTTGCCTCTTGTTGCTGAGGGATAAAAATTGGCCTCAATTTGTCATTTGCCAACTTAACTTGAGGCCTCTGTAGATTTATAGGAACTGTAGCCACCTTTCTAAATTTTGGCTTAAGAACTTTTGTTTTTGCAAATCTAACCCTCTCTTTACGCTCGACAGGACGTTGCCCCGCCGCAACAGCGATTAATCAGAGACCAAATTTAAAGAAAAACTGACTGTACTGACATATGTGTTGACAGTGAGGGTATGAGACAAAGTTCTTCTGTAACACCTCATATATCAATATTGTTAAGGATAGAATAGGAAATAGATTAGGACTGTTATTTGTTTCCTAATATACCTTGTATTCCTTCTATGTATCCCTCTTGTACCTCTATATATATTGCCCTTTGGGCCTCATGAATATACGCACAATATATTCATAACATGGTATCAGAGCCCTAGCTCTGACCTGTTCTTCCGCTGCTACGCCGCTGTTCGGGTCGTCCCGGTCCAAGCCGCCGCCGCCGTGGTCCCTCTGCCCGAGCCGCCGCCGTCGCCTGGATCGCGGACGCCCGAACCGCCACCAGATCGGATCTAGATCCGATCTGTTGCTGAGGCCGCCTGGATCGCCGATCGCGTCGGGTCATCGCCGCCGTCACCCGCTCCACCGGCCGTCGGGTCGCCGCCGCCGTCACCCGCTCCGCCGCCACGCCAGATCGCGCCGCCATCGCCGCTCCTCCGGCCGCTGGTTTGCCGCCGCCGCCGCCGCTCCTCCGGCCGCTGCTGTTTGCCGCCGCCGCCCGCTCCTCCGACCGAGCTGGTCGCCGCAGCTCGCCGCCGCTCCTCCGGCCGAAGCGGGTCGCCGCCACCGACGCCGCTCCTTCGGCCGCGCCCGGTGGCCGCCGCACTCACGCGCCTGTCACCCGCGCTCGGTCGGTCTAGCTCTCTCTGCTGGCTGTTAAGCCAGTGAAGAGATTTTTTATAGCTTTGTAAAAGAAAGAAAGAAAGAAAGAAAAAAACGTTGTTCTAACCGCCGCGCCATCCAGCGCCGCCTGTTAGACTTCGTTGCCTTGGTCGCCGCGCCGTCCAGCGCCGCCTACCGATGGCTTTTGTTCCGTCTGCTGCGATCCCATTCTCGGGAACTAAACTTCATGGAACGAACTACAGGTTATGGTCTTCTCTCATGGAGATCACGCTCGATGGTCTCCGCCTTTGGGGACATGTTACCGGTGCTCGTCCTTCTCCGCCACCGCCGGTTTAGCCTCCCCCTAGGCAGCCTACTTCTGCACCTCCTGGGGCAGATGAAGCTGCTAAGAAGAAGGCAGAGGCTGATGCTACTGCTGCTGACGCTGCTGATGAGGCCTTTCAGTATGCCATTGACGCTTTCGAGCGTTGGTGTGCTGATGAGGCCCGTGTTCGTGCCATCCTTGTGGTCAGCGTCGATGACTCCATTCAGCCAGATATTGTTGGTCTGCGGTCTACTCGACAGATCTGGGAGTACTTGCGTGAGCGATACCAGCAGAGCAGTGATGCTCAGTTCTTTTCAGTTCAGCGTGAGTTGGAGATGCTTCGCCAGGGAGATTTTTCCGTCGACGACTTCTTCCGAGCCCTGACTAGTATCTGGCGACAGCTAGATGAGCTGGCTTCTCCACTGTGCCAGGAATGCCACAAAGTTCAGAAGGCGGATCATGATCGTCTCTGTCTTTATGATTTCGTCTACCGTCTTCGCCCAAAGTTTGAGCCTGTCAGAGCTCAACTACTGAGCCGCTAGCCACGACCGACTGTTACCGAGGCTCTTTCGACACTTCGGGCTGAGGAGCTTCGCCTCGGACTAGCTGCACAGTCTGTTCCGACTGTGCTTGCTGCTCCTTCGACTACACCGACGGTTCCTGCTACGACTATAGCTCCTTCCCAGGTGTCTGTTTCCGCTCCTGCTTTTGCACCAACTGGAGTTCAATGCAACTACTGCAAGAACTTCGGGCATGACTACCAGAGTTGTGCGGTGCGAAAAAAGCGGAATAAGGCGTGTGGAAATGGACGATCCAAGGGGGGCAGGGAGGCCCTTCCTTCACAGGAGGACAGACACAGACCAGCTCATCAAGATCTCAGCGAGGTGACTCTGTTCAGCAGCTCTGCCAGGCTCTTCTTCAGCTCTCTCACACTCGGGGGTTACGCCACCTAGCTCGACGCCTCCCAGTACCTCTTGGGTTCTAGATTCTGGTGCCTCTTTCCACATGACACCGGATTCCACATCTCTCATTTCAGTGGGACCTCCTGCCCTTCCTATCTTTGTACAGACTGCGGATGGTACTTCTTTGTCTGTTAGCTGTCAGGGCACTCTTTTGACCACTGATTTTTTCTGTTCCAGCTGTTTCTCATATTCCCCAACTAACCATGCAGCTTCTTTCAGTGGGACAGCTCACTGACCTTGGTTGTAGGGTTGGTTTTGACTCTCACACCTGTTTCGTTCAGGATCGACAGACAGGGACAATACTTGGGACTGGCCGGCGCCGTAGGGATCGTCAGGGTCTCTACATTCTCGACCGTCTTCATCTTCCGTCTGCATCAGTTGCTCCTACCACGTCTCCTGCCACGTCTACCTCCACTGCCACTGCGGCCACCACCTCTGGAGTTTTTGCGCAGTGGCATCACCGTTTAGGTCACCTGTGTGGGTCTCGTCTTTCGTCATTAGTTCGTCAGGGTGTCCTTGGACGTGTTACTGTTGACACGTCCATGTTTTGTCGAGGTTGTAAGCTGGGCAAGCAGCTACAACTTCCTTATCATTCTAGTATACTATCATGAAACGTCATCATCAAAGTGAAAATAACAATAAAAGCAATAATAGAAATCATGAGAAAATTAAAACTTTAAAAGTACTTTAATAGAGATCCAACGGAAGCTAAAATAAATGTTTGAAACATGGGATCAGTCCATTTCTAACCAAATAAAGAACAAATAAAATAACAAATAGTAGCAAGCCACGGTGCTGAAAACTCGAGTGCTCCCACCCATGCATAATGCTATCACCCCACTGGCCTTTTACCTGAGAATGAACAGAGCAAGCGTGAGATTTGGAAATCTTAGTAAGTACGCAACAACAGTCACAACATGGTGAGTAAAGAACAAGTAAAGCAAACAAGCAATTGACACATGTTAAGTGCAATGGAACTAGGTTATCAAAAACACTGATAAATGTCAGAGATAGAGGTGACAGGATCAATAGAATTAAAGGTAATTATTATTTAGCAAGTTATGACAATGGCACTGGCAATCACTTCCCACATACCTGGTTATACAAGAATAGTCAGGCACGCCATTGACCTCGACTGTATAACCACTGACGGGGTGTAATATCATGAGTAATGAAAATGTATGACCCCTGGTACGTTACCAAGTGGGTGGTAATCTCCCCTATATGTGGATGACCCCAAGCCAAGTAACTGTTATCTGGTCAATAGGGATAATTGTTATTTAGCAAGTTGTGGCAAAGGTACTGGTGATTGCTCTCACATACCCGGTTATACGAGAATAGTTAGGCACACCATTGTCCTCGACTGTATAACCGCTGACGGGGTGTAATATCCTGAGTAATGAAAGTGTCCGGCCCCCCATACGTTACCAGGTGGGTGGTAATCTCTCCGATTGTGGAAAACCCTAGGCCAGGTAATAGTTATATTGTTAACATGTTATAGTATGTGAATTTAACAGAACTGAGAGAACGCTAAGATAATGTTATGAGAAGTGACATGATTTGTGAAAGTTGGAAATAAAAGGGTCTAATACCTGATAGGGGCGATGTGAAATGATAATGTGATGATAAGGTAACTGTTACATTATAGGCAAGTTATATAATAAGAATTCAAGGCAACTAAGAGATGACGGAGATAAGGCTATGATGAGTAGAAGGATTCGCTAAAGGTTTGAGATGGAAAAGCGTTAGATCCTGGTAGATGGTGATGTGAAATGACACATGGTGATAACGGTCTAAGAATCATTCTAAAAGAGATATTATAACATACTGCACACAAGGGTTGACAATCAACTACGTTTTATTACGTGATAAGTGATTATTAATCAAATTAAGCATTATTAATATATATATCGATCATGACTTACATAAGAAATTATACCAGTAGTACATCATGATATCAGAAAGATAAAACATAGAAGCTTGATACTAAAAGATTGCTAGTGGTTTAAACCTAAGTCTACAACATGTTCATCCGCTACCCCCATTAATGATTTAGGTGTGAACTCTAAACATTAATAACTGAGTAATCTAATAAACATAAAAGCATGTGAATCAAGATAAACTAGAACGTCATGGTATGAATACAATATTAAAAGTATAAAACTGGAAAGCACTAATAATATGTTAATAACAAGACAAGCATTAGTAATATGATAACAACCAGGCAACATTGTGGATATGATAATAACCAGACAAGCATTAGTGATACGATACTGACCAATTAAGCTTTAGTGATATGATAATAGCCAGGTAACTTAAGGTGATATGATATCAGTCAGGTAAATTTTAATGATATGATAATTGTACTCAATAACAAGGTGATAAGTAATATGGAAACACGTGATATGCGAATCGGAAAGGTCACGGCCGCGTGATACTTGCCTTAAGCACGCTCCACGGACACGCTGCACGATGGATCCAAAACACGCAACTGCCCAACTGCTCTCTCAACAGCTACGTGCAAACCTACAGGATGGAGTGGAAGGCAACCGATCAAGCACCGATGAATTTGATAAAGGAACAACAGGAAATGAACTTGATTGAAGAGGGAACGGGTTTGCTAGTTCCATAGCTGTGCGAAACGCTGTTCGGCCAAACGAAATGGCATTTAGCTGTGTGAATGGCCGTTCGGCTGAGCGAAACTCCGTTCAGCCAAGCGAACAGCCATTCGGGCGTGTGAAACCACATTCGGCCACGCGAACGGCTGTTCGGCCGAGCCACCACCACCTCCGCGACGCACCGAGCTGCCAGGCAGCTGCCGTGCCCACGGTCACCACCACGCCCACGGTCGCGTGCGCGTGTGCACCGTCGCCTCGTGCCACGGCAATGCGTGTGCGTGCGAGCTCTTTGCCGCCGGCCGCCGCGCGCCGCCATCGACGTTGTGCCGTGGGGCCGACGCGTCGCGCCACGGCAGCGTCGCGCGCGCCGCCTCGTGCCACGGCCGTGCGTGTGCACGCATGTGTGCACGAGCTCGCTGCTACCGCCGACGTCGCGCCAGGGGGCGACGCCGCCGCCTCGTGCCACGGCCATGTGTGCACACATGTGGCATGAGCTCGCTTGCTACGCCGTGCGTGCGTGGGGCGACGCCGCTCCCACGGCCACGTTCACCGCCGCCTCGTGCCACGGTCGTGCGTGTGCACGCGTGTGCGCCCGAGCCTGCTGCCGCCGTCGACACTGCGCCACCGGGCCACCGCCGCGCCCACGGCTGTGTGCCGATGCCACCTGTGCCATGCACATGGGAGGGGGGAGAGGGGGAAGAAAGAGAGAGGGAGGAAAAAAATGAAGAGAGAGAATAGTAGATTGATATGGATGGGAGAGAGAGATGGAGATAGATAGGGAGGTAGAGATAAGGAGGGGAGAGATATAAGAGAGAGATTAGACATAAGAGGGAGAGTTTTTTTTCAGGGTGCTACATCTTCTGAGCCTGATTTTGATATGCAAATATATTCTCAATCATCTAAGTTATATTATGTGATACTATAAATTTTAAAACAAGTTTAGCCGTGCAAATACGTGGGCCATCTGCTAGTTATATAATGAAAGTTGATGATAGTTACTTTACAACTATTAAGGAAAAAGAGAAATATGCTAGAAAATCTCCTAAAAAGAAAAAGCATCTAGTCCTTGATTTGGTGGGCCTAATTTTTAAAGGCTTAGATTTGATATTTAGGCCAGAGATATCAGAATTTTAAAAACTAGCTCTTAATTAATGGACCCTAATTTTGAAGGCCAGTTACACATAAAATTTATTGAACCAGCAATTTTCTGTAAATCTTCACGATGAATCGACTCAGCACTTTTGGGTGAAGCAAAGACGAAGACACAAGTGAGGTGCTATGCCTACGCATGCGTGGCCATACTACATGGGGTTAGGCTTTGAGCGGATTTTTAGCCTAATGTGTTACTACTTTTGTACTAATTTTTTTAAACTTGTCCTTATCCAACATTTTTTCCACACTCTGCCACTCCACCTGCACGATGATTAGTGGTTAGTAAGAAGCGTGTACGTAAAGTGCACAAATTACATACACATATGTACCATGGTCACTTTATATAAAAATTACTCTACATGTACCAAATGTAAAGTATCTTTTTGGCCATATATTTTCAAAGCAATCAGCATTTCTAGACTTCCAAATGGCACATGAAACAGCACCGACCCCACATAAAAGCAAATTTAGACTTACAGGTTTGGAATTTCTTATTACAATCACAAGACACAATATATTCCTAAGGTCATGCAACATATATGTGTGTACGTGACAAACTAAAGAAGAGCTCTTTTTGCCAGCATCAGAGATCGAATATGCATGTCATCTTTCTCCTGAGAGGGCAGATATTGGCCCAAAGCTTGTCGTCGATGGAGGATATGACATGATGTAGGGGTCGAACCCTTCGTTCTGCATCATGGCCAGCATTTGGAAGCTGATGTGCGTCGGCATAAGCTCCGGTAATGGCATGTCACCATTAAGGTACTGCATAACTTGCCGCATGCTAGGCCTTGCCTCTATAAATGGGTGAGAGCACAACAATCCTAACTTCAGAACTAAGCATGCCTCGAGATCCTCGTAGTTGCCATGAAGCCTGGTATCCACTGTATCAGTGAGCGATCCTTTTTGCCAATGCTCGAGCACCCAGTCAATCAACATGATCTGGTTTTCTTCCTCATTTTTCCTGATAGGCCTTTGCCCACAGGTGACCTCAAGAATGAATACGCCAAAGGCAAATACATCAGTAAGAGGGGTTGCCTTGCCTGTGCTTGCCAGCTCTGGGGCTAGGTACCCTATGGTGCCAACAACATGAGTGGTTTGTGGGTCGACACCGTGATCATACAACCTTGCAAGACCAAAGTCACCTAATCGTCCATTCATCTCATTGTCAAGGAGCACATTGCTTGCTTTGACATCTCGATGGATGACAACCTTTTCCCACTCCTCATGGAGGTAGAGTAAGCTCGATGCAATGTCTTTGATGATCCCAAACCTCTGAGCCCAGGTCAAAGTGGGCTTTCCCTCTTCACTGAACAAGTACTTGTCAAGGCTTCCATTTGGCATGAATTCATATACTAACAGGAGTTCACCGTTTCTCCGGCAATAACCAAGTAATGGCACAAGATTTCGGTGTTGGAGGCGGCCTATGCTGACAACTTCGGTGATGAACTCCTTTATGCCTTGCTTTGAATCATGCGACACTTTCTTCACGGCTATTTCCAATGCAGACTCTGGAAGCAATCCTTTGTATACCCTTCCAAATCCTCCACTTCCTAGTAGGTGCTTGTTCTTGAATCCTTCGGTAGCACGAAACAAATCTTTGTATGAGAATCGATGTGGCCCAAACTCCACCTCCCAATCTTCTCGCAGCTCTGCATACCTCAGATGCCTTCTTGTCAGTACAAACACGATGGTGCCCACAGCGAGGATGAATGCTGCTGTTGCTATTGGCAGAACGATTTCTATAACCTTTGATCGGTCCTTCGAGCCAAGTCGAGGCATCTTCGGCAGCTTGCTGATGTCGATTTCTGGGGCAGGACCATTCATGGCGAAGCTCAAACCGAGCACGTAGTGTCGCGCGTTGGCCTTGCCCGCTGCGGACGAGAAACCAACATATGCTAGTTCTGTCAGGACTGTTGAAAGGTTGTAGGTGGTCGAGATTAGGGTCCTTGCTGGTTTGGCCAGGTTTAGGGGGGCCATGGTGACATTGATCTGTGTGGCCTCTCGGTCATAGTTCAGCCAAACTCGCATTGGATCGCCGCTAACAAGGGTCAAGTTTTTGAACGTACCATGCTTATCATCATAGAAGCCAGCAGAATCGGACTGCGCAGAGTGAAGACTGTTGATGTCGATGCCGATGTGGTTGTCGTTGATGTCCTGGAACTCACTATTCTGGATCGTGTCGAGCTCAATCGCGAAGATGTGGTTTGTTGCCATGCCATTGTTCTGGTCGTTGAGGAGGCCCAAGTACTGCGTGGGGAGCGCATCTGAGAAATTCTTGCTTGGTGAAATGAAGAAGGCGAAGCCATTGCTGGGATGGAGAGAGACGATGCCAAACACAAAGGAAACGGAGAAGGATTGCACCGTGCTGTTGGAAAACTTGCGGAAGCGTAGTGGAGTTGGGTGGATTGCGTGGCCTTTGAGCCTAACAGAACCGTTGGTTAGGTCGAGAAGACCATTCGATGTGACCATGGCTGCACCGTCGAGGGTGAGTTTAGTGTCCGCGAAGCCGGAGTAGACGAACTGGTCATCGCCGGTAACAAAGACTTGCTGGTTAAGGACAAGGAAGATGAGCGGTAGAAGCAAGGACAGAGGCTTCATGTTGGACATGCCTATCAACAACGCAAAGTGAAGATGCAAGAACTTTACCTTCGCTTGAAATACAGTCGGCAACTTGTAGTTTGCAATGGAGCGAGGCAAGCTGGTACAACAGCTCTCGGAGTCCTGTCGTCTTAATTTTTCCACAGACGTCCGCCCGATCGGTTGGGCTTCAGCTTCAAACTTCTGATTTATTTTTCACTATTTATAAATTTTGTCTTTTTTGAATTTTTGGTTTTTTTGTTGAGCTTTTTTACCGGTTCTTTTTTTTCCGTGTGTGTTTGTATTATGGGAAATTTTACCATCCTTGAGGGGGAAGAGGTACCAAATTTGAGCCGTTGATCACACTGATCGGACGGCTGAGATTTGGCAGTACCTAATGGTACCGGACGTGAGGTACCAAGAGGTACAAGGTACCAAATTTTGAACCGTTGATCACACTAATTGAACGACTAAATATCTTCACTTTGCGTTGTTGATAGGCATGTCCAACATATATAATAGGCTTCATTATATAATAGGCTAACATATTTCTTTATATTTTTTATTTTTTTTAAATTTAATTATGCTAAATAAGCCTCAGTCAGCTACAGTATTTTTTTCAATCAGCTACAGTATTTTCAGCCATAAACCATAAAAAAAAAAGCCCAACTGATCACCCGCGAACGTTAGTGAAAACAGAAGGTTTGCTCTAAAATGTACACATCGCCCCCTACTTCTTTTTTATGCAGTTTACCCTTAACCCTGTTGTATAAGATAAAATAATATGGAAAGAAGCTAATGTCTGAAAAATACCAAGAAAATGAAAGGAGGAATAATTGTAGCTCTGTGGATGGACATGTCGATGGCGTGCTGTCAGCCAGCTCGATGTCAGTGTGCGTCGTCAACGGATATGTGCTGAGATTCTCCAGTACGATACTGGTGCACCCTGACGTCTTTTCCCTTTGATCTGGAGCATCGATTGGATGGTGATGCACTGATGGCCAAACGTCGCAGAAGTGCCAGAATATCCTATTCTGGTTTTATATTTTGTTTTTTTTTCGAAAAAAGTATCTTTTTTTAGACGAATCAGACTGTTTAGCTTGTACAATTGTGTACCTAGCACAAGGCTGTCAAGATGTGGCCTTAATAAATCGGAGATGCTTTTATTGGATCATATTGTAGGGTCGAATTATAGAATTTAGGATTTTATATTATCATAGAAAAAATCATCATAGACAGTTTAAAATCATCTTCACAGACAGTATCTGACCCCTAGTATTATTTCAGTAGTTTGGACTCAACTAGAAAGTACAGGGACCGCCACTAAAAACTAAGGGTAGGATGTGGACAGTGAACCACTACTTGGTGACTTGTAAATGTTCTGAATGTGATCCTGTGCTTTAAAAGAAGTCGCCGCAGAGTCTTCATATAATATTACTCCTTTAGTTACAAGAAAATGACGCTATAGAATAGGTGCAGTTAAAACCTATAAATTTTTATCAAAGATAAAATATTTATATTAGATATATAAAAATAACGTAAGTGAATTTATCGTAAAAAAATACTTTCATACTATTACACTTTTATAATTTTTTTTAATTATATAATAAGAGAATTTAGCGGTGGAAAGAGCATCTTGTTGACGTCACTCTTTTGTGGCATCATTTGGCGGGTGCAATGTATCTTGATCTGATGTGATCACCTCTTTGGTCTGATCTGAATTACCTTTTAGTCCCACTGAATGAAAATGAATTTTAAATAGCGCACATGGTCGATCGGCTCAAAAGTATATCACCATGTCATACACGGTATTTTTTTTCTCTTTTAATGCTTTGTCTTACTATAGTAATAGTCTTGTTGAACATTTATTTTTTTTATTTGTACCATAACCAAGATTATGCTATTTGAGATGTTTTCATGTGGATTGAAGATTTTGTTGAAAACTTGCTTCTTCTTAATATTGGCACTATTCCACGTCTTGTCACTATAATCGTGGTCATTCCCTTCTCTTGAAAATAGACCGTTTGTGGCATTCACAGCATATTTGCTTTTTCTTGTCAAACTTCAAACTCCAATTCTTGCCTTTAGGGTATTTATCAAATGACTTATCAAGGGGGATATTGTAGGACTATATGGTGACAATCCCATGTTAGTGAGATGCTCTGATAGGATCATATTGTAGGGTCAAATCGTAGAATCTAGAATCTTACCAGATTTTACAAAAGAAACATTTCCTCAAATATACCATGTATTTCAATAGTGATATCATTTTGTCATTGTACTTTAGAAAAGCTTAATTTAATACAAATTAAGCCTAAAGGAAAAATATACTGCTTTTTATACAAATGGTAATACATATGAATGGATCCAGGGGCGGACCCAAAGAGGGGGAGTGAGGGCTCAGGCCGTCACTCAATTCGCAGGAACCCAGGTATATAGCCCAAGATTTAATGCTAGTGCCCCCACTCAGCCCAACTAAAAGGCCCTCACTCATGCTAAAATTATGAATGAGAACAATTCAGCATACTATGTGTATTGTTGTGCCCCCTCTCGGATATTGTCCTGGGTCCGCCCCTGAATGGATCAAAGGTGAAGTTTTACGGTTGGAAGGACACATGCAAGTAGGTATTTATAATAAATTACTAGGATCGGAGAATCAAATAGGATTGTATGTAAATTGCAATCATGATCCTACAAAATATTTTCTAGAATTGTAACGGCATTAAGAGTCTAGGTAGTATCCAATTGGTCCACTAAATATAGGGTCATAGAATATTAGGATTCTAAGATTGGACTCGAGATTCTATAACATTGGTCTAGAATACACAACTTAAAATATTTCACCTTTAGTATATTTTAACGGGAATTGTTTTTATAGTTTAGGATTCTTTTTATCTTTTTGTGTTCAACGTGTTGTAGATAACATCTAATAGTTGGTGTTAATCAGTCGTATTTGGGCTTCACCAAAATAAGGCTAAATATTTTTTGTGAGAATTTTGAACGAATTTCTCTTTTTTTTATGAGATCATCTACTGGTCATTGTAGACAAGTCGTTATTAAGAGTAAAAAAAGGCCTAGATATTTTTTTAGAATTTCCAACCTATTTTTATTTTTTCTTAGAGCTTTCAACCCCATGTTATCACCTTTTTATTGTTCAATAGATTTTTTAAAACGAAGTATCTGACCCCTAGTATTATTTTTAAAGTAGTTTGGACTCAACTAGAAAAGTACAGGGACCTGCACCAAAAATTAAAGGGAGGATACGGACAGCATAACGACTACTTGGTGACCTGCGTTCATTACCTAGGCTACAGGAAATTTGATTTCTAACTAGGAGTTATAAATGTTCTGAATGTGATCCTGTGCTTTAAAAGAAGTCGCCGCAGTCTTCGATATACTGCATAAAAGAGTGACGCCTGTAATATGTGCTGTTAAATTCTATAAATTTTAATTAAAGATAATATTTAAAACGTTTGGTTTGGATATACAAAAATGATACGAGTGAATTTATTATGTAAAAATACTTTCATAATATTACGTTTTTATAAAAAAGATCTAATGGCCTCTTTTTTTTGGAGGGGAGAGATTTTTTTTAGAGGGGACGGGGAGGATTTGTGGCCGTTAGATCTCTAATCCAATGGTCATAAATCTAAATGATAGGTGGAAAGAAATTATCTGGATGATATTTATCATACCTAATTTTTAAATTATATAACAACAGACTTTAGTGGTGAAACCTTGTTGATGTCACTCTCTTGTGACAAGACAGAGTACACCAATTGGGCGGTGCAATGTATCCTGACCTGAATTACCTTTTAGTCCTACTAAATGAAAATAAAGTTTAAATAACGCACATCGTCGATAGGCTTACGTATTTCACCATGTCATACAACGTATCTTCGATCCATTTTCCAGTATGACAGTGCAGAGTCACTGAGTAAGATCCTTGGCTGGAATCGTTTTAGATCGGAAGATGAGATTGTTTACTTGAATGCAGCTTGCACAAAAAGATTGGCAAGGTAATGCAACGAGACAGTGGAACTCTCCTTTATTATCATATCGAATGATGCCTCATCACTGGTGACATCGCTTCCGCAGTACGCTACATGATCTTAAGCACGGATCAGAAAATTAGGTTACTTTAAAGTAGCTCTTTAACTGAGAGAATGGAGAAAAAAACTACACTGTTTTTTTCTTTCTCTATTGACTTTTCTTGTAATCTGAAAATCCTGGTACACTTGATGATGCACGTAGTCTTGCCAAAGATATTTTGTGCAGCCGACAGCCTCTTCCTTGCCTGGGGTTCCGTGCACTTTATTCTCTCTCCTAACCTTCTGCACTCAGTTGCTTTCTTTGATCTTCGGCGACTTTTCTTCTGAGATTTTTTCCTTCGTTTAGAGCAAGTCCAATAACAGAGCCAAGTGCTTGGCTATAAGCCAAGTTATAAGAGCCAAGTTATACAATAATTTATCTTCTATTTGTCTACAAAAGTTTTTTTATTATTATATGGTATCATGTCTCACATTCTCTTTCCTACTCCTCCTCACATACATTTATTATCTAGGCCCACCACTGCGTAGGCTCCCGTGTGCAGCTTGTTGCTTGCATGAGAGCCAAGCTCTCCTCTCTTTCCTCTCTTCTCTCCTCCACATCAGCAAAAATGCTGACTAGCTTGGCTATAAAACCCTTATTGTACTTGCTCTTATTGTCGCTTGTGATCTTGCCGTGTGCTGCTACTTTGGACGGCCTTTTGTGAGCACAGACCGAGGCAAGGACGCGCGAGACCAGAGGAGACTGGCGCACTGATCGAGGACGAAGATGCTGCAGCGCTACGAATCAGAGGCGCCTTGGGACGACGTGTGCTGTAGTCGCACGTGGATCGAGCGAATGCGCGAGACGCTCCAGACGATGACTTCGGATCAACGGGAAGATATGCCCAATTTGTCTCTGATCTCTTGCATGATCTAATGATCTGTGCTCTGATACCATATGTTACAACTTTGTTTCCGAAAAAAACGCATATATCACAAATAATCTGAGAAAATATGGAAGAAATTTCTGAATTTATTTATTCTCTTATTTGCTTCCCCTCTTTTATTTGTTTTTCTTGCTTAGATACAAAACTGGTACAAGCCTTCTAAATATATAAGCTAATACTCTCCTACTCGTATTCCAATTTGGACTTCAAGTTAGACTCAACTTTAACTCAAGTTATACTCGGAGACGGATTTTACTACATCTAGACTCGAAGTTAAGATTATTTTTAACACTAGAAAAATCAATTCCAAGCGATTTTTAAGAAATCTCAAACAGATAAATCAACTCCTCGACAATAACTTGCATTTTTCAGACGGTGACGCATGTGGAAAACTAGACAGGAGACACCAACATCCAAATGGCATCCTGGGTAGCTAGGAAGTAGCCCTCACTGCGAATAAATTACACGATGCCAGCTAGCAAGCATATTGCAGCCCGTAGCCACCTTGCACGGCTTAGGCCCCGTTTGGCACAGCTCCACCATTAGCTCCTTGGAGCTGTTTGGAGCTGTTTTGTGCCAAACGGGGTAAAGCAAAATAGCTCCACCCAAGGAGCTCCTTAAAATCTGCTGAGACAAAAGTAGCTCCACCCAAGGAGCTGAAAAAAGTAGCTTCACTTGGCTCCACTTGTGAAGTAAAAAAAACAGCTCCACTTGTGAAGAGGAGCCCTGCCAAACAGGGCCTTACAATACACTTTGTTGTTGCATCTCTGCTGAATTGTTACAGGTTACAGACAAGCCAGAGATGAAGGAAATCTCCATTGTTGTACACCTCCTCCTCTTCCTTAGCTTTAGCGTTGCACCCCTCTGTAGCAGTGAAGACAAATTTGTCTACACCGGCTTCACCGGAACTAACCTCACCCTCGACGGCGCTGCCACGGTCACGCCGAACGGACTCCTGGAGGTGACCAACGGCACGGTTAATCTCTACGGCCATGCATTCTACCCGACTCCTCTGCACTTCCGCAAGTCGCCCGACGGCACGGTGCAGTCCTTCTCTGTGTCCTTCGTGTTCAGCATCATCTCTGTCTACCGCGAGACAAGCGTCGATGGCATGGCCTTCTTCATCGCCCCGAGCAAGAACTTCTCCAACGTGCTTGCAAACCAGTTCTTGGGCCTCCTCAACAACAAAAACAACGGTAACTCCAGCAACCACATCTTCGCAGTCGAGCTAGACACCTTCCAGAACACTGAGTTAGCTGACATCAACGACAACCACATTGGAATCGACATCAACAGTGTCCGCTCTGCGCAATCTCAACCTGCTGGCTTCTATGATGATAAGAACATCTTCAAGAACTTAAGAAATTTGGACAGATATGGCACTGTAGAGCACGTAAATTCCAAATATAGCGTTGAGACAAAACAAATTCCATATGTAGCCCCCCTCCCGAGAGTGGTGCGCTCCCCGACCGCACCACTCCTTGAGTGGTGCGCTCCCCGACCGCACCACTAAAGGAGTGGTGCGCTCCCCGACCGCACCACCACTCAGAAGGGGTCACATTGATCTGTGTGGCCCCTTCATTGTAGATCCGTGGCTTCACGGGTTTGGCCACTTCGAGCGGAGCCATGGTCACATTGATCTGTGTGGCCCCTTCATTGTAGTCCACCCATACTTGCATCGCTTCAATTGGGTTCTTGAACATTGGCACAACGGATCGCTCGTCGATAGTGGACAGGAGATTACAACTTGACTATGTCATAGAAGAGGTATGCCTTGTGCTAAAACTAGGGCTCTTGTGCTTGCATCCCTTCCCTACTTCAAGGCCCAACATGCGGCAAATAATGCAATACCTTGATAATGACATGCCACTACCAGAGCTTGCACCAACACATTTGAGCTTCAGCATGCTTCCTTTGATGCAAAACAAAGGATTCAATCCATCCGTCATGTCATATCCGCAGTTGACGACGACTAGCATTGGCACAATCTCCGGTCTCTCTGGAGGACGATGATATCGATAGTGTTTTGTGATATATTATATATATATGATATATAATGTGATTAAGCAGATGTATGTACTATGAAGCTCGTTGTAATCCTTACTCCTTGCAATTATGGGCTCGTGCGATTTCATTTCGTGTAAGGGTTATATTTTCAATTGCTTGAAACTCTTAAGAACTAGGTAACTCATGTATACTCTACCTAGCTGGTTACTTGTACAAGTTTGCAGTTACCCCTGGAGCATCTGGAAGCAACGAAAGAATTTTCAGACAAAAACAGTGCAGTACCGGAGAGCTGACCCTAAAGATCAACTGGGTGCTGCAACCACTACTAGAGAGAAAATTATATTAGAGACGGTTATCATCTATTCATTGTACAATGCTGCTTTTGTCATTTGTTTTCCAGTTTCTTTGTTTGATTCTCTTCCCTTTCTGATCGCCTGTTCCTTTTGTATTTATGTATGTTAACTATGTCATGCTTGTTATCTTCTTCTTGGTGGAACGGCAGCAGTGTTGTCCTACTTCAATATTTTTTAAAAAAAACTGAAATATATGTACTATGTAGATTTATACCATGTAAAACACTAACTCTGTACGGAGATCTCATGCTACATGGATACGATGTTAATAAGCTCTAATTAGTTAGTCGTGAAATTAACATGAAGTAAAATGCACGTAACAGTCGGATGTAAAACTAAGAAACGTAAGCAGGTGCTCATTCTTTTGAATGGTGGTGTTGGCACTAATTAACCTTTTTACTCTGGAATTGGTGGGACTCTCATAACAGCATTCTTTTTTACTCTGGCACTAATTAATTAGTCTATAAAGAGGACTCTCATAGCATATGAAAGAGATTGATTGCAATAAAGAGAACATTCCCCGCTATATTGCTGTGTCTCCATTTTGTCTCTTTATTGTATGATTGGATTGGTGATCTTCTGCGGCGACGACTACGATTATTTAATGCGTCATCAACCCGATTTGCTCTACACTGCTTTAAAAATAATCTATTTTTATTGAAAATAACAGAAATATACTTGTAGAAATTTTTTTTACAGGATGTCGCTCAACAGCCGTGCGACACACAAGCAGTCTGTAGACCGTCGGACGAAATATTGCAATCGCCGAATAGTTAGAGCAAGGCTAATAATACAGCCTTCAGCTGGCTGTATTGACACTTACAGCCTACTTATCAGCCTATTCATATAGTAGTTTACAGCCAGCTGAAGACTGTATGACCTACCCCTTTCTCTCACAAAGTTTCTTGGTTCTTGTGCTTCAGCTGGCTGTAAACTTACAGCCCACCTCTCTTCTCTCTCCTCCTCTCTCTCCTCCACCTCAGCATACAACCTACTAACAGCCTCTTATTATACCTGCTCTTAGGCGATTGCTTTCGGTTGTCCAATGGTTGGGCGCCCAATCCTTCGGCGACTAGAGGCACATATAAATTGGAAGAGGAAGAGGAAGAAGTAGAGGTTCCGCTACTTCTGTAAGGTAAAATTCTTTATATATTGTAGTTAATATTTTTGTATAAAGTAGTTTGTTTATTGCATAATTAGGATCCATAGAAAATTATAGTTGTAGAAAAGAATAGTACAACTTTAGTATGAAGTAAATAGTCGTAGGAAATTTAGTCAAGGTAGTTATAGAAAATTAGTAGCCGTAGAAACTTATAGTTGTAAAAAACTTAGTGAATATAGTTATAGAAAATTAACATCCATTGCAAATTAGCGTCCGTACAAAATTGTAGTTGTAAAAAATTTAGTCAATATTATGTACAGAATAAGCATCCGTAGAAAACTATAGTTATTCAAAATTCAGTCAATACTTTTGTACGAAGTAAATAGTTCGCTTTATGCAAAACATTAATGCATAATGTTTATGATTAATTACGAATGAATATAATGTCGTTAGTATATTGAAAAATCATGCGTACCGTTATAACTGCTATATTGGCATTAAATCAATATGTCATGTACATTGTCAAAACCCATTAGAAATTATTTACAGTATGAGAGAGCTCGAGCAGCGAAAGAAGAGTGACATCGGTGCGCATGGGAGCCGATAGGGAGTTCATGCATATTGGGTCGGAGGAGTGGGAGTGGTGGTGGCCGACGGTCGGTGACCATTTTCACGATCACACGGTTCGGTCGGCCGAGCACACGACCGAACATGTATTCGCGCGGTGGTTTGCTGAGTCGTGTAATGAAGCGTGTTTTGCACAACCGATCGGTGTTTCGCGTGGCCGAATGGCGTTCCGCTTGGCGAGCGGTGTCCCGCTCGGGCCGAACGACCATTCGCACTGCTAAACGGCGTTTCGCTTGACCGTAGGGCTAGCAAACCCATTTCTTCTCTAATCAAGTTATCTCCAGTCATTCCTTTATCGAACTCATCTGTGCCTGATCGGTTGCTTTCCATTCCATCATGTAGGATCTCACACAGCTATTGAGAGAGCGTTCGTGCAGTTGTGCATTCTAGATCCTTCATATAGCGTGTCCGTCGAGCGTGCTTAAGGCAAGTACCTCGCGGCCGTGACATTTCTGTTTCGCATATCATGTGTTCCAGATTACTTGTCATATTGTCATTGAGCTTAATTATCATATCACTCATGCAGCTTGGCTAATAACATATCACTAATGATACCTAGTTATTATCATCTCACTATCGATACTTGGTCAACATCATATCATTAAAAGTTACCTAGCCATTGACATATTATTGAATCTTACCTGGTTAGTATCATATCCCTAAAGCTTATCTGGTCAATATCATATCACTAATGCTGTCTGGTGATTATCAAAATCGTTCACGTTTGCCTAGTTATAGAATTTTAACATTGTGTTCATATCATGGTGTTCTAGGTTATTTATTTCACCTACTTGTATGTTTATTAGGATGCTCAGTTAAATGTTCTAGAGTTCATACTTTTAGTTAATATTTTAGAATCTATGCTTAAATCGTTAATAAGGGGCGTTGCATATGGCCATGTTTTAACTTAGATTTAAATTATTAACACTCTCTTGATATTAGGACTGCTATGTTTTAGTTCCTAATATTGTGTTCCATTAATTGTATGAATGTTGTATTTGAACCATAAAGAATGTATGTTTTAAATCTGTTAATCTGACTAATAATCACTTATCACATAATAAAATTGATTGATTGATAACCTTGTGTGAGCTATATTATAATACCTCTTTAGGTTAATTTCTATATCACTATCACCTTATCATTATTCCACATCGCTCTCATATCAGGAATATGACTCTCCATTTTCAACCCTAACACATCTTTTCACTTCTCATAATTTATCATAGCTTTATCCTCGCCATCTCTTAGTTTCCTTAAACTTATACTTTATGATCTGTCCATGATGTATTAGTTACCTTATCATCATAGTATCATCCTCATATCAGGAGTTATGTGCCTTCATCTTCAACCTTAGCAAATCCCCTCACTTTACCTAATTATACCATGGATAATTCACTAAATAACTAAGGGTTATCACGCCGGGACTACCCACATATAGGGGAGATTTCCACTCAACCTGGTAACGTACGGGGGGCCGTACATTCTCGTTACACAGGATATTACACCCCGCCAGCGGTTATACAGTCGAGGACAAGGTTGTGCCTGGCTATTGTCGTATAACCGGGTATGTGGGATGAGGTCGCCGGCACCCTTGCTATAACTTGTCACATAACAATTATCTTTAATACGCAATCCCCATAGTATCCGTCTCCCATTTATGACAGTATTTCCAATATCAGTTGTTCGTTGCTTTCATCCTGTATCAATTGCTTGCTTGTCTTGTACATGTCTTGCTTGCATTACTTGTCCTTTATTCACTGTGTTGCGACCGTTGTTGGGTACTTGCTGAGATTTCCAAATATTACGTTTGCTCTTTTTAGTCTCAGGTAAAAGGGCAGTGGAGTGATAACATCATGCATGGGTGGGAGCACTTGAGTTGTCAGCATCGTGGTTGCCACTGTTTTATTATTTCATTCGTTCTTTATTTGGTTAGAAGTGGACCGGTCCCATGTTTTAAACATTTATTTCAGTTTCCATTGGTTCTCTATTAAAGTGATAATAAAGTTTTAAACTCTTTATGATCTCTTTTGTTGTTCTTATCTATTCTTTACCTTTGATGATAACATTATATAATAGTATTCTATATGGTTATGTAAGGTGCTACAGAGGCGGCCGCTGGCGTCAACCGCGCGGACACGCTCCAGCCGCACGGCCGTCACCCCCCGCTGGCTGGTGCCTCCCCCTACCTGGGGCACCATCCTCGCGCTCGGGCCCAACGTCCCTCCGCGCTGGGCCGTCGGCGATCAGGTGACTTCACCGTCTCCCTGCCTGCGTGCCCCTAACTCCCTATGGTGATTGCCGCTTCTGTGATGCTTAGGGGCTGTTTGGTTGCCAGCCACAGTTTACCACACCTAAGGTTAAGCAAGTTTGACCAATTCAAGGAGCTGTTTGGTTGCAGCCATAGTTGTGGCAAGATTCCCTTCCAGCAAACTAGGTCCCACGCGTCAATGACTCAAAAAAATGTGGCAAGATTCCCTTAGGCTTGCTAAGGTGTGGCAAAGAATTTGAACACCTAAACTGAGGCAAGTGTGATAATTTTTGTTGGCAAAGTGTGGCTAGCAACCAAACAACCCCTTAGTTTTGTGCACCTGTGGCTGCCATGCAGGTATGCGCGCTGCTTGGCGGCGACGGCTATGCGGAGAAGGTGGTGGTGCCGGCGGGGCAGCTGCTCCCGGTACCGGAGGGGGTGTCACTGACAGATGCGGCCGGCTTGCCCGAGGTGGCCTGCACTGTCTGGTCAACCGTCTTCATGACCAGCCACCTCTCCCCCGGTGAATCATTCCCCGTAAGAAAGCGCTCTCTCTCTCTCTCTCTCTCTCTCCATGACTCCGTTCAAGGGAGGCTTGCACACCGTACATCAATTCAGTAGATATGCTAATTATTGGGAATGGTATTGGATTACCAATAAAAAATCTGCACATGCCTTGACTCAAATGTCGTATGGATCATTCAGTCACCACCACAAATCGACATGCCTTGCCTAATTGAAAAATAGCAAAGGGAGTATGGAATACTTCCCTGCACGAATCACTTAGAAAAAGGTTCACAAATCACAATTGGTGTTGTGACCATGGGATTAAAGGTGAATTTCATGGTGGATCAAGCGGAATTGGTACATTTGCTATACAGATTGCGTAGCACCATGGAATTAAGGTTTTTGTTACTGCAGGTTTGTTCGTTATATAAAAAATGATATAGCCAGGTGTTCCTGAAAATGCCCAAATAATTCTGTTATGCTATTCTAGGAAGCGAGGAAAACAAAAATAGCTGCCTGCAAAGGTTTGGGTGCGGATGTGTGCAAAAACTACAAAACTGAAGACTTTGTAGCTGGTGTCAAAGAAGAAACCAATGGAAACGTTATATCCTACTTCCTCTTTATAATGTTTGATACTCTGATGCAAATTTTTTTTTCTGACAGCAGCTACTACCAAGCCATACCTGTCAAGTTTTCATACATTGAACTGACTATAATATGGAAATATCTCTACCAGGTGTTATGTTGGCGGCATTCTGGACAAAATCGGCAGATCATATCTTCTGTGCAATCTGAACAGCTTAGGCGTTGATGGTAGACTTTTTCATCATTGGGTTCCAAGGAGGAACGGTAGCTGAAGTGAACCTGCAGGCTGTGCTTGCCCGACGATTGACCATACAATATTTTGATCTATATGCAGTAGCATCCCTTCTGGATTTCTGTGGTTCTCATTATGCCATTGTGATGTTTACAATCTTATGTCAGCGTTTATTGTTTGCATTATTGCTATACGTGATTGTACGATTCCTAAATGTTAGCACTTGGTTCAATTGGCATGATCTTGTGCAGCTGCTGGATTGCGCAACAGAAGCCTTGCTAATAAAGCACTGATTGTCAGTGAGGTGGAGGGAAACGTATGGCCTGCCGTTGTGGCAGGCAAGGTGAAGCCAGTGGTTTACAAGACTATGAGAAGCAGCTGCCAGCTGAAGCTCACAAGTTGATGGAAACAAGTTCCCACGTCGGCAATATGCTGCTGGTTCCATGACTTGGTGTCATGCCCGATCTCACTCTCGGAGTCACATTGAGCATTTGTGTAATGAACTCTATGTATGTATTGGCATGCATTTTTATCTTGTAAAGTTGGTCCTCCTGCAAGTCCGGGTCCAGGCCAAACGCAGGATGAATTCGTCGGTTGTTGGGCTCACGAGCAGCAGAGGGGAGGAAGATTGCGGGAGAGCGCTCGGTGAAAGACTCGAAAGGAGAAAGGAAGTAAGCGGGGGATGGAAAGGATGCCTGGATCTAGAGTCTGGGACCTCACCCGGACTTGGAACCGGGGGCGAAGCAAAGGAATCCAGGGAGGAAGTCGCATAAGGCGGCGTGCGAGGCGACGGGAGGGCGCGCGGGAGCGGTGCGGCGCAGCGTGGTCGCTGGGGCCGGGTCATCCCGGAAGCCAAAAGCAGAGGGAGGGAGGAAGGAGGCAGAAAAAGAGAGGGAGGGAGGTAGAAAGGAGGGAGAAATAGAGAGGGCACAAATGATATTATGGGTTTTGCATTTGAAATCCTATTTTCGAGACTTGAATTCGAATTAGAATTTGCAGATCAAATATTTGGATGCGATTTTTTCATTTTGCTTTTGCTTTTATTTGATTTGATTTTGGATTTCGATTTAAATTGTTTTGGCGAAAACCGAAACAAGGCTCTCAAATAAATGCCGAATATTTCGAATAACACTGAAATGCAAAACAAGTTTTAAATTTTCATAATTTCGACAATTCCTAAATTTTTGATGAACCATGTGGAGGTGACCACATGTGAGTGATGAGTAATTGACAGTTTGGTTTGGGTGGTTCGGACCCTGACGTTGCGTGGTGCAACGGGTTCGGTCGGACTGTGGTCAAACTTGGTCATATGGGATTAGGACGCTGATTCTTTGATTTGACAGGTTTGGACTTCGTCTGTGGTAAGTGTGATGGTATTTACGCTTTCATGTGTCGAGCGGTGCTATTTGACGTGTTTTCTTGTCCGTGACCGCAGGACATCGGGTGGAGTCGTGGCGAGACACGTGGACCGCACTAGGCGCAGTGGCGCCGAGGTCGAATGGTCGGGATGTGTCGAAGACGCGTGAGACTCGAGGTGGTTGCGGGCGTGCGAGGCAAGGAGCGCGAAGCTTCCTGAAGGTGCGGAGGGGCGAATCGGGAAATTCGCAAGGCCGCACAAGCGGAGCGGCGCCGTTGATTTAGCAGCGTAACGGGCGGAGACCCGTTAGCCAAGGCTATAAATAGGATTGAGGGGCTGCATGCCCACTTGAGCATTTTGGTGAGGATTAGGGTTTTAGAGTCAAAAGAAGCTTTGGTGGCTTGCTTTGGCTTTAGACTTTAGTTGTTGAGAGTGGGTAGTAGTGGCAGAGTAGTGCTCCCTCTGTTATCTACGATGTGTTCTAGATAGAACAAGTGGTGTTCATCCCCTCCAAGCATCCATGGGTGAGGATTGAGAGGTTGGAGAGGGATTGAGAGATTGTAATCTTTCCTTTTGTATCAAGTCGGGTATCGGACTCCTCTGTATTCATTGTGATCCAAGAAATGAAAATCAAGTTTTGGTTTCAAGTTCGTAGCCTCTGTTCTTATTTTCCTCTTTGCAAGATTTCTTGATTTTCGTTGTCTTGAGTTTTTGCTTGCTGGAGAGTGCCAAAATGGATTGCTATGATATGGGTGATGCTAAAAAGCCATTTGGCTAGTTGATCCAAAGAGCAAACCAAGTTTAATTTCAGTTTTACTCTTTTGTGCTCCTCTGTTCATGCTTTTCTCATTCTAGGGTTTGAGCAAAATTTTGTTTCCCTCAACGAGATGGTATGAAATTTGACCTGGATTATCTCATGGCTATTGCTAACATATCCTCAAAGTTTCATGGCCAAAGGATCAATGGTTGGGGAGTAATTTGAGTTTTGGTTCAGTTCTTGCAAGAGGTTCAGTTTTTGTCAAAAATCTCAATTTGTGGTTCTCTTGGTGAAATTTCTGATATCTTTTGTTCCCAATGCTATTTGGTTCCTTGCCTCCTTCTTTTGGCCTCAAGAGAGAAGCTAATCTTCTTCCTTTCTCTTGGATTAAGTTGGTCTGAAGTTTTTCGTTTCGGTTTCTCAGGTGTCTGAAGTCCAGTTCTCTGTCTGCAGTTTTTATTTCTCTCTTTCTCCTCTCAGTCTGCAGTGCTCAGTCTTTTTCCTTCTGTCGGCAGCTTACTATCTCTAGTCTCTTGATTTTAGTTGGCAGCCCAAGAATGACGGCGACGACTTCTCCGGCATGTGCTTCATGGCCCTCGAGGGCGAGATCAGCGACAGCGAGCTGTACTCCGACTCAGATGAGGTACTCCCTTCTTATGACCAGCTAAATGATGCTTTTCTTAAGCTAGGTGGATTTAATGCTAGAGCTAGGTCTAGGTGTACCGAGTTAGAGAAGGAAGTAGATAGACTATCACGGGAGATTACTTCACTTAGATCTGCTCCCTCCCGTGACGATTGTGATACATGCCCTGCTTTGCTTGGAGACATGGAGAAACTAAGGACCTCTCATGATAGTTTGTCTTCTGAGCTTGATGTGCTTAAGGTGGAGAATGTTAGTCTGCTTGCTGAGTTAGAGTTGAGTAGGATGGCTGTTACCCTACTTACTACTGATGAGACTACTTCTCCCACCTCATGTGAGGTTGAGGACATTGCTGCTAGAGGACCTTATGCCATGCCCCTTGATCTGCCCGATTCTTGTGAAAATTGCAATAATTTAAAGATGAACCTAAAACGGGCAAATCACAAAATTGCTGAGTTGCATGCTTCTTTACTTGAGCCTATTGATTCATGTTTGAACTGTCCCAAGTTAACTGCTGAACTTGAAGTTGTCTCAAAACAGTTTCAAGAACTGATTGACAACAACAAGAAAATGGCTCAGTATGCGACTAAGGATCCTGTTAGCTCACCATGCATTAGTTGTGATAAACTAAAACTTGAACTCGTTGCTTTGAATGACAAATGTGTGAAGCTAACTAAGGACTTACTAGAGAAGCCACAATCTGGTTGTGATGTGATTGATGGTGTGGGGGAGAAGCCCCAGGGTAAGGGTGAGACGCCTAGAGACGCGAACCAACCTGCTAGTAGTAGGACTGTCCCCTCAGAGTCGGCTGTGCGTGCACAAGCCATTCTTTCCTCTACTGTTGGTTCTTCTTCTGCTCCCTTACCTCCTGCTGTTCCCTCTTCTCCCTGCTCTTCTTGCACCTCTCTCTTTCGGGAGTGTCAGTACCTTATGAACACTCTCGAGAGATTTGTAGGCGGCAAGAAGAAGCTTAATCTTATTCTAGACCACCCAAGATTTGCAGATTTAATCGTGGTCTAGGATATGACTATTATGAGGATATGAGGAAGCATCCACCGCGTGCTCGCACCCATAGCACCAGTGTGATCGAGACCGAGCCCGGACCGAGAAAGTCCAATTTAAGTCGGGGCTATGTCCAGGGATTTCGACAAAGAAGGTGATTGCACTGCCGCCGCCTCTCGAGGCGAGCTCGACCGTGCTACTTCTACCTCTCAGAGGATGAAGTATCACTGCACCTTCTGTCAGAAGGATGGACACACGGTTGATCGATGCTTCAGGCGCGCCAAGATCGCGCGTAGAGACCGTGTTGAGTCTCCTAGGCGTATTCAGGGTCAGCCCCAGATCCTGAGTGCACCTAGGACCAAAGACGAGGTCTAGGTTTATCGCTGTTGATGGGTTTGGGCAGCATCGAGGACTTGGTTTTCGAGTCTTCGCTTTTCGTCCTTATGCTGCTCCTGGTCATGACTTCCGCCGTCCTGAGGGTACATCTCGTTTCCCCCGTCGAGACAGTTACCCGCGGCGTGTTCAGCGTGTTGCCGGTGTTCCGACTCGCTCTCCCGTGAGCGCCGACCCGCAATGCCTTCAGTCTGCTCACGCACCTTCTGCACGTAAGTGACAGAGAGCGTAGGGTAGATAGAGGTCGGCCGTGCTTGACTACTTCATCCGCCGACGTGTTGTTCAAGATTGGTGCCAAAATCACTCTTGATTTACCCCATCGAGACTTTACTCTGCTTGACTCAGTTCACCGGCGGGGAAGGAAAGGTTTGGCTCGTAGACTCCGGGTGTTCACGACATATGACCGGAGACTCCCGTTGGTTTTCTTCCCTTGCCCGTGCTCCAGGTGATGAGACGATCACCTTCGGAGATGCTTCATCTGGACGTGTCATCGCCAAAGGTACTGTGCGCATTAATGATTCTTTCATTTTGAAAGATGTAGCCTTGGTTAGTAAGCTGCAGTACAATTTGCTTTCAGTTTCTCAGCTTACCGATGACGGTTTCGAGGTGAGCTTTAAGAAAAATGCTTGTAAAATTCTTGATTCTTCGGGTAGTCTGGTTTGTGGGATTTCTCGTTATGGGAGGATCTTTCGTGCTGATTTTTCTGAGTCTTCTGGTGATCCTCTCAGGTGTTTAGTTGCTTCTGAGTCCCGTGACCTCTCTTTCTGGCATAGGAGACTTGGTCATATTGGATTTGACCATTTGACCCGAGTTAGCGGCCACGATCTCATTCGTGGTCTGCCTAAACTCAAGATGGTCAAAGATCTTGTTTGCTCTCCATGCCGGCACGGCAAGATGGTTGCCGCTTCTCACCCTCCGGTCACAGTTACTATGACCGATGCACCGGGACAGCTGCTCCACATGGACACAGTTGGACCAGCTCGAGTGCAGTCAGCAGGAGGGAAGTGGTATGTTCTTGTTGTGGTCGATGACTTCTCGAGGTATTCTTGGGTGTTTTTCTTAGCCTCAAAGGATGAGACATTTTCACATTTCCGAGGTCTTTTCGGTAGGCTTTCTGTTGAGCTCCCGGGTGCCTTACGAGCGATCCGCAGTGACAATGGCACGGAGTTCAAGAATTCCTACTTCGAGAGTTTCTGTGGTGAGACAGGTGTAGAGCACCAGTTCTCTTCTCCGCACGTCCCACAACAAAATGGCGTTGTGGAGAGGAAGAACCGTACCTTGGTCGAGATGGCCAGGACGATGCTTGATGAGTACTCTACACCGCGGAAGTTTTGGGCTGAGGCTATAGCCACCGCGTGCCATGTCTCAAATCGAGTTTTCTTGGGCACACTTGCATCGCATTTCTTATGAGTTGAGATACGGCGAAAGCCCGCCTCTCATTTTCGTGTGTTTGGTTGCAAGTGCTTTATTCTCAAGTCCGGAACCTAGATAAGTTCGAGTCACGTTCTTGTGATGGGATCTTTCTAGGTTACTCGCCTTCTTCGCGGGCTTATAGGGTGCAGAATGCGAGTCTAGCAAAATGTTAGAGACTGTGAGGTGACTTTCGACGAGGCGGTCGGGACTAGGCCCGATATCTCGAGTTCTTTAGAGCGATCCGAGACCATCTTCGTAGATGACGAGGACGATGGAGATGAGGGTTGTCTACCCGATCCAGTCCATATCCACCCCTTGAGGTGCCGTCTTCCACCGCACCTCTAGGTGATCAGCCCATGCCTACTGCTTCCTCCGGAGCTAGTGGCTCTGTTCCTACCTCGCCAGCTCACAAGGTAGAGGCCACTTCTTCATCTCATCCAGGACCTCCTAGACATATCCAGAAAAGGCATCCTTCTGAGCAGATGATTGGAGACCTGTTCGAGCGTGTTACCCGCTCAAAATCTGGCTTATCTCAATTCTGTCTCCATTCTGCTTTCATTGCCTCCTTTGAGCCCAAGGATGTTTCTCATGCTCTTTCCGACGAGTCTTGGGTCAATGCCATGCATGAGGAGCTAGAAAATTTCGAGAGGAACAAGGTCTGGTCGCTTGTCGAGCCCCCGCGAGGTCACAATATTATTGGGACTAAGTGGGTGTTCAAGAACAAGCAGAGCGAGGATGGAGTGGTTATTTGGAACAAGGCTAGACTGGTAGCTCAGGGGTTCTCCCAGGTTGAGGGTCTAGATTTCGAGGAGACATTTGCCCCTGTAGCTCGACTTGAGGCCATTAGAATCCTGCTTGCCTTTGCAGCTTCTAAGGGTTTCAAGCTCTACCAGATGGACGTCAAGAGTGCCTTCCTTAATGGAGTCATTGAGGAAGAAGTTTATGTCAGACAACCTCCAGGTTTCGAGAACCCCAAATACCCACACCATGTCTTCAAGCTTTCCAAAGCGTTGTATGGACTTAAGCAGGCCCCCAGAGCTTGGTATGAGAGGCTTAAGTCCTACTTGTTGAGTCATGGGTTTGAAATTGGTAGAGTAGACAAGACCTTGTTCATCCGCCGTCAAAGAAATGACCTTCTGCTCGTCCAGATCTATGTCGATGACATCATCTTTGGCGGCTCTTCTCATACTCTGGTTTCACAGTTCTCGGATGTCATGAGCACCGAGTTCGAGATGAGTATGATGGGCGAGTTGACCTTCTTCCTTGGCTTCCAAATCAAGCAGACTCGGGAGGGTACATTTCTTCATCAGGGAAAGTACACTCATGACCTCCTGAGACGCTTCGACATGAGTGATGGTAAGCCAGTGTCAACTCCCATGGCTTCTACACCTATCTTGACCTGTATGAGGACGGCGAGCCATTGATCGAAAGAGTTCGAAGTATGATCGGCTCTCTTCTTTACCTCATCGCCTCGAGACCGACATACACTTCTCTCGTGTGTCGTGTGCTCGTTTTGAGCTTCTCTCGCGTATCTCACCGCCAAAGCGGTGAAGCGCATCTTCGGTACCTCCGAGCTACCATTGACTATGGTATCGGTACTCTTCCTCATCCTGTCTTTCCTTGAGAGCCTTTTCGGATGCGACTTTGCGGGTCGAGGATAGATAGGAAGAGCACTTCCGCACCGCCGCCATTGGCACTTCTCTCGCTTCTGGTCTTCAAGGAGGCGATCCGGTGTTGCACACCCATCTGCGAGGCCGAGTGCGTTGTTGCTGCCAGATGTCTTTGCAGCCAGTACTTTGGATGGTTTCGACCTGCGGGACTTTGGGTTAGCCTTAGACGTTGTTCCACTCTTTTGTGATAACACGTCTGCTATCAACATTGCTAAGAACCCGGCAAAGACTCTCGGACCAAGCATATTGATATTCGCTTCCACTTCCTTAGAGACCATGTAGAGAAAGGTGACATAGTGCTCCAGATTTGTGAGAGTGACCACCGGTTGGTGATATCTTCACCAAGCCTTTGGACGATTCGAGGTTTTCACTCTGCGGGAGAGCTTGGGGTGGTTTGTCCTACGGATCAGTAGTGAGGGGAGCTTGGGTTTCTTGCTTTATTATATTAATTATGCTTCGTCTCATTTCTTGCATTGCATTTGCGGGTGCATTGGGTTAAGTCCTTCTAGCATAGGTTAGAGTGTTTCTTGCGTTGAGTAGCTTAGACTTCTTACTCTTATCTTGTGCTTCCAGGAGTAGCTATTCTTATCTCACTAGGTTGAGCTCACTCACTTCTTGTAGGTTCTAGCGAGGGTTAGGCCACCCTCAGACAGGCACGTGCGTTTGCTCTCTAGTGTGTGTTCGACGATCACCGTTAGTCCTGGAGTCTTTTGGGGGTAGATGAGAGTCAGTTTAAGCCATAGTTGCTTCTATATCTTTTCTATGCTTTAAGGACTACCCGTTTGGATTTTCTTTGCCAGCTTCTCGAATTTAATGGTTTGGTTCAGGGGGAGTTCATTTGGGAGCTTCTGGAGCTTAATATTGACTTAACTCAACTTGAACTAAAAGTTGCATCTAATGTTGAGGGGGAACTGGTCTTTTGTGCATTTTCAGCATTCTAGTATTATAATCAATCTGCATTGAGCCTTGATTATTATCCTGTTATGACATGCTTCAGTGCTCTACACCTTGCCATGACTTGTGCTTAGCTTGCTAAATTTATCATGACTTCATATATGTAGACTAGCGTTTGCCATGATAAGTTAAGTAAAATTGATCAACTTAAATTAAACTTGTCATGCTAGCATTTGAGTTTAGTCTTTCTTGAGCTATCCTTTTATGATTCATGCCATGTCAAATAGGCTGAGTAGAGCGTTGAATCTATATTGAGCCTTATTTTGAGCTGTTTTAGTCTCCTGACGATACATGAGTTAGTACAATGTGTTAAAAAGTAAAAAGATCTCTTTTGTGCGAAAAAACTGATCTCACCAATTCTTTCCTATGAGACGGCGTGCCATTGCACTTGGCATGAACTTAGGGGGAGTTTTGGATGACCTAGACTATCTTCTTAAGCTTCTTGCTTGAAGTAGTCGCATAAGGCTTGAGATCTAGCACATGATAAAACAAAATGTTGGTTGACAACCACCATATTTGTGCGAAAAAACTGATTTCACCAATTCTTTCTCATGAGACAGCTTGCCATTGCACTAGGCATGAACTCAGGGGGAGTTTTGGATGACCTAGACTATCTTCTTAAGCTTATTGCTTGGAGTAGTCGCATAAGGCTTGAGATCTAGCACATAAACAAAAAAATTGGATTGAAAACAATCATATGCTTTCAAAAGACAATGTTTAATGTGCTCAATTTGCTTAATCTACAATCAGAACCAAGTACTTTAACCAATATTTCAATCTTGAGCTTATAGCACTCTATTTGGACTCAATGTTAGCTTCTTTGTTCCGCTTAGCTTATTGACATGGCCTGCATCATCCTTGGATGTCTCTAGCTAGACTTTACTCATTGATGACGTGACTTGCTCACAAAATGCATTACATTTCAGATTGTCATCTATGTGCTCTAGCTGGCTTATATATATGTTGTCATGATCTAGATAGCGTTTTATTGAGTTATGGCTTGGTGTATTACATTATGGTCATTATGGATAATTCTCATGGCTCTAAATGCTTAAATAAACAAACTTCAGCCATATTCATCCATTGACATGTCATATTCTCTCTATTGCATCTTGATGTGTTTATTGCCAAAAGGGGGAGAATAGAGAAGAAAAAGTCTGTTGGGATCTTTTTAGAGCTTTGGAGATCAATTTACTCTTTCAGTTGTTGCTCTAGTGGTTCCTTCTGTCGACATGGTCATAAGCTTCATTCCCTTCTTTGGACCTTGTTGGATTCTTCAAACTCAAACTTAACTTTGCGCTTTTTCGAGTTTGTCAATACACTCATCAAGGGGGAGATTGATGAACCATGTGGAGGTGACCACATGTGAGTGATGAGTAATTGACAGTTTGGTTTGGGTGGTTCGGACCCTGATGTTGCGTGGTGCAACGGGCTCGGTCGGACTGTGGTCAAACTTGGTCATATGGGATTAGGACGCTGATTCTTTGATTTGACAGGTTTGGACTTCGTCTGTGGTAAGTGTGATGGTATTTACGCTTTCATGTGTCGAGCGGTGCTATTTGACGTGTTTTCTTGTCTGTGTGACTGCAGGACATCGGGTGGAGTCGTGGCGAGACACGTGGACCGGACTAGGCACAGGTGGCGCTGAGGTCAGAATGGTCGGGATGTGTCGAAGACGACGTAGACTCGAGGTGGTTGCGAGGCGTGCGAGGCAAGGAGCGCGGAAGCTTCCCGGAAGGTGCGGGAGGCGAATCGGAAATTCGCGAGGTGCACAAGCGGAGCGGCGCCGTTGGATTTAGCAGGCGTAACGGGGCGGAGACCCGTTAGCCAAGGCTATAAATAGGATTGAGGGGCTGCATGCCCACTTGAGCATTTTGGTGAGGATTAGGGTTTTAGAGTCAAAAGAAGCTTTGGTGGCTTGCTTTGGCTTTAGACTTTAGTTGTTGAGAGTGGGTAGTAGTGGCAGAGTAGTGCTCCCTCTGTTATCTACGATGTGTTCTAGATAGAACAAGTGGTGTTCATCCCCTCCAAGCATCCATGGGTGAGGATTGAGAGGTTGGAGAGGGATTGAGAGATTGTAATCTTTCCTTTTGTATCAAGTCGGGGTATCGGGACTCCTCTGTATTCATTGTGATCCAAGAAATGAAAATCTGAAGTTTTGGTTTCAAGTTCGTAGCCTCTGTTCTTATTTTCCCTCTTTGCAAGATTTCTTGATTTTCGTTGTCTTGAGTTTTTGCTTGCTGGAGAGTGCCAAAATGGATTGCTATGATATGGGTGATGCTAAAAAGCCATTTGGCTAGTTGATCCAAAGAGCAAACCAAGTTTAATTTCAGTTTTACTCTTTTGTGCTCCTCTGTTCATGCTTTTCTCATTCTAGGGTTTGAGCAAAATTTTGTTTCCCTCAACGAGATGGTATGAAATTTGACCTGGATTATCTCATGGCTATTGCTAACATATCCTCAAAGTTTCATGGCCAAAGGATTAATGGTTAGGGAGTAATTTGAGTTTTGGTTCAGTTCTTGCAAGAGGTTCAGTTTTTGTCAAAATCTCAATTTGTGGTTCTCTTGGTGAAATTTCTGATATCTTTTGTTCCCAATGCTATTTGGTTCCTTGCCTCCTTCTTTTGGCCTCAAGAGAGAAGCTAATCTTCTTCCTTTCTCTTGGATTAAGTTGGTCTGAAGTTTTTCGTTTCGGTTTCTCAGGTGTCTGAAGTCCAGTTCTCTATCTGCAGTTTTTATTTCTCTCTTTCTCCTCTCGATCTGCGAAGGCTCACTCTTTTCCTTCATCGGCAGCTTACTATCTCTAGTCTCTTGATTTTAGTTGGCAGCCAAGTAGTACTCGATAAACATTAAGTCTTCTACTGCTTATTTACTCAATTGAAAGCTACGGCCATGCATTAATCTCTTTTTGCATCCAGCAGGTCCCAATGGCAAGAGATAGCCTTTTATTTTCTTTTTGGTGCTGTCTTTGACATTTTTGCATGCAGATTAAACAGCGATATTTTCAGTTGAAATTTTTACTGGATGATCTCTGATTTATGGTGAATTTTTCGGTGTCGCATGCGTTCCAGATTTCAGCAAAATTATTTTTAAGTTTTCTGTGAGTTGCGTTGTTTTGCTTCTTGTTGAAAAATCTGTGTACGAATTCTCGGGGGAATTTTAAGAGATCGACATTCACCCCCGCTCTGTCGCCTTTTCGGTCCTACAATTTTGGATGTTGCATAAGAATCTCACAAGAATTTTGTAGGAAATAGTATAGTTTCAATAGGTTTGCCAGAAAAATCCCATGTTCCAAGTGAGGCCTATGAATACATTGAGGCAAATGCATCTAGATGCAGATATGTAATTTTAAATTATTTGGTTAAGCATTATTTCCTAATTTTCCCTAAAAAATCCACGTGGAGCATGGATTCCTATAGTTAAGCTCAAAATCGCGAAACATTTTTACTATTATAAAAGGAGTTGGTGGTAGGTCCATTCTCCTTCAACCGCTCCATTCACTCAACTTCTTACCATTCTTTACTTTTCAACTGATCAAAGCAACTCTTTTCTATAGCATAATTCTCTATATATATTCAATAAGTTTTATTGCAACGATAAGTAAAACGATCGAGTAGTAGCCGGCCAAATGCAGCACGAGCCCTAGTCTCTTAGTGAAAGAATCAGTTACAAACCTGAAATGGTTGGGCGGCGAGGACGTCGATGATCATGTGTGACGTCGCAGCGGAAAGATGTTACGACGGCCACGTGCGCGGCACGGGCGTACGCCGTCGTGGGTCGCCGGCCGCTTGGCCGATGGCGGAACAGAAGATAGGAAACAGCTTAATTAGTGGGGTGTCATTGTGTCAAAAGAGAGGACGGCCTTAGAGCATCTCCAACAATCCCCCTAAAAACCCACTCCAAAAGACACCTTTTAGGGGCAGCCCAAAAAATTTGTTAACCTATTTTAGTCACCTCCTCCAACAGCTCCCCTAAATATATCCTAATAGTATGTTGAATCTGGCCCAACATTAACAACTGGCCCATTTACTTTGCTCGATACCTCATTTTGATCGTGAGCGATCCGGAGAGTTGGCCGCGTGCACTGGCAGCCGATGTGCTAGCTCGTCCGTGTACGATGCGATTACGGTTTGACCGCTGCACTCGGCCATCGCGTGTACATGTACAAGGCATGAACTCCGTAAACGCATCTAGTCCTGTTCCGATCGGTACACGTAGTGTGTTCTCAAAGAAATATTCCGTCCGTCCGTGCATGTATTTATACGGTGGCGGATACTATCGCGGATCAAAATCTACATCACCGCGGATATCGGTTTGCACCGCTCCATTGGACGGAGGGACGCAAATATTTCCTTCGAAAAGAACCAAAAGAAGCGAAATCTTTTGCAAGGTTGCACCGCACAGGACGTCGCTCGGCGCCGCGCCGATTCGATCTCCGTCGCGCGGGGGCATCAGCGTCGGGAGTCGCCGCGAGGCGTCGGCGCGTCTGGAGGCCGCGGGCGACGTCGGGCGGCGTCTGGAGGTTTGGGGCGGCGGGCGGGGAGATGTGGCTGGGAAAAAGGCGGGGGCGGTGAGCTGTGAAGGAAAAGTGTGGCGCGAATTTTTTTCCCCAGCGCGCGTGACGGCGGTAGCGAGGATAGGGGACCCCTGAAAGTTCCCGGTTTCTAGCTGGGTTTTGGGAGAGTTTTGGGGTGTTTAGGGGAGTTGTTGGAGAAGACTTTTTACACAATTTCCCAATAATTTGATTTAGGGGGAGATTTAGGGGGATTGTTGGAGATGCTCTTAATTAGTGTATTTTCACAGTATACGCACCCCAGCCACCAGCACCAGTCGTCGGGTGAATACTCGATTAAGACCTCAAAACTAACATAGTCGTAAACTTTCAAAGCCCGAGTATCTTTGATCGAAGGCTCCCTATATATTTACCCAACCGACTGCCACTTGAAGATCTCGCGAGCCGGTACATGGGACCGCCTCCAAAATATTCCTCCCGTGCGGTGGATAAAGCAGTCGAAGCCCCTTTTAGCCCCTATGACACAGCAATAATAGATTTTGCCTCGTGCGACCGTTTTTTCTGGCTTTGGTCCCCCTGGCATGGCCGCCAGGCGCACCACCTGCCTAGTGTGGTTCCCCGGCACGCGAGGCGATCTGGCACGCTGCCTTGGCGCGTGAGGCACATTGCGTGGTTCACCGACGCGCGAGGCCCTGGAGCGCCCCCCCCCCCCCCCCAACGCACGAGCCTCGCACCCATTTTTTGTTTTTATTACCAATTTCTATTAAAATTTTATTTGAGCAAAATAATATGTAGCAAATTAAATTTTGAATTAATTAAATAACAAAAGGAGTTATGGAATTAATTGGTATAAGATTAAACCACATAAAAACACATAACTGTTATTTCTATATAAGATGAGAGCACATAAAATGTTATTGTTATTTCTATGTATGAACAAGTCATGGATCCCTTTTCAAATATCGCCTTGGATGTAGTTAATTAGTTCTCAGACATAATTAGCGTCTAAGTTGAAGTATTCATCTCCATCAAAACATGCTTACTAAGATATAGTTCGCACTATCAATAGTTAATTAGAATTGCTACAACAAGTATAAGATTCTATTAAAATGTAAATTTTTAGGCCTATGATATTAAAGGTCGATAACATACGAACTCACACTTAACTTCAAATACAAGTTAAAATAAAAATAATATATACTTAAAAATACATGACGGTATAAAGAGAGTATACATGAATTCATGGTTCATCCGGTTGCTACAGCCTCAGATGGCGTAAGTGATCCTCGGAGAAGGTGAACCTAGCGGGGGGCTGGCATGCGTCTCGGAGGTCATAGTGCAAGGCCTGTGTTAGAGGAGGGGTTGCGGTCGACTCAGCGTAGGGGTACGGCAAAGGAACGAAAACAATACTGAGCCAATCGTTCGTAGATGAGTCAATTTCCTGCGCAGATGGTACATGTGCATTAGGGCAAACATTGAGATGTTTGCAGTGCATAGTACTGTTGGAAGGCATGTACCTAGAGAGTGTGAAGTGTAGACGACATACCCTGTCCTTGATGACCAAGCTGCTCTGTGCAGATCTGTGGATTTTGTGCGATGCGTCGCATTGTGGACATATGTTATGTTGTGTTGTTACAGCGTACCAGTGTATGTGGCTATGCAGACGATGATCCCCTGGTGCAATCACCGTTGTAGTACTGCACAGTGTATCCCTAGTACATATGGGTGAACCGGGCATCGCCCTCACGCAAGTCGAACGGAGCCCCATGTGTGAACGTCGGCAACGCATCGTCTCAATGCGACGGAGAGTCGGGGTCAACTGCTGTCGGCCTGGCGAGAAATTCCATTTGCGTATCTCCCTCTGTGATGAAGATGGCTATAGCAGAGTGTTAGCCCTTGTCAAATGCTTTAAGAAGAAATGATAGTAAGAGATATGTTACAATAGAGTGCATGAAAAAAATAGAGGACAACATCTATGAACTCCTATACTGCTAGCCCAAAGCGCACGGAGGAGGAACGACCGTAGGTAGGATGACTGCTAGAGTGTGATGGACGTGCAGATGGAGGTGCGGAGGGCGAGCGGAGGGAGGCATGGAGAGTGGTGGGGGTAGAGGTTGTCCTCGGTGTCCATGTCATGGCACAGTAACGTCGATATGTTGACCACAACTGATAGACTATTTCCCTGCTCCCGCATGGTCATAGATGGAACGTATCATACCTAGGAGCCATTCGACGGTAGTGTTCCTCCCACGGTGCAGAGCGTCAATAGGCTCGTGGTGGACACGGTCGAGGTGGTTGTACTGTAAGGAAAATGAGAACTAGTTAGAGACGTGTTGCCATTGAAAAATTGTAGGAAGATTACCTTACCACCTCATCACAACGTGCAGCCCGGTGAGCATCTGGACCCGCTCATACAACGTCATTGTGGGAGGCCAGCCGGACTCGTGCCCGTCATGTGGTGGGCAAAGGAGTGAGTGGGGGGCTCACGTGGATGGCAGCCGCACAGGGACCGGGGACACGCGAGCGGGAATCACGTGAGGATGCTCACTCTTCCGGGTAGTGTGTCAGCATAGTTGCACGACGGAGGGCCACGCCAGCTGAGCCCGCATGGTGGGGGCCACACATGTTGCTCACATAGTTCTGGGGCGTGCCAGGGGGCCACATTTGGCTTTTCTCGCGCATAGGGGCCATATGCGGCATTTGCGTGGCGTAAATGGCCAAAATGGCCAAAAATTCAATAAAGCACGTGCTTTATCCTCCTCCCAACAGCATGATGATTCGGTCTTATGTCTTTGAAGACAACCGCCTTGCATTGTTCCCATGATTCTATCCCACTGATAATAGCTGAAGAGCAGTTATTATCAGGATACTCTCACTGATAGTAACCGTTCGCTTGATCGAACGAGACGAATCGACAAGGTGCCTACTCATGTCGATAACTGACACCCTTTCAGTGCTATTTAAAATTTGACGAGAGAAGACATGAAGAATAACTAAGACGAACAAGAAGAGAGAAACAGAGACTGATTCTAGAGAATCAAGCAAGATTTTCTGACCGGATAATAGATTACAAAACCAAGAAATAACATTCTAGGGCTAGTAGCATCTTCTTTGTAACCTCTCATCCAGAGCATCTTGTAACCTGTTCATAGCAATAAAGATCATCCCCATTCTTCTCCTAAATCATTCTGAGGGACTTAGCCTTTTTTTCACTATTCATAAGATCGGTGATTTGATTATCAACAGTTGCCACTGTCCGTGGGGATAGAAGACGCTGAATCCCTAAAGGTTTTCATCAGCAACATCACCTTCCCCAGTTTCTATCTACATCGCCTATGCAATCATGGTAGGAACATGAGATAAGGAGAATTAGTTCGATTTGGCAGACTACGCCGACCTCGACATGGATATATACATCTGGGTCATGGAACACAATGCCTCCTTGTCATCATCCTCCATCCCAGGGTTGCTAGTCTTTGAGACTAGCGAGGTCGACCCGATAGAAGAAGACACACCGCCCCAGACTTCAACGCCACCTGGGGAGTCGAGCATTCCAACTCTGTCAAAATGCCTAGGCACCACGGCAAGCCCGACGCATTCAACTGGCAAACACAACAAGTGCATGTACTCACAATGCAGTTGTGGGCAACCATTATTCACCATTGCTCATACATATTACAGGAGCCAATCGACACCTAGTCACGGTGTCGATGAGATTACCCCCAATAGAAAGCCGGACGTTGGTAATTCGTCGGATCAAGTTGAGTCCACCACACAGCACCCTAGAAATGGTAGTCTCCAATCATTCTCTATCATGGAAGCTCCTTACTGAAGCAATGGAAGGCTCTTCCTCAGTTTTCATGGGTGTTCATCAGGAGATTCCTGTTGGAAGCATGAGGTTAACACAATCAGTGATACTGTTGTAGACGTCGTGCATGGTTCTCCATGACAAATCCCCTCACGATCTATTGGCCGGATGGTATGAACACTTCTACATCACCCAGAGGAGTAAAAAATAATAGAACTAGTGGACATCGATCATCTAATCTGCCTATTACTACACCTCCATGCTTGCTAAGTCACATGGAGTGAGTAGAAAACTTAGGGTGAAAGTTGAGTCATCGTACCCCTTCTGCCGATAGAAACACTACAAGACCATTGGTAATTGTTCAAAATCTACAACGTGCACATGATATTCAACGTGCGCATGATATTATTAATAACCCAAATCCTACTCTGATAGAAACCCCTAGGATATGGTCAAGCTACAGGTCAGGTATTGGAGATTCTCTAGCAAACCATATGGTGCATGAAGATGTATCACGAGCAGAGGCAACCATAGAGCGAAATGTTGACTTCGTCCATGCATTCCTCTCATGGTAGAAGCGAAAGTGGTTGAACTGACAACAATCTATCAACAGGCATAAGACTTGCTCAAAGATGGCTCTTTGATAACGAAGCAACCCCTACCCCTCGCCACGAGGGACAAAATCGGGGACATGGTCCGTGTGATCTACGTCATCATCTGAACCATGCTTCTGTTCAAAGACTCCATTTGAGTATGCATGATTGGATTGGGCCACCATCTCCCCACTACAACTATTGGAGGAATAGGTCTCTAGTAGATTACAATATGGCCCCTTTCTAGAGAAGACACCATGACCTAATCATAGGTTGTTAAGCTTTCTCGGTAGGCCTTCAGGTAGTACATTGGCCAGAAAGGTTTCAACCATTGCATCTTGAGAAACGATGAAAAATAAAATCCATTAGAATTTCTACAAATTTACACAACTGCAATCAGGGCTTCAGAAGGTGACGACAATGTGATTGCAAATTATTTGCCAACAGTTCTCGAGGGTTCTGTCTGGTCATGGCTACTTAACCAAACTGGCCAAAACAACCTACACTTGAGAACAATTCTATGACCTACTAATTGTCAACTTCCAAGAGACATACGATCGACCTGGCAAGGAAGATGCCTTCATTGGATTCAAAAAGAAACCAATGAAACCGTCCATCTGTACATCAAAAGGTTTAGTCAAGTTCATAACTCTAACCTGGAAATAGCAGATTCTTCTATATTATCTAGGCATTCAAGATCAGACTTAGGAATATGCAGTTTACGGAGGACATCACAATGATTCTTCCATAGACAATCGTCGAGCTATTTGATATGGCCAATAAGTACACCGCTGCAAGCGAGGCAGTTGAGTGGAACAAGGCTATTGATCGAATAGAGAAGATTCCTTAGCCAGGCCTAGGGAAGAAGAAAAAGAAGGCCAAGAAATCACAGAAGTGTAAGAAGAATTGTAAGCCCAATGCCAAGGAGGCCTTTGTGACCTCGGAGAAACACTCTAAAGGTAAAAATGACTATTCTGATCAAAACAAAGGAAAAGCTTCGATTGACGAATCCAAAAAAGGGAAAAGATGGTGTCCACTCTATTAAATGACAAGGCATGATCTCTGCAACTATCTTGCCTGGGAAAAGAAGCTTGATGATTAATACTTGGGTAAGGGTCCCCTCCCTTCTATACAGGAGGTTGGAGAACCAAGCACCAAAAAGGATAAGGACAGGGATGAGGAAATGTAGTATCAAGAGGCAGAGCATACCATTGATGCAATCTTTGGTGGATCATCCAACTATGAGCCCCGACAACAAATGAAGACCGTGGAACATGAAGTGAATCTCACTAATGCTCCAGTCACCATCAAGCCATCCAGAGGCCAGAAACAACCATCTCTTTCGGCTAAGAAGATCACCCCATCCCTTTGACTCGACCAGGTAGGTTCTTTATCATAGTAGAACCTACTATCAAAAATTGCAAAGTTGATCAAATTTTAGTTGATGGAGGTAGTTCTCTTAGCATTTTATTTATGAGAGCTATTGAAGAAATGCAAGTTTCCAAGTCTAAAATAAAGTCTGTGAAGTATGCCTTTCATGATATATTTTTGGGATCTTCAACAAAACCAATTGGGCAGGTGTCCTTACTGGTCATGTTCGAAAGCCCTGATAACTTTCGAACACAAAGGATCTCATTCGATGTAGTAGATTTTGAAACTGCATACAATGGAATCCTTGGTCAACCGACTTTAGCCAAGTTTCTAGTGGCCATGAATTATGGTTACTAAAGCCTCAAAATGTTGGGGCCAAAAGGGATCATAATAGTTCGAGGGGACAAAAATGACAAATGCCTGTGATCATAAATCTCTCGAACTAGTCAATGAATTACCAACCAAGAATGCTAACTCCCCTTCAATGTATGTAAAACATTCAAGGACAAAGGTGGCTCCAAAATCCTCTAACTAGGTCAAGGAGGTATCTCTCGACAAGGACAGGCCTTTGGGAATCATCAAAGTTGGGATAGGACTCAATCCTAAATACAAAGAGTCACTCATCTCCTTCCTTTGAGAAAACTTGGATGTATTCATGTGGCAAGCATTTGACATGGCCATTGTCCCTAGGGAGGTGATCGGGCATAGGCTAGCACTCTGACTTAACAAAAAAGCAATCAAGCAAAGGCTGCAACATTTTGCATCCGATCGGAAGGAGGCAATCCAATCGAAGATCAACAAGCTTCTCAAGGCTGGGTTTATTCATGAAGTTGACCACCTCGAGTGGTTCACCAACCCTGTAATGGTTAGAAAAAGTAATGATAAATGTTGAATGTATGTATACTTTACAGATCTTAATAAAGCTTGCACGGAGGATGATATCGATCTGCTTGTTGACTCTACCTAAGTACTAAGTGTCGGACCCTAGGTGTTGAATACACATAATCCTTGTGTGTGTAACGTACTAGTCCCATAATCAGTGGCTAGTACACACAAACACAATATTAAAATCACATCCATACACATCACATACATTTATCTTATAACAAAAGGTTATATACATAAGCGATATATATCAAGTTTACAACAAAAAGGCCAACCAGACAAATAAATATAAGTACCAATAGAGTGCAACAAAATACAAGGTGAATAAACCAAAATGCGTAAAATGCGTCCATCGGTATACCATCCATACCCCATAGGCAACCAATAAGGCTTAGGCTCTAGAATGACCCGTCGTTGTACCCTCTGATACTGGGTGCAAAGTAGCAGTCATCAGGTACTGTTTCCTCCTCATTCTCTGAGCAATAATTTAAGTAAGGTTGAGTACATTGTGTACTTAACAAAACTTGTAGTGTATCGCAATATATTATATAAATGCAAGGCTGAACCAAGGATGATGCTCTATGCTACAAGTTATTTTCAGCATAAATCAACTTTTCATTTGAAATATCGATATATAATAATTTGTAATGGAAATTTAAAGAGCAATTTACATGTAATGAAATAAAAATTATGTAACTTTAATAATAGTAAATCACAGCCCTCCTCAACAATGAACAATGAATAAATCTCAGACATAGACATGGCACATATATCACAACATACCATCCCATCATTTCGAACGAATTTGTTTTGTCCAAAATAAACACTAGACTCACTGTGGCTGCACCAAGTATGCTAATGACCGCGAGCATGGCTATTTAAAGTTTTGCACTCTTAAGGGGTTGTACTGCTTTACCCACATGAGATAATCAACTATTATGTCGGCAACTACACGCTTCCTTAGACGTGCGACAAAGTGATTATCATACAACCTTTACATCATCTAGACCTAACCTTGCACCAGCCTAATGAATGACAAACCCTCACGTAGGCATGTCCTTCTCCTAAGTGAGCACTCACCATTGTATTAGTAAGCTTTGGTCCTAACACCTTGGTGAAGGAAGCCCCCACGAGCAAACCTTCATGGAATGCCCTCACTACTACGGCCTACCAAAATGCAATACTAGTCCTAGATAACTTAGTTAACTAAAGCCAGAGCCCATATAGCACATGTGGTTGTACGGTTTAGAATTAGATATGCAACAACAGAGTTCAGTCCTTAATTGACCCAGGCGAGATTTTTCCCCTATCTACATGCAAGATCATGCTCTCACAATTTTTAGTTTATAATATAACTCGTCGGCATCAAAAACTAAATTTTTTATTTTATTTTGATACCAAACTAACAGAGGTTACCCCTCTGGTTCAATATTTCAAATAGCCCAATTCCATATGCAAGTTTCACTGAACATCCAAACTTAGCAAAAACTAGAGCACGACTAAGCATCTAGACGATATACATAAATGTAATTTACCCAAATTAATATTTGTTATTGTCTATACCATGTTCTAAAGGCTACAATGGTAAGGGTATCAATATCACAAGGAGGACCAATGCATACAATTGGAATTAACTACCGTTACCCACAAATATAGCAATTTTAGCCAAAACATACATGCATGCATAATTTCTTTGTAAATAACATACAATAATTCAAATAATGGGATCAACATGGTCAAAGTGGATGCTTGCCTTGCTCTGGTTGCTGAGAGAGTTGCTCGGGAACGCTCTCATAGTTTTCTAGCACAACAATATCTAATGGTAAAACTAAATAAGCACAAATAATAGCCAAATAAATTCAAACAAAGACCAAATTCATATTTTTTTGCATATTCAGATAGATCATGATTTAAGAAAAATTTAGAGATAAAAGTCGCTTAATTTGGACTTCATGTGCAAAAGTTAAGGCCATTTGAATTTTGTTTGGTTCATAAAACCCAGACAAAGAAAAATGTGACATCGAAAGCGTATTTTCACTAGAGTACGTTTTTCTACTGAGAAAGCAAACTTTCATGGAACTAAAAGCGGCTTTTATCATCTTATTCATTTTTCTGAATTTTCTTACATGTGGGCCATGCATGTCAGTCTTACATATTTTAAATCATGTTTTTATTAAAACACCGAGTAGGTCCCATATGTTAGTGACACATTTTTAAATCTTTATTTAATGAAAATTTCTTAACAAATTTTGGCTGGACCCACCTCTCACCGACTGATTACATTCAAACCTATCATTAGCGCTAATTAACTTCTTTTACATGTGAGGTCCGCTTGCCAGTGAGAGAGAGAGACAGTGAGCCTTGGTGGCTTTGGTGAGCTCGCTGTCAGCGAGGGAGGCAATGGTGTGGTTTGAGGATGGGCAAAATAGAATAGGGAGGTCAAAGCGGAGCTATGGGAGGTGGACATAGTTCTAGAGAAACTCTGGTGTAGCGAAGTGATGGTGAGGAGCAGCGGTGGTGATTGGAGCTATGATGGCTTTGCATAGGGAGGCCCACTCTTGCACTAAAACTGGTTGCTCTAGGCTTAGCATGCTATCACAAAGCTATAGAGGCTAGCGCGGGACCAATGGTCACCAAAGGTAGTGACAACGAGGTCCCTGTGGTAGCGCCATGTTCGGCCACGACAATGTCCTAGAAGATTACAACCATTAGCCAAATCGACCATGGGACCTGAAGGATGCTCACCGAGGGGTTGGCTAGCGCTGAGGTGGTTGAGGCAGCTCATCGGCAATGAGCAGCGGTGGTGAGGTGGAGGTCCATGGTATCAGTGGGTTCCAGTGATATAGATGCTACAAGAACTTGCATGCAAATGATGGAGCTAGAGGCTAGAGTTCCAGTGAGTTACAGTGAGCTTGCATGCAAACACACAATGGTAGAAATGGGAGGAATAAGCAGAGGCTCACCTGTGCGGTGTAATTGCAATGGTGGAGCTAGAGGCTAGAGTTCGGGAAGGAAGCTAGGCATTGGTGCTTCACTGCATTTTAGAGCAATCAAATGAGCATGGAGCTCAAAGGGAGTGTAAGACACATCGTGACATGGTCAAAGGGGAAAGGGACTCATTGGAAAAGCTGGAATGTGGTTGCGAGCTCGCTGGAGTCGAGAACGACGCTTCTGTTTTCGACGAACTAAGGGCGTTGAAGCTTTGGTTCTTAGGAGATAGAAAGAAGGCGAGCTGGGGGTAGAGAATGACACACTCGAGTGGTCTTAAAGGCATATAGGCATGGCTGTCAAGGGGAGAGGTCATAGGCGAGCTCATGGCGTGTCTCCTCGCGCAGAGGGGGACATATGGGAGAGAGGTGTGGCATTGAGACTGCACGTTGCTTGCGCTCATCATGACAGAAAGGTCTTGACGGGTCAAATCTGGTCCCACTCATAAGTGATGGAAACTAAGAGAATGGAAAATAAGCCTTGAGAGAAGGGAAGCAGAAAGGAATGGGAGAAGAAGGTGATTTGGTTTGGCTGATCACTTTGAGAAATTTTTAAATATAGCAAATGAGTTCAACAAAATTATGAAACTTTTTGTGAATGCTCCTAACATAGTTTACAGTCTTGTATCATTTATCAGCTTTAAAATTTCCTCATAAATTCTTTGAATGTCTCTATTTTATTCAAAATGCACTATTTGAATTTTGAAAATTTTAGAAATATGCTAAAAATATTCCAACTTTTATGTCCAACACAATGAACTTATATTTGTGTTTTTGGGATGTTACATTAGTGAAGTTTCAATAAATAACCATTTATTGTAAATTTTTCTAAGCCACTTTTTGGATCATCTTTTCATATTCGAATTTTAATTCAATTTGGGTTTCATTAATTGTATATTCTTTTCCCAAATTAGTTTTCACAAGTTATTTTCTAGAGAAACTACATTCAAAAGCAAGAAAAACTAAATAACAGCAAAACACAAGCAAAAAGTTTTAAAATTTACACATTTTTGAACTTTCTGAATTTTGGGATGTTACATCAAGAGGTACTAAGAATTTATATGTAATTTGGTGATGAGGTACCGATACCTCCTGGTAACTTTTCAAAGATGGTAAAAACTCTCTTATATTTTGTTTTTTTCAAAAATAATATCTTTTTTAGATGAACTAGACTGTTTAAACGGGGCAATTGTGTAACTAGGACAAGGTTGTCAGGATTGTGATCTTGAATCGAATCAGAAATGCTCTGATAGGGTCACATTGTAGGATTGAATAGTAGAATCTAGGATCATACCTGATTCTACAAAAGATACAATTCTTCAGATATATCATGTATTTCAATAGTGATATCATTTTAGCGTTGTACTTTAGAAAAGCTTAATTTAATAAAATTTAATCTAAAGGAAAGATATATTGCTTTTTATACAAATGGTAAAAATATATGAATGGATCAAAGGTGAAGTTTTACAGTTGGAAGGACACATGCAAGTATTTATAATTAATTACTAGGATCCATAGAATCAGATAGGATCATATGTAAATTGCAATCATGATCCTACAAAATATTTTCTAGAATTGTAACAATGTTAATATTCTACATAGGTCGAATCGGTCCGCTAAATATAGGGTTATGGAATCTTAGGATTCTAAGATTGGAATCGAGATTTTGATAACCTTAGTCTAGCATCGGTGGTCATTGTAGACAAGTTGTTATTAAGAGCAAAAAAAGGCCTAGATATTTTTTATAATTTCCAACCTATTATTTTTTCTTAGAGCTTTTAGCCACATGTTATCACCTTTTTATTGTTTAATAGATTTTTTAAAAACGAAGTATCTGACCCCTAGTATTATTTTTGAAGTAGTTTGGACTCAACTAGAAAGTACAGGGACCTGCACTAAAAATGAAAGGTAGGATATGGCAGCATAACCGCTACTTGGTTACTTCTGTGTTCATTACCTAGGCTACAGGAAACTTGACTTCAGACTAGGAGTTATAAATGTTCTGAATGTGACCCTGTCGCCGTAGTCTTTGATATACTTATTACTCTCCATACATAAAAGAATGACACTCTATAATATATGCAGTTAAATCCGATATTCTTTGATCAAAGATAATTTTTAAAGCGTTTGATTTGAATATATAAAAATAATACGTGTGAATTAATCTAAAAATGTTTTCATAATATTACACTTTTACACTTTTACAATTATATAATAAGAGAAAATAAGAAAATTTAGTGATGAAAAGAGCATCTTGTTGACGTTTTGTGACCTAGGCGAGTACATCATTGATCTGATGTGATCCCCTCTGTTTTAGTCTGATCTAAATTACCTTTTAGTCCTTCTAAATGAAAATAAAGTTTAAATAAACCTGAAACGAGTAACGAGTAGCTCATGTAGATCCCTAATCATTTGTTTCTAATAGTGTTATCGTTGAATATGAAGAGAATATCCTAATGCAAACGTGATCTCTATCTTATAAGCAAATGTGCTTGTTGAGAATCCTGTTCCAATAATATCCATTCCTCTCTAATTAATTTTGGTCTTTAGATCCTCTATCATATGTAAACTTCATCTTCATCCAGTAGTAACAAGGATAACTCGGATCAGAGCTGACCAGAGCATAATCACATCATAGTACCAGTACAGGATTGCATTGCAGTCTTCAAAGGATCGGTATCAGAACTTCAGAAGAATTAGACAATTTGTTTCCAAGTCTAGTCGTACAATTAACACCAGAAGAAGACTTAACGCCAACGAGGTGAACCAGCTGCCGACTGTGGAGAGTGCACGGCATTTTAGCAGGCTAGAATATTTTCTCGGCCTTTGAACTCAGGAAACTACTACCATTCCATCCTTAGTTCTAGGTCTATTCTTTTTGACTGAGATTTATAGTTTTTAACTGTGTTTTGTGTATTTTAGGTTTATGCGAGAGATTACAGAGTAACAAAAATTCACGTGCGGTTTTTGCCGATATAAATAAAGTTGGTACAGTATGTACTATAATTAATTAGTAGACCTCATCTTAAAAATACATTTCGTTTAAAAGCTAATTACTGTAAAAAATTAAAAGTTAAAATCAAAAGTTGAAAAAGAAAAGAATCCTAGGCATCTTCAGTCTTAACAAGTCGTCTCTAAAGTAAGGAGTCGTACGGTCGTACCAATCTGCATGCTGTCAGTATTATATAACGTACGCATCGAATTTAACTTGACGTGTCAACTACTGTAGGTTGACTTCTAGCTCTTTCCTGTAGTTTTCTTTTTTGGGTATCCTCTGCCCAGTTTTTTTTTGGGGACTTGCCGCCCCATTTCCGGTTTCTTGCGGTCCCATTTCCGGTGTTTTTCCAACTTCCATCCACGGAAGCTTGTTGAAAAACTTGCATACAGGTCATGGCAATATATAGCTAAGAAGCTGCCCAAAATTATAGACTACTGAGTGCAGTGCAGACTAGAGAGCTAGCTGTATATTACACTACCGCCCACAATTATATGCAGTGTGCACCACATCACACTGGATATGTTACTTCATTAACCTTGAAGCTTTCTTGCTTTCTTGCAAGGTAGAGCCATGCCCGGAGTGACTCGTTGGTACTTTCTTCAAGCCCTCCTTTTCCACAACCTTAATCTTTCATCCTCCTCTACTGGTGATGGCCAATTCGCATACTACGGCTTCTCCAACAGCAATCTCACCATTGATGGAGCAGCGACAATCCTTCCAGGAGGCTTGCTCGAGCTGACAAACGGCACGAGCAATATCAAAGGCCATGCTTTCCACCCGACCCCACTGCGCTTCCGCAAGTTGCGCAATGACACAGTACAATCCTTCTCTGTATCCTTCGTGTTTGGCATCATCTCTGCCTTGCTTGATGTCAGCACCGACGGCTTCACCTTCTTCATTGCCCCGAGCAGGAATTTCTCCAGCGCGTTACCGGCCCAGTATTTGGGCCTGGTTAACAGCGTGAACAACGGCAATTCAACCAACCATATTTTTGCCGTTGAGATCGACACCGTACTAAACGTCGAGTTCTATGACATCGATAACAACCATGTTGGGATCGACATCAATAGTCTCAACTCTATGAAATCCATGCCTGCAGGCTTCTACGATGACCACAATGGTTACTTCAATAATTTGGCGCTGATTAGCGGGGAGGCGATGCAAGTTTGGGTAGACTACGATGCAGAGGCCACACAGATTAGTGTGACCTTGGCTCCCGTCAAAATGACCAAACCCAGCAGGCCACTACTCTCAGCCACCTACGACCTCTCACCTGTGCTCACAGCCGAGGCATACGTCGGCTTCTCATCTGCAACAGGCTCAATAAGCTCAAGGCACTACATCCTAGGCTGGAGCTTCAGCATGAACGGACCCACTCCGCCCTTCTTCACCGCTCAGCTACCAGACCTGCCTCGTGTTGTCCAAAAAGCTGCGCGGAAGAAGGTCTTACCGGTCATCGTGCCTATAGCAACTACCACATCTGTCTTTCTAGTGGGCTTGGCCGTGTTCCTTTTTGTGCGAAGGCGGTTGAGGTATGCCGAGCTGCAAGAAGATTGGGAGGTTGAGTTTGGACCGCACAGGTTCTCATTCAAGGACCTATTTTGTGCCACTGAAGGGTTCAAGGATAGGCACCTCTTGGGCAGAGGAGGATTTGGGGGGGTGTACAGAGGGGTTCTTCCCAAGTCTAAGTTGGAGATTGCCGTGAAGAGGGTGTCTCATGAGTCAAGACAAGGCATAAGGGAATTCATTTCTGAGGTTGTTAGTATCGGCCGCCTTCGGCACCGGAACATTGTGCAACTGCTTGGTTATTGCCGGCGTAAAGGTGAGCTCCTTTTGGTCTATGACTACATGCCAAATGGTAGTCTTGATAAATATTTGTATGCCCACAGTAACCGGCCTAGTTTGGATTGGATTCAGAGGTTACGAATCATCAAGGGTGTTGCATCTGGTTTATCATATCTTCATGGGGAGTGGGAGCAGGTTGTCGTCCACCGAGACGTGAAAGCAAGCAATGTGCTCCTTGATGGAGAAATGAATGCTCGGCTAGGTGATTTTGGCCTTGCAAGATTATACGACCATGGTACCGACATGCAAACCACGCACCTGGTTGGCACCATAGGATATCTTGCCCCTGAGCTGGTACGGACAGGCAAGGCATCACCCCTCACTGACGTGTTTGCCTTTGGCATATTTGTTCTTGAGGTTACCTGCGGGCGAAGACCCATTGATTACAAGATGCATAGCAACCAGTTCATGTTGGTCGATCGGGTGCTTGACCTTTGGCGCGAGGGAGCGCTCGCTGAGGCCATGGACTCAAGGCTCCAAAATGACTATGATGTTGATGAGGCATCCCTAGTGCTAAAACTAGGATTGCTTTGCTCACACCCATCACCAAGTGAAAGGCCTAGCATGTGGCATGTCATGCAGTATCTTAACCATGACTTGCCATTTCCAGAGTTGTCGCCGATGGACATGGTGCAGAGAGAACGGGTTGACTCACCTATTGCATGTTATGAATCACTGGCGAGCAATGGTACCATGTCCGGCCTCTCAGGAGGGAGGTAGCATATGTTGTTCTCAATGTGGTCATGTCAAATGTACTTGGTTGTCATGTCTGCCACATGCATATACAGTGGATGAAATGGGGTATCTATTTATTTATGATCATATTGTCAGATGCAGTTGGATTAGGCTGGCCAGCTGAATGGCCTAAGATGAATAATCAATATCTTGGATGGTCTTTATCTTCCAAGGTGAAGTGGCCGTAAAATCTGTCTTCTCTAGTAGTAATATATCAATGTTTGATTATCTTTTTGTCTATCTATTTGTTTGATTGATTTGCTTTGTTTTGGTTGGCCTTTTCTCTACTCTCAATCTTTTCTTGATCTGAGGGTTTTTGTCTTGATTTCTTTAGTGTTCTGACTTGCCATGACATGTGAGAATATATCTAGAGCCATCTTGGCCATTATCTACCCATGAGCAAGTTGTTTTCACCAATTTGGGGGGGGGGGGGGAGGGGGGTTTGCTCTATTTTGGTTCAACCTCTCCTCAAACGGAAAAATGTCTCGACTTTGGCTACGTTTTCACGATCGTTTGTTGGAATAGGTTCCTGCTAGGGTAGATAAGACCCCTGCAAAGTTTTATGGCATTTGGACAATCTAATCAAAAGTTACGTGGATTTTAGATCTCGTGGTCGTGCTGAAAAACTCTATTTTTCCTATTCTCGGTTCAACCACGTTGGTTTTTCAACTACGTTAATTTTTGACCACTCATTGGTTTTCGACCACATTGATTTTTTGACCACGTTAGTTTTTTGACCACTCACTGATTTTCTACTACATTGGTTTTCAACCACTCATTGGTCTTTAACCATGTTGGTTTTTCAACCACTCACGGGCTATCGACTATGTTGGATTATAACCATGTTGATTTTCGGCCGCTCACTGGTTATAGGGCCTGTTTGGGAGAGCTCCACCACTGAAAACGTGGATCTGGAGCAGCAGCTCCACCATGGAGCAGCTGCTCCACCCTGGAGCAGCTCCACCGTGGATCTGGGATCCCACCATGGAGTGTTTGGCTTGTACAGCAGCTCCAGATCCATGAAATTGAGGTTTTGGTGGGAATGGCCACTTTTGGTGGGATGGAGTGTGTAACCAGTGGCATTGGTGGGTAATTACCACCCAACTCCACGGTGGAGCACCCCTTGAGGAGCTCCATGAAATCCATGGATCTGGCCCTCAGATCCAGGATTTTGGTGGATCCAGATTTCGCAGAGCTGGAGCGTTTGGGTAAAATTTCGTGGAGTGGAGCTGTTTTTTGTGGATCTGGAGCTGGTGGAGCTCTCCCAAACAGGCCCATAGACTACTCAAGTCATATTCTGATCACTTTGATTTTTGACCGGTCATGGTAGAGCTGTAGGAACAACAGTGGTAGTACCGCACCTACTGGTTTTTCAATAGTTCAACTCTGTGTTCTTTTGAATCTTGAATAGAGTTCCTATCCGAATTGTCATAACTTTGTAGCTATCGGAGAAAAGGATAAGAAAATACTTGGGGAAAATTTTAAGGCACCATTCACCCCCTCTATTGCTTATCCGTTCCTACAAGTAGTATCAGAGCCTAGTTAGCTCTTTTCATAGATCTTAACTGGTCTTTAGAGCCATGTCAACAGACAAGTATTCCATCAAGCAGCCTCTCTTCGATGGGGTCGATTATTCCTTTTGGAAGAGTAGGATGGATTCTTACATATAGGCTCAAGGCTATGTAATTTGGAGAAAGGTTAAGACCAAATTTATTTTTCCTACCGATGAGCACATCACAGCTATGAATACGCCAGATGTGGAAGCAAATGCTAAGGCAAGAAACATCATCATTCAAAGTCTTAGCCAGAGTGAGTTTGATCGTATCTCTTATCTCATGTCGGCGTTCAACATCTAGGTGACCCTCGATGTATACCATGAGAGCACTACCCATATCAAGACCGTCCAACAGGACCAGTATAAGCGAGAATACAACAAATTCGAGATACTTGCTTAATAGATTATGGTGTTCTAGTGCTTGGGGCTAAGCATGTATTATTTTTTCTTAGAGCTTTTAACCACATGTTATCACCTTTTTATTGTTTAATAGATTATGGAAAACGAAGTATCTGACCCCTAGTATTATTTTTGAAGTAGTTTGGACTCAACTAGAAAGTACAGGGACCTGCACTAAAAATTAAAGGTAGGATATGGACAGCATAACCACTACTTGGTGACTTGTGTGTTCATTAGGCTACAGGAAACTTGACTTCGGACTAGGAGTTATAAATGTTCTGAATGTGACCCTGTGCTTTAAAAGAAGTCGCCGCAGAGTCTTTGATCTACTTATTACTCCTCCATACATAAAAGAATGACACTCTATAATATATGCAGTTAAATCCTATATTCTTTGATCAAAGATAGTATTTAAAGCGTTTGGTTTGAATATATACAAATAATACACGTGAATTTATCATAAAAAATGTTTTCATAATATACACTTTTACAATTTTTTCAATTATATAATAAGAGAATTTAGTGATCAAAAGAGCATCTTGTTGACGTTTTGTGACCTGGGCTAGTACATCATTTGGGCGGTGCAATATATCCTGATCTGATGTGATCCCCTCTGTTTTGGTATGATCTAAATTACCTTTTAGCCATCCAAATGAAAATAAAGTTTAAGTAAGCCTGAGGCGAGTAACTCACTCGTGGAGATCTCTAATTATTTGTTTCTAACGGTGTCATCACTGAATATGAAGAGAATATCCTAATACAGACATGATCTCTACCTTATAGGCTAATGTGCTAGTTGAGAATCCTGTTCCAATAATATCCATTCCTCTCTAATTAATTTTGGTCTTTAGATCCTCTATCATATGTAAACTTCATCTTCATCCAGTAGTAACAAGGATAACTCGGATCAGAGCAGACCAGAGCATAATCACATCATAGTACCAGTACAGGATTGCATTGCAGTCTTCAAAGGATCGGTATCAGAAGAATTAGACAATTTGTTTCCAAGTCTAGTCGTACAATTAACACCAGAAGAAGACTTAACACCAACGAGGTGAACCAGCTGCCGACTGTAGTGGGAACTGTGGAGAGTGCACGGCATTTGAATACTTCTTTGGCCTTTGAACTCAGGAAACTACTACCATTCCAACCTTCTAGGCATCTTCAGTCTTCACAAGTCGTCTCGGAAGTAAGGAGTCGTACCAATCTGCATGCTGTCAGTATCATATAACGTACGCGTCTAATTTTACTTGACGTAACTGCAGGTTGACATTTTTCTTGCTCTTTTGTAGTTTTCTTTTTTGGGTATCCTCTGCCCAGTTTTTTTGGGGACTTGCCGCCCCATTTCCGGTTCCTTGTGGTCCCATTTCCAGTGTTTTTCCAACTTCCATCCACGGAAGCTTGTTGAAAAACTCGCATGCAGGTCATGGCAATATAGCTAAGAAGCTGCCCACAATTAGACTACTGAGTGCAGTGCAGACTAGAGAGCTAGCTGTATTACACTACTGCCCACAATTATATGCAGTGTGCAGTGGCGGATCCAGAAATTTTAGAATAGGTATTCAAAGTTACAAAAAGCGACTATTAGTTTATTACTCAGACGAATCACCACTTAACATATATTAGAGAGGTAGCTTTCCTGTAAGCAAATATTCTCAGAGACTTCCTGCATATTACACTAATACATGTCCACGTTCTATTAAGCAACCTTATGACCCCTGCTGACTAAATAAATTAATGTCCAAAGCCTAGATTAAAAATATATAGTCCTGATGATCTACGTACAAAATGATGACAGCTCAGGTTAAAAGGGTACTTTACTAGAGAGCTCATTTCTTGGACGTTGGAACTAAGAAACCCTTATCAACAACAAACTAACATGAACTAAACTCAGCTCATCCTTATCGAAAGTATCAACACAAAATTGTATCTGTTGTGGTTACAGACCAAACAGAGAGAGAGGTATGGTAGTGGAGAGTTAGGTGAGCAATGCTTCGGGTTTCCCCATGGCCTGTATCGTGTGTGTGTGTGTGTATCCACATGGGGAGTGTTTTTACAACTTTGCACTTACACCTGAGTATCCCCCTCAAGGGCACTTGTATTACATATGTTCTATTTTGGGCTTTACAACTTTCTAACAGGCAGGCTGGGCTTAGGTGGGGGCCACCCCTACAATAGGAGCCTCTCATGGTGAAGGGCTTCACGGGGCGAAGCCATGTTGTCGAACCCTTTGGCCCCCTCCGTCCCTGCAGCCTGTGAGCTTCTGTATTGTTGGATGGAGTCTCATCGTCTGGTGTAGTCCCACCTCACGCCGAGGATACAGCGTCGAACGGGTTGTCGAAGCCATTCCTGACCCGGGGCCCTTCAGTGGTGGAGTCGGAGTCGAATTGGCCGGTGCAGCCTATGTTCGTACCGAGGATATGGAGCCAGACCTGTTATCGAAGTTGTCCTTGACCTTGAGCCGCTTAGCCGTGGAGCCGAGGATGCCACGACGATGCGCGGGGAGGCCCGCCTGCCGCGTTTTTTGAGGCGTCTAACACGTCTGACAAGGGCGTGGGGGGCGCGGCATGGCAGGACAGGTGCGCAGGTGCGCCGCGTGCACACTTTGACCGCGACGCCTCACCTCCCACCGGTTGCGCTTCCGTCGATTGGAATGCCGCCGGTTGACCTTCCACCACCCTGGCGATTCCCCACCGGGCGAGCATGGGTATAAGTACATCGGTACTACGGCGTGTTCCTCCCTCACCCTCAGTTGCTCGTCTTGTTCCTGCATGTGGTTATCTTCTCACAAGTAGGCCTACTTTTGTTCATCTGCGTTTGATGATTGCGTCTATGGACGCTAATATCAGCGAGCGTTGTTGAACGGAAGGAGGCCTATTTATGAGAATAGGTCAAAATTTGCCGTGGATTGGCGCGCCGTGCTTACGCGTGCGACGTTTGGTGAGAGCAGGGCGACGACCACGCCGAGGTCGTAGTCGAGGCTGACTGGTCAATGGCCTGAGTGCGGCGCCTGTCTTTCGCCAGCTGACCTTCCACCGGTTGAACTCCCGCTGGTTGGACTTTGGCCAGTCTGGCTGGTCTTCTGCTGGTGGGGGAGGTTGGGCCGCGAAGCTGCTCCCGGCATGTGAGGCCGATTCGGAGGCCTGGCTGGGCCTCAGAAATATGGGTCGGAGCCAGCGCTGGGGTTGACCCGCGTGATCGAAGTTGAGGTGATCTTCAAGCTCGCCGCGTAGGCTTGTGAGGGCGCAGCGGGGTGCCTCTTCGTGGGGGCGGAGCTGAAGTCGGAGACGGAGCCACTCTACGGGGGCGAATCCCAGGTCGGAGTTGCAGCCGAGGTTGACTGGTCAATTGGCTGCTGATGCTGCATTGACGGCCCCGGGAGTCGTGCCGACACACAGCAGAGGGCATGCCATGTCGTGCATCCTGCATTCATTCCCGAGGGAGCAAACGCATGGCGGAACGCGATTTGCGCGTCGTGCGTTGTCAGGCCATCGCACGATCGTGGTCGTGCGTCCGTTTCTGACGGGGCGTGACGTGCGTGGGCGGCCGCGCCGCTTCGGCTTCAATCGTGGGGAGGCGAGCGGTTCGTCTCCCGCCGGTTATACTTACCGGCGGTGCGGGAGATGAAGGGGCTTTAAATACCCCCCTGCAGCACCATGTCTGCGCTCTCCTCCTCACGCCTTCCGGTCCCTTTTCCTGTGCGCTGCTCTATTGCCTTCTTTGCCGCCGCGCTGCCCCCGTCGTCGTCTAGTTTCCGGAGAGTGATGGCACACGGCGAAAAACATGCTCAGCAGGCCGGCGATAACGCCATCTCCCGGCGGTCATCGTCGCTCGAGGTGAAGTATACGCTCGAGGGGCGCGATCCAACGCTGGTAGACAAATGGTGGGTGGCAATGGAGAAAATGGAAGGTTCGTGCTCCCGCGTCTTGGGCCCGACGCTTGCGACGGAGGAGACGATCCGCATGCTACTGCGCGAAGGGAAGCTGTCGGACCGCCAAGAGGTGCGACTGCCCGCAAGCGACAAGATAGAACCGCACCCCGAGAAGTCGGAGGCGATTGTCTTCGTCGCTAACTTTGAAGCCGGACTTCGCATCCCGGCCGCCATGATTGTCGGTGCCGTCTTGCGAACCTTTGGCCTTGAGCTGGCGCAGCTGACCCCAACGCGATAGCCCGCCTAGCCGTGTACAGCTGGGCCTTGCGTACAGAGGCATGCAGGCCCAGCGCCTCGCTGTTCGCATTTCTTCACGACGCACGGTGTCAACCGAAGAAGCGGAAAGACGGGACATTTTCCATCTTCGGCAGCGTCAACTTCGTCTTGTGGTCGTCGTGCGGGAACATCTTCCCTGCCAACTCGACTTGGGCGAAGTGGGAGCCGAACTGGATGAAGCAGTGGTTTTACCACCGTGTGGCGAGCGGTAGCGGCCTCAAGTGCTAGGGCCGGCCGGTGGCATTCAATACCACGCCTGGCATGCCGATTGATGGCGAGGACAGGCGGAGGACACGGTGGCTCATGGGGATCGCCGCCCGCTTCAACACGCGTGACCTCGCCGAGGAGTTCGTCATGTATGGCATGGCTCTGCTTGCCGATGGATGGCGTATCACACCTGGGAGCCTTCGGCGCGACAATGTTCGCCCATCCATGTCTTCGCTACCAAGACCCGCTGAACCTCGTAAGTCTTGGTGGCGCCTTGCTTTTCCCCTTTTGCCTATTGGACTATCTTGTAAACTCCGCCCCTTGCCGCCTATAGGGACTCTCCTGGAGGACATGGAGCGTGCGGTGGGCGTGTTCCTTGGACCGTATACGGCCAGGGAGCACGACCTGCGCGTAGCTACGACTGCGGAGGCGGAGCTGGGCTGGATAAACCGTGTGTGCGAGGCCCTGAGTATTGAAGTGCTGAAGCACGCTACTCCGGCCCCGAGCCACCCTCGCCGCCGAGACGACGATGCCAAGGGGAAAGGACTGCCGTCACGTCGGAGGCTAGGGCTCGACCCTCTGCGGCTGCACCTGGTGCGTTGGCTGCCATCGCTCCCGATAGTGCAGCGGACGGCGATTCCGATTCGGCGAAGTATGCCGATTCAAACCTGGAAGCAGGTGTAGAGGACGAAGGCGAGGGGTCCCTGGGCGGTGCCAGGGACCAAGAGTGTATCGCGGATGATCGGGAGGGGAAGCCTCGTCACCCACGGCGGTCACTGAGGTGGGGCCGCCACCCGCGGATGATGCTGGGGCGGGGTCCTCGCCCGTGGCGGCTACCAAGGCGGAGCTGCCACCCCTGGCGGTTGCTGGAGCGGAGCCCCCGCCTGCGGCAGTTACCGAGGCAGAGCTGCCACCCCGACAGTTGGTGGAGCGAAGCCCCCGCCTGCGGCGGTTACCGAGGCCGGGTCCCCACCTTATTCCCCCAAGGCAAAGCGGCCGCACATAGGATCACCTCCTCGCCCGAAGAGGAGGTTCGTTGTGGCGACCAAGATTAGGAGCCTGTGGGATTCCGACTCCGACAATGAGGCCCCCCGGCCCAACGTCCCCGCGGCTCCTTCCAAGGCTGCGGCGACTAGGGCCCGGAGCCTGCTGGTGTTAGACTCCGACACGGAGGCCCCCGGCCCAGAGGGCCGGCTTCATCAGGGGGTGCTGGCATCCCTGCGATTCCCCCTGAGACTGGGGGGACACCCCGGCAGAGCCCACCACCTGATGCTGAAGGTAAATTCACTTTTCTTGTCGTAATCCTGTGGTGCGTTCATAGGGCTCTAACCGCTACGTCCCCTCGCAGCGGCACGTCTCCCCGAACACGGGTGCTCTTCGGGGCGCGGGGACATTTCTTTGGGAGGGACGCCCAACGCTCCCGGAACTGTCGATGTGGAGGCCGCGTGCCCAAGCTTAGCGGATTTTGTCCCTTGACCGGAGGTGTTGGGAGCATGGCGGGGGTCGCGGATAATGCGGCCGCGGACCTGGGTCACTAAGCGCTGCTGACATGTGGGTCGGAGCTCCTTGGAGGCGCGCTGGAGGCCTCAGAAATGAGGGTGAGTACTTTTCCTTTAGCGACACATGGTCCTTTAGAAGTTTACTGACTGCTTTGTCGTGCAGACCCGCGCCCTTGGTCGGGCGCTGCAGGCGGCTCACGCCCGCGAGCGGGGGGCGTTAGAGGACCGGCTGTGCGCCGCCGAGGAGGCCCTTTGTGCAGCCGAAGAGGCACACTCCGCCAAGGACGACCGCATCCAGCGCTTGGAGGCGGAGCGTGCAGAGGCGATTTCGTACGCCGAGGCGCTAGTGGCAGCGGCGCGCTTGGCGACCACAGAGGCGGCGCGGTGAGCAGCCGTGGAGGAGCGGGACGGCCTGCTCCAGCAGATCGCTATGCTGGAGGAGGAGAAAGACCGCCTCACAACATCTCTGAGGGAGTGGGAACGTGCTCTAGGAGATGCCTCGGTGGCGGTGTGGGACGCCATGCTGGCCCTGGAGGGCTCCCTCGAAGACCTTGTCGCCGAGGTGCCACCTCGTTCCTTTGGCCCCGAGGAACTGTCGTGGACGCTTTGTTGAATCACGGATGCGTCCAACCTTATTCTTAGCGCCGCCAAATCCTTCGGCAACCACTGCTCCTTCGCGACCTCACGCCTGGCCCTTGCGCTCCTACATCACCGGGGCTGCCGACACGTCGACGAGCTAGTGGACCCCGAGCTGGAGATGCCTGCTGGGGCCGGGGTGATGTCAGGTGCCGTACGATCCATTCGTCGGGCCGCTTGGGCCTTCCATGAACGAATATGGGACTATATCGGGGAGGCCGCGGTGAAGTTAGAGCTGCGACGGACCATGGGCAGCAAGGAGAACTTCGGCCAATGGATTGACAAAGTGCCACGATGCGTAGGAGGTGGTGACGCCGCCACGGGGCAGGGCGCGGACCCACAGGTGTGATGCCCGGGTTCCGGTGTGTAGGCATGCGTTGCCATGTATGCACTCCCCCTTCCTTTATGAATAAGGTGTAAGCTGTCCGGGTGTTCTGACCGTACGTGTCGCTATGTTCTGGGCAGCTACTTGATAGGGACCGGCCACTTGTTTCTGACCTCGTGACCCGACGACGTCTTCGACGCTGGCGATGGGCAGAAGAATCGCTGGATTTCTGGGCAGGCCGGGCCTCCTCGGGCGAGGCTTCAGCGCGGGCGTACGTTAAGGAGGAGCCAGCCGAGTAGCGGCCCAGGACATCCAAGGGCGCTTGTAGCTTTATTCTTACCGCACCCTCTTGTAAACATCCTCTGACTAATGCAGAAAGGGCTTTGGGTGAAGTATGAGTCCCTTTTGCTTTTTACGACCGCGCTTGCCTCCGGTAGACTCGTAGGACCTTATTTCGCAAATGCCTATACGCCAGGTAGACCTTCATGTGTTCCGTCCACTATCCTCTGAAATGGCAGCGGAGATGGTGCCTATTCGAGGTAGACGCGCGAGCGCTCCGTCCCCTACCCTTTGACGCCTTGTCGAGGTAGACACGCGAGCGCTCCGTCCCCTACCCTTCGAGGTGGTGGCTACGGAGCTGGCGCCTAGTCCAAGTAGACGCGCGAGCGCTCCGTCCCCTACCCTTCGAAGTGGTGGCAGCGGAGCTGGCGCCTTGTCGAGGTAGACGCGCAAGCGCTCCATCCCTTGCCCTTCGAGGTGGTGGCAGCGGAGCTTGCGCCTAGTCGACATAGACGCGCAAGCACTCCATCCCCTACCCTTCGAAGTGGTGGCAGCGGAGCTGGCGCCTAGTCAAGGTAGACGCGCGAGCGCTCCGTCACCTACCCTTCGAAGTGGTGGCTGCGGAGCTGGCGCCTAGTCGAGGTAGACGCGCGAGCGCTCCGTCCCCTACCCTTCGAAGTGGTGGCAGCGGAGCTGGCACCTAGTCGAGGTAGATGTGCGAGCGCTCTGTCCCCTACCCTTCGAAGTGGTGGCTGCGGAGCTGGCACCTAGTCATCGTAGACGCGCGAGTGCTCCATCCCCTACTCTTCGAAGTGGTGGTAGCGAAGCTGGCGCCGAGCCAAAGTAGATGCTTGAGCGCTCTGTCCCCTACCCTTCGAAGTGGTGGCAGCGGAGCTGGCGCCTAGTCGAGGTAGACGTGTGAGCGTTCCGTCCCCTACTCTTTGAAGTGGTGGCAGCGGAGCTGGCGCCTTGTCGAGGCAGACACGCGAGCGCTCCGTCCCTACCCTTCGAAGTGGTGGCAACAGAGCTGGCGCCTAGTCGAGGTAGACGCGCGAGCGCTCCGTCCCCTACCCTTCGAAGTGGTGGCAACGGAGCTGGCGCCTAGTCGAGGTAGACGTGCGAGCGTTCCATCCCCTATACTTCGAAGTGGTGGCTGCAGAGCTGGCGCCTAGTCGAAGTAGACGCGCGAGCGCTCCGTCCCCTACCCTTCGAAGTGGTGACAGGGTTTGATCGTCGCGTGCGTCGCATTGGTCGTAGCTCTACCTTTCGAAGGCTGACCTACGGGCATAGCCGCTTCCCCGCGCCGATGACTTTCATACTTTCTATTATGGGGAGCACGCGAGGGCACCACCCGCGCATCTTATTTGCACTCCATAATGTGCGCGCTGGGGCAAGGCTCTGCTGTGCCTTACCCACGCCCCGTAGAGTGCGCGCGGAGGCAAGCCTCTACTGCATCATACACATACTCCGCGTAGTGTGCGCGGAGGCAAGCCTCTGCTATGTTTTGTTTATATTCCGTGGAGTGCGCGTGGAGGCAAGCCTCTGTTGCGCTTTGTTTATACTCTGTAGAGTGTGTGAGACCATCAACCACGTCTTATTTATACTCCAGAGAGTACGCACGGAGGCAAGCCTCTGCTATGCTTTGTTTATACTCCATAGAGTGCGTGGGACCATCAACCACGTCTTATTTATACTCCGGAGAGTACGCGCAGGGACAACATCCACGCGTGCGCGGTAACATTCGCGTCTTGTTTATACTCTGTAGAGTGCGCAGGGACAACATCCGCATTTTATTTATACTCCGTAGAGTGCGTGCGGAGGCGGACCTCGACGCTACATCTTATTTATACTCCGTAGAGTGCGTGCGGAGGCGGACCTCGACGCTACGTCTTATTTATACTCCGTAGAGTGCGTGTGGAGGCGGACCTCGACGCTACGTCTTATTTATACTCTATAGAGTGCGCGCGAAGGCGTCCCTCCGCGCGTCTTTGTTTATACTCACGTAGAGTGCGTGCGCGAACGCGTGTCTTTGTTTATACTCACGGAGAGTGCGCGCGCGAACGCGTGTCTTTGTTTATACTCACGGAGAGTGCGCGCGCGAACACGTGTCTTTGTTTATACTCACAGAGAGTGCGCACGCGAACGCGTGTCTTTGTTTATACTTAAGAAGAGTGCGCGCGTGAACGCGTGTCTTTGTTTATACTCAAGAAGAGTGCGCGCGCGAACGCGTGTCTTTGCTTATACTCATGGAGAGTGCGCGCGCGAACGCGTGTCTTTGTAGGAAATAGGACTAGTTTCGCAAATGGTGAACTTTATTGAATTTCTGTTTGCGCGGGTGAGCGATTACAAAAGACAGGGTACTAACCATTAATCACTCAAGGGCGGGAACAGCAGCGACTGTCGTTGCCATGGCGGTGAGCTAGGGCGCAGTGGGAGCCTCTACTACTGGAGCAATCGACGTGGGAGCCCGGCGGGGTGCTCCTTGAAGCCGCCAGGGCCCTCACGCTGACGTGCCCAGTCTAAGAGTCCCGTTGAACCTCGTGGTGCGGGCCTCGGGTACCGAGCTCTATGCGCCGGGCCGTATCCTGGTCGCCGTGGGCGGTGATGATAACCCGCGGGCCTGGGAGCTTCACGCACAAGAAGCCATGGTGTGGAACTGCCCCAAAGGAATTGAGGGTTAGTCGCCTAAATATGGCATTGTAAGGGTACGGGATATCGACAACGTCGAAGGTGACATCCTCGCTCCTCACGTTATTGTCTCAGCCAAAGGAGACTTGCAGGCATATCTGGCCCAGCGCCCTCAGGGGCTGACCCCCGGAAGCCCAGCGGTGGGATCCCCGAGGGGCCCAAGCGGCTTCGGGGGATCCCCATCTGGTCAAAAGCCACTGTGAACAAAATGTTCGCAGAGCTTCCTCCATCGACTAGGACGCGCCTAACGTCGCATTCTGCGATGGTGACTTGGATGACCAGGGGATCTTGGTGGGGGAATTCTACGCCCTCGGCGTCAGCGGGCGTGAAGGTAATTTCATGCTGCGCCCAGTCCGGCGGTGCTTGGGCCGGGTATGTTGCCACGTGGTGTAGCCTCCGCGCATAGGCCTTCCACTGCCGCGCCGATGCGAATTCCAGTGAGGAGCCCCCGGAGATGACGTTTATGACCCTGCGCTGGGCCCCTTCCGGGGCTTGGATCCGCAGGGGCCCTCCTAAGGTTGCTGCACGTGGGCTTGAATCCGCAGGGGGCACTCCTGGGGCTGCAACCCCTGATCCTGGATCTGCATGGGGCCTTCTGAGGGTTGCTAGATGTGGGCCAGGACGGGCGGCCACACCTTGAGGTTAATATCCCTGGTGACGCTCTGTCGGAGTGCCGCAATGGTGGTGCATGCGCGCGTGTCATGGCTACCTCGACCATGCGCCTCGCACCCTTGGCCATGGTGCTGGTCGTCATATTCCGCGCGGGTCCTATCATCGCGACCCCAGCCGCGTCCCCGCCCCTGGCCCCCGCGAGCTTTGCCGTCGCGGCCAGCGGGGGCGTTGTCTTCGGAGCCGCCCTCAATGTCGAGAACATAGCGGGCTCTCCGAGACTTCTGTTGGCTGCGCTTAGACTTGTCACCCGACAAGTCCTTGTGCTGGGCATCCTTGCGCTCAGAGGCGTCCTTCAATGGCTCCTGCTTACGCTTGCCCTTCGAGGAGCCTTCCTTCGGTGAATCTCCGCTCTTCGCCGTGCCCTCCGCCTGATTGGTGTCGGAGTCGTCACCTTGGCACCGCCGCGCGTCTTCTTCTATCTTGTCAAAGAGCTTCGCCACCGTCTTGATTGGCTTTCGCGCGTTGTATTCGGCCAGCGACCCCGGGCGGAGGCCCTGTACCGCTGCGTTGATGATGGTTGTCTCGTTGACGTCCTTGACCTGGCAGCGGACCTTCGCGAAGCGCTTGAAGTACTCCCGGAGATTCTCCGAGGGCTTTTGCTTGACCGCAAAGAGCTGATCCGCGTTGACTCACTCGACGTAGTTCCCCTGGAAGTTGTTGTAGAGGCGGTCGCGGATCTGTTCCCATGCGTAGATGGAGTTTGGCTCGATAGTGAAAAACCAAGAGAGTGCCACTCCCTGTTACACGAGGGGGGAGTCCCTTCGCCTTCGTGGTGTCATCTCTGCCCGCAGCTTCGATGGCGGTCTCATGCACACGCACGAACTCCCGAGGGTCCGTGTCGCCTTTGTATGGCTCGATGGCTCTGGGGAACTTGAAGTCCTCCGGCCATGCCGACCGCTGCAGGTCCGCAGAAAGTGGGGACTCCGGGTCCACGCGCTGCAGTGGGATGCGGCTGGACATGGGGGCGTCGCGGCTATCCGCTCGCTCTGGCGTGGGCTCCGGCGCGACCACCGGCGGGGTCTGCTGACTCTGAGCCTCTTGCATATCCTGCACGACTCCACGGAGACCCTTTAACTCCTGCTGGAGCATGCCGATGGCTGTCAACAGGGCGTTCTCCACCGTTGGCGTAGCCGGGGCAGTCAGCACGCCTGGTCTTACTGCCGGGATAGCGGCGACCATAGCTTGCGCTCCCGGTTGCCCGATGCGCCGGCGCGGTAGACTCCGGAGTCGGCGATGAGGTCAGCATTGCCGCCGGAACCGCTCGCCGCTCCCGCACCGGGTGGAGGGACGATGGTCAGACCAACTTGGGCGTCGACGTTGCCGCCCTCGACTACCCGGTCGATGCTGCCCGTGTCGACCGTCGCGCCTGCGGTAGGGTCGATCATCGCGCGTGGAGTGGTGCCAGCCATCGCGCCAGCGGTGGTGAGGTCGATCGTCGCGCGCGGGGCGGTGTCGGCCGTCGCAGCAGCGGTAGCGGGGTCGATCGTCACGCCATGAGCGTCGACGTTCGTGGCTGCCGCACCCGTGTCGCCATCCACGCCTGCGACTGCCGACGCCGAGGCCCTGGTGCAGACGCGGGACTCTGTCGCGCCCCCCTTCTTCTTCTTAGCCATCGATGATGAAGCTTTCTTCGGTGCCATCCTTCTTCAGATCTTGAGGCTTACTCTTGTCCTCCCCACGGACGGCGCCAACTGTTGTGGTTACAGACCAAACAGAGAGAGAGGTATGGTAGTGGAGAGTTAGGTGAGCAATGCTTCGGGTTTGCCCATGGCCTGTATCGTATATATATCCACATGGGGAGTGCTTTTACAACCTTGCCCTTACACCTGAGTATCCCCCTCAAGGGCACTTATGTCATTACATATGTCCCATTTTGGGCCTTATAACCTTCTAACAGGCCGGCTGAGCTTAGGTGGGGGCCACCCCCACAACAGTATCCATTAAAAGTTACCATAGCCAGTCAAGAATCCATTTTCTAGATTAACCCCCAAACAACAGAACGATCAATTATAAGGATGCAACTTTTAAGTTTTGGGCCAAACCTATATGCTCAATCAATTCCTATAGTAAAAGCACCTCAATCAAATGAAACCATCACCCACTTATCACCCAGATGTGTCCTAATGTCTGATCATATATAAAAAAAATCAAGCTCCTATTGTATCAGTAGATCCAGGATGTAAGTTTTATCAGAATCAAGTATCTTGATCTATTCACCTCTACAAGACACCAGAGGTGTGAAATTTAGCACTGACTATGAGGATTTGCCGCAGCCTGCAGTTATCCCATTCCCAAATGTGTCAAATTTCCAAATGTTCTAAATTGTGGTAAATATTCCAAAGCATTGAGCAACACAAAATCACCTAGCAACTAACCATCAGCTTCAATAGAACATTGGAATGTTACCCCTGATACTCATGATAAGATTACAGTGGAAAATAACAAATGAAACGCACCAAAAAAATCACCACATAACACACTAGAATTTAGAATACCAATCTACTGTCAGACTATTTACCAGATTCATTTAAATTTAGTTATTCAACCATCTCAAGTTCTCAACTACCCGTGCAAACTGCAAAGCATTGCTCACAAAGTCATAAGTCACAACACATACTGACATACACCACATGTCTCTACACTCATTCAAATTACAATGCCATATTCGGATACTGAGAGGGTGAGAGTACTAACTTTGTTTGTGGATTTGCTGCCGATGGTCCGATGCCTCAAATCCTCGATGCCGATGGCCCAATCTATGCTAGATCTACCCTCGAGGCGGTGTCGCGGACCAATAGGGGATAGGAGATGAAAGGGGATAATACCTTCGTTGAGGAGGTCGGCCATGGACTGGATACGGTATCTGTCGGCGAGGCTGGCGCCTAGGGTTTTGGACTGAGGAAACGTGGGGGAAGGGGGATCAATAATCATGACCATTTCCCAATCCCAATTGAAGTGGAGGTGAGGAGAGATATAGATCTTACCTTTGGCGAGGGCATCATCAGAGTCAGCGACATAGGCTAGAGTAGCGGCGGCCGACAATGGTGAAAGAAGAGGAAGAAATGGAGCCGACGGCGGCGGCCGGTTGCGCGGCACGGAGCCCGGTGCGGACTGTGGAGGTGCGGTGCAGACTGCGGAGGCACGGTGCGGACTGCAGTCGGCGGCCGGTTGCGCGGAGGCGGAGGTCGATTCGCGAATGGCATGGGACGGGGGTGTGGGGGTGAGGTTTGGGGAGCGGCCTAGTGGGCCAATGGGCCTATCAGGCGGGCGCGCGGAAAGCCAGAAAAATGGGGAAGCCCAGGCGTCGTTGGGCTCATTTATGGCTACAAATATACCTGTTTTGATCCAACTAAATATATACATATGTATTATATCTTGTATATACTAGATTTTTTGTCAAAAAATTTGGGTCTTCACGTGAACACCCATGAACTACTGTAGATCCGCCCTTGGCAGTGTGCAATCACATATCACACTGGATATGTTACTTCATTACCCTTGAAGCTTTCTTGCTTTCTTGCAAGGTAGAGCCATGCTCGGCGTGACTCGTTGGTACTTTCTTCAAGCCCTCCTTTTCCTCAGCTTTAATCTTTCATCCTTCAGTACTGGTGATGGCCTATTCGCGTACTACAGCTTCTCCAACAGCAATCTCACCATTGATGGAGCAGCGACAATCCTTCCAGGAGGCTTGCTCGAGCTGACAAACGGCACGACCTATATCCAAGGCCATGCTTTCCACCCGACCCCACTGCCCTTCCGCAAGTTGCGTAATGACACAGTACAATCCTTCTCTGTATCCTGTTAGTAGTAAACTTGTGCGTGTTGTTAGGTGCATGGTCCTGTGTACGTGGGACTACATGGCACTATTCACAAATACGTATCAGTATTGTTCATGTATACGTATGCATGCGCACATCGTGCGTGTAGTGGCGAGAATAGCTCGCGTCGTGCGGGCGTGGGGATGAACACGTTCAAAACCCACGACGCCCTCATTCTGTTTGCATGGTTGCATTATAAAAGGAGAATAGAAAGTAGAAAATGCTGTAAATTGTACACAGCACCAAAAACTTTTGTGTTCATTGTCTTCTCTCTCGCGTTCTCTACTCGATTGAATTGAGTTTGTAGGTTCAAGCTAACAAGTGGTATCAGAGCGAGGAGACGTCCCTGGCAGAATGTCTCTTTCGGCCGGTCAACATCGACGCTTGTCTGTCTCGCCGCCGCCCTGGCGCGGGTAGCGTACCGGTCGTGAGCCCTTCGTCGAGCGCGTGATCGAGAGAAGCTCCGCCTCCATCGTCTACCCAACACTCACGCGCACCAACTACACCGAGTGGTCCATGGTGATGCGCGTGAATCTTCAGGCGCAGGGGCTATGGGAAGCCATCAACCCCGGCACCGACGACTTCCGTGCAGACCGCACGGCGCTCGCTGCCATTCTGCGCGCCGTCCCACGAGACATGCGGCGTCGGCGCGCGAAGGGGCGACAAAGCGTGAGGCACGGGGGCAATCCACGCCGTTCGCGTTGGAGTGGAACGCGTCAAGGAGGCGAACGCAGAGAAGCTGCATCAGGACTTCGCCACGATCACCTTCAAGGAGGGGTAGAGCATCGAGGATTTCTCCCTGAGCGTCACCGGCCTCGCCAACGAGCTGCGCTCCTGGGCGATCCGATCACCAACAAGGAGGTGGTCAAGAAGATGTTGAGGGTGGTTCCTGAATACCTCGAGCAGGTGGCCATATCCGTCGAAACCCTCCTCGACCTCAACACCGTCTCCATTGAAGAGGCGACGGGGCGACTGCGAGCCATGGAAGAGCGCAAGAGGCCGGCAAACGTGGTAGCCAAGGATAGCGGCGGCTGTCTGCTCCTCACGGAGGAGGACTGGCTCACCCGCTACAAGGCCCGTGAGAGGGAGAAGTCAAGCGGCGGCAGCAACAGCAGCGTCGAGCGTAACCGCCATCACGGAAATGGGAAGAATGCCGGCGGCGGAGACGGGAGCGCGCGAGGAGCTCGGACCGACTCGGCAGGCCGCGATGGGCTGGGCAACACCTGCCACAACTGTGGGAAGGCTGGCCACTGGGCCTGAGACTGCCGATCTAAGCCCAACAAGACCAGCGAGGCCCACGTGGCCCAAGATGACGAGGCATCTCTCCTCTTTGGAGAGGTGTGCGCTGTTTGGACCGAGGCGAACCCCCTTTTGGCCGATCGGACTGAGGCGTTTGGAGCCGTTCGGACCGAGGCGTCTGGAGCCATTCAGACTGAGGCGAACCCCTTTTGGCTGATCGGACTAAGGCGTTCAGAGCCATTCGATCCCTGTTAGCCGATCGGACCGAGGCGACTGGAGCCGTTTGGACCGAGGTGCTTTTCGCCGTTCGGACCGAGGCGACCTCCGAATGTTTTCTTCCACCGTCATCGCAAAACTCCACTCTGGCGCAGTCTGTTCCTGCCACGCCGCTCCACTCCTCCCTCGCAGCTCCATATGTACATGAGGAAGTGTACCTAGTCCAGGAGAAGGTGCATGTGCAGATCAGAGATGAGGGGCAGAAGAATAACTGCCGGTGGGTGGTCGACACGGGTGCCACCAACCACATGTCCGGCATCTGGGCCGCCTTCTCCAACCTCGACACCGGATTTGGCGGCTCAGTCAGGTTCGACGACGGGTCACCGGTACAGATCGAGGGACGCGGGACCGTCGTCTTCGAGTGCAAAAATGGGGAACTCCGCTCCTTCGCTGATGTGTACTACATCCCCAAACTCCGCAACAACATTATCAGTGTGGGGCAGCTCGACGAGACTGGCTTTGAAGCCCTCGTGCGTGGCGGGGATATGCGCGTCCGTGACAAGGGTGGCCAGCTCCTCACCAAGATTCCCCGCGCGCCCAATCGGCTCTACGTGCTCGACATCACCCTCGCACGACCGATGTGTTGCGCGGCGCAGGGGGCGGAGGACGCCTGGAGGTGGCACACCGACGGCCACCTCAACTTCCCGGGCCAGCGCGAGCGGGCGCGGGATGGTCTTCTTCGAGGGTTGCCGAAGCTGCAATCTCCCGGCGAGCTGTGCGAGGGGTGCCTCATTGGCAAACAAAAGAGGACGCTATTCCCTGAAGTTGCTCGGGAACGCGCAATGCGGCCTCTGGAGCTAGTGCACAGAGATCTTTGTGGCCAAATCACTCCGGCGACACCTGGGGGTAAGAAATACTTCTTGCTCCTTGTGGATGATTTCAGCAGATTGATGTGGATGGAGCTGCTCCCGTGGAAGGACTGCACGCCGGCGGTGATCAAGCGAATTCGAACGGCGGTAGAGGCGCAATTGGGTCACAAGTTGAGCTCCCTCCGCACTGATCGTGGGGGGAGTTCACCTCGTCGGACTTCACCGAGCATTGCGCCGCCACCAGAGTTCGCCGTCAGCTCACCGCACCATATTGCCCGCAGCAGAACAGTGTGGTAGAACGGCGGAATCAAACCGTCGTAGAGGCCGCCCGTAGCATGCTCAAGGAAAAGGGGCTCCTAGGCTATTTTTGGGGGGAGGCGGTAGCGACGGCAGTCTACTTGCTCAACCGGTTGCCGACCAAGAGTGTAGAAGGGATGACGCCCTTCCAAGCCTGGTACGGGAAGAAGCCGGTGGTGCATCATCTGCATACCTTCGGCTACATTGCCTTCGTCAAGAACACGGCGCCACACCTCAAGAAGCTCGATGCAAGAAGCACGAAGATGATCTTCGTCGGGTATGAGCCGGGCTCCAAGGCGTATCGCACCTACAACCCGGTCACAGGACGTGTCCACATCACTCGTGACGTGGTGTTCGACGAACATGCCTAGTGGGACTGGGGCCAAGATGCAGAGGACGCCGGCGGCGAGGACCAAGACCCGTTCGAAGTGGAGTTCATGGTGATCCCACTCGCCGAGCTCGTCGACCACGAGCCCCTCCAAGAAACCGGCTCACCACCGACGCCGGCTGCGCCAGGAACACTAGCTGGGGACCAGACGCCGTCCCCGGCTTCGATCGAGCTCGCGACACCACCAAGTGGCGAGCCTGATATTGATGATGAACACGACGTTGCCCCACTTCGTTTTCGTAGGACTAACAATATCCTGGGGGACACGGTGGTGCCTGGGTAGGCATAGTGGGAGCTGGGAGACGAGCTTCACGCTGTGAGCGCTGAGGAGCCGTCCTCGTTCACAGAAGCTGAGCAAGAGGAGTGCTGGCGCGCCGCCATGAAGGAGGAGCTGAGCTCGATTGAGGATAACGCCACCTAGGAGGTTGTTGATCTCCCTCCAGGCCATCGCGCCATCGGCCTGAAGTGGGTATTCAAGACCAAGCATGACGAGCACGGGAACATCATCAAGCACAAAGCCCGGCTTGTTGCGAAGGGGTATGTCCAGAAGCACGGCATCGACTTCAACGAGGTCTTCGCTCCGGTGGCACGGCTGGAATCGGTGAGGATGATCCTTGCGGTGGCAGCGCATGAAGATTGGCGAGTCCACCACATGGACGTGAAGTCGGCGTTCCTGAACGGCGAGCTCCAGGAGGAAGTGTATGTCCAGCAAGCGCCCGCTTTCGCCATGGGCAGGGCCGGCCAAGTGCTGAAGCTGAGGAAGGCGTTGTATGGGTTGAGACAAGCCCCGCGGGCATGGTATGCCAAGCTGGACGCCTGCCTTAGCTCACTCGGCTTCACCAGGAGCGATCACGAGCATGCCATGTACATGCGGCGCACTTCACGCAAGCCGCTGGTGGTGGGAGTTTACGTCGACGATCTCCTGATCACCGGGCCCGTGGATGGCGACATCACGCGTTTCAAGCAAGAGATGCTGGAGAAATTCCGGATGAGTGATTTGGGATTGCTCTCCTGCTACCTCGGTATTGAGGTGCGTCAAGATGACGCCGGCATCTTCCTCGCCCAGTCTGCATACGCCCAGAAGCAACTAGAGCAAAGGGGGATGGCATAATGCAACCCCTGCCATGTTCCGATGGATCCTAAGCTCAAGATGAGCAAAGCAAGCACAACTACGCCGATAGACGCCACCAGTTTACGCAGCATTGTTGGGGGACTATGGTACCTCGTCAACACAAGGCCGGATCTTGTGTTCTCCGTTGGCTACGTCAGCAGATTTATGACCGAACCACACGAAGATCACATGGCGGCTGTAAAACAAATTCTCAGGTATGTGGCCGGGACTCGGAGTCACGGTCTGAGGTACATCAAGGGGAGGCCAGAGGAGCTGAAACTGTTGGGGTATAGCGACAACGACATGGCTGGCGACCTCGACGACCGCAAGAGCACCAACGGTGGTTTGTTCTTCCTCGCGCACAGCCCCATCACCTGGATGTCACAGAAGCAGAAGGTGGTGGCCCTGTCATCGTGCAGCGGCGAAGCCAGAAAAATTGCCAGCCGGGGTCGGTACTGACACTACTAAGTGCTAATTTTTAGGGTCCAATAATATAATACCATGCATAATATCAAGTTCATAATATAACAATGCATATTGTACCAAAATAAGGTTTTGCAAGAGTGGTTACCTCTTACAGTTTCCCTCTACGACTACGATCCTCCATCTTATGAAAGCGAACTATCACATCTTCGATAGGAATTTTGGATAGAAATTCCGGTTCGACGAAGCATATGATACAATCATTCATAAATCCATCTCCAATACGATTTCTCAGTATCGTCTTCACAATTTTCATTGCTGAAAAGCACCTCTCCACCGATGCAGTGGCGATAGGAAGAACCAGTACTAGCTTGAGAAGCTGATAAACTAAAGGAAAACCCAAATGTTTTTTTGTACCCACCATCAACCTAGCAAGCTCAGAAATAGTGTTCAAGTCGGCAAATCTTTCATCAGCTCGCATATTGTCAATGTAAAAATTAAGCTCTCGAGCAAGATCTTTAAGTTGTGTTGAGTTAAAATCATCAGGATATGACTTAGCCAACTCCATTAGACTCTCAGATTTGAATGCCTCAAAAGAATTCTTAGGATTGAAAGCAGCAATATGAGTAAGCAACTGAGAGTTTACCTCATTAAAACGATCACTAAACTCTGCAAGCTGCAAATCAATAATTGGGTTCAAGCAATCATATCTGTAATGTTGATAGTTTGTGCGATTGGTCTTTTTTCTTGGCTTATGGCGATCAATATATTCGTCATCCATATCCAACTTAGGAATGCCATGTTCTTCACAAAAGGAGTATACAGTCTGCAGCAAAGAATCCCAACCATCATCCCTAATTTGCTGAAATTTCTGCTTGGTTAACTTCACCTCTAACATGGCCTCTAGGATGTCTTTATCTTTCCTCTGCAAGGACAATGACAAAGAATTTGCATGGCCTAAAATAAGCAACATTAGGTGCAAGTGAAACACAAAGTCAAAATCCTTGAGATAGTCTAGGAGACCACGGGCTTGGCGTCTCTTTGCATCATTTGGACCTTCTTTTTCCACATATTGGAGCACTTAAATAACTTCAGGGAATAGATTGCTTAGGCTCTTAAGGGTTCTAAAATGAGAACCCCAACGTGTGTCTCCAGCTCTTTGAAGGGATTGTTCTTGATTTAATCCAGTTCCACTAGTTAGCTGTCCGGTGCCTATAGCCTTTCTAACTCTCTCCTGTTGACTTTCTCTAATCATATCTTTACGTTTATAGGAAGCTCCTGCCACACTAAGCAATAGAGATATCATGTCAAAGAAGTCACTAGCATCATCATTCTTTTTAGCCACTGTGACAATGACTAATTGTAGTTGATGAGCAAAGCAGTGGATATAATATGCCGAGCTGTTCTCTCTCTCTCAATTAAAGCTCGTAGTCCATTGAATTCACCTCTCATGTTGCTTGCTCCATCATAACCTTGTCCTCTAATTTGCTTTATGCTCAAGCCATACTTAGCAAACAAATTATCAATGTTTGATTTCAGGCATGAAGCCGATGTTTCTTGCACATGAACAACAGCAATAAGTCTCTCCTTTATTACCCCAAGCTTATCAACGTACCGTAAACAACTGCCATCTGTTCCTTCCCAGACACATCAGCTGACTCATCCACTAAAAGGCAAAACACATCACCATCAATTTCTTCAACAATAGATTTCACGATGATCTGCAAAAACCAAGTACAAATTAGTTTATCATTATAGATTATGAGATATGACATAGTTTGTAAAAAATGAAGACGGCCTTTTATTACCTCAGCAAAACAATTCGCAATATCCCTTTGAATTTCTGGAGCAATCATCTTATTATTTTTAGGAGCATTAATTCCAACAGCTTTCTTTACTTTGTCATTTTCATCTGCCAAAAGGTGTACTAACTCTCGAAAATTCCCCTTATTTGTGGAATCCACTGATTCATCATGGCCACGAAATGCTAAACCTTGATGCAATAAATATCGAACAGCTTTAATAGATGTCTTCAACCGAAGTAGATGCTGCTCTTTACTGATATCATTCTGCTTGTTTAAAGCATCACCAATCGACTGGCCGGGCTTCAACAAATTATCGCATCTTTTCACAGCTGTGTTATGAAAACTATTACATTTGCTGCCTACATGATCTTGAAGCCTATCAGATTTATTCCAGCCATCCCAACCATCTATTACAAATGCATCATTCCCACCTTGGCCCTTGTTGCAATCTCTAAACAAGTAACAGTATAAACAAAAACACTTATCCATCTTTTCACTGTACTCTAGCCAATCATATTTAGTGAACCATTCATATTGACACCGTCGTGGAAAACCCGCTATCATTGTTGTTGGAAACACAAAACCAGGTGGTGGTTTACAAGGACCTCTAGTCAAATATTTTCACCTTATGTCATTTTGCAATTTGTCGCCTATGTAATATGATATTCTCCTTCTATCTGCGGGATCATATGGAAGCTCATCGAAATTTACCTCATTTCGTGAGATCCGTGAAGTGCGCTGAATAGTACAATTAATGTTTGATGCAGTGCCACTGCCATCTCCATCTCTTCGTATTCTTGAAGTGTCTCCATGATTATTCTCATTATCACCGGCAAGGGGCACTTTCCTTTTAAGAAATCCTTTCAAAGTGCTCTGATTGACTATCAAAATACTAAATTAGTTACATAATAAAAACTACTAGAGCAAATAGCATGTATGCGTACATTGCTAATACCAGATAGATACCTGGCATCTTGCTGGAATAAAAGAGACCGTTCTTGACCACTGCTTTCTGAGAATCCAGGTTCGGATTGTATTGTATAGCTGGGGAAAAAACCCTAAGAACTCAAAATACAGACTTGAACTTGATCTTTAATTGCAAACTACATAATTGGGTATTTGAGGAGTACCTTGTCTTATCTAGATCACTAGATGACAACCGATTGGCGCCTCGCCTTGGTCGGCTTGCCGGCGCTAGGGGCGACGTCGGCGGCCGGCACACGAGTTTTGCGAATTGCGATGCTTCAGATACGAAAGGGTAGGCACCTGACGGCTGATGCTAGATCGGAACCAAGCAGCAAGGCAACGTTTGGCCTTCTCCAATTAACGTACGTGGCTTTGATGGATCATTGGATCGGATGGGCTGAACACATGGATCGCGAATCTGTTGCTAGGTGAGCCGGATCGCGATGCAGCTTCATTGGGCCATGGGTCTCGCCAAAAATTTGGTGGGGTCGTAGCCGGCAAAAAATCTATCGCTATACTGGGTTACGGCAAATTCGTCGGTGTCGTCGGACCCCGATGGTTCAACGTGGCTTCGCCACTGTCATCGTGCGATGCAGAGTATGTCGCGGCATCGACGGCGGCATGTCAAGCAGTGTGGCTGGCCGGTTTGCTTCAGGAAATCATGGGGACGCTAGTCACGCCGCCAAGGTTGAAGGTGGACAACAAGTCTGCCATTGCTCTCACCAAGAACCTAGTCCATCACGATCGAAGTAAACATATTCAAACTCGTTTTCACTTCATTCGTGAGTGCGTGGAGACTGGGAAGATCGACATCGAGTTTGCAAGCTCTGCTGAGCAGCTTGCTGACATCCTGACCAAACCGTTGGCGCGAGTCAGATTCCAGAAGCTGCGCAAGCTGATCGGCGTCGTTGAGGCCAAGTATGAACTCCACAAGGTTTAGGGGGGAGATTTGTTTGCAGTAAACTTGTGCGTGTTGTTAGGTGCATGGTCCTGTGTACGTGGGACTGCATGGCACTATTCACAAATACGTATCAGTACTGTTCATGTATACGTATGCATGCGCACGTCGTGCGCGTAGTGGCGAGAATAGCTCGCGTCGTGCGGGCGTGGGGATGAACACGTTCAAAACCCGCGACGCCCTCATTCTGTTTGTATGGTTGCTTAGTCTTGCATTATAAAAGGAGAAGAGAAAGTAGAAAACGCTGTAAGTTGTACGCAACACCAAAAACTCTTGTGTTCATTGTCTTCTCTCTCGCGTTCTCTGCTCGATTGAATTGATTTTGTAGGTTCAAGCTAACATATCCTTCGTGTTTGGCGTCATCTTCTTCATTGCCCCGAGCAGGAATTTCTTGCGCCCAGTATTTGGGCCTAGTTAATAGCGTGAACAACGGCAATTCAACCAACCATATTTTTGCCGTTGAGATCGACACCGTTCTAAACGTCGAGTTCTATGACATCGATAACAACCATGTTGGGATCGACATCAATAGTCTCAACTCTATGAAATCCATGCTGCGAGCTTCTCGATGACCACAATGGTTACTTCAATAATTTGGCGATTAGCGGGAGGCGATGCAAGTTTGGGTAGACTACGATGCGAGGCCACACAGATAAGTGTGACCTTGGCTCCCGTCAAAATGACCAAACCCAGCAGCCACTACTCTCCCACCACCTCGACCTCTCACTGTGCTCACACCGAGGCATACGTCGGCTTCTCATCCGCAATGTGCTCAATAAGCTCAAGGCACTACATCCTAGGCTGGAGCTTCAGCATGAACGGACCCACTCCGCCCTTCTTCACCGCTCGGCTACGGACACGCCTCGTGTTGTCCAAAAGCTGCGCGAAAGAAGGTCTTACCGGTCATCGTGCCTATAGCAACCGCCACATCTGTCTTTGTAGTGGGCTTGGCGTGTTCCTTTTGTGCGAAGGCGGTTGAGGTATGCCGAGCTGCAAGAAGATTGGGAGGTTGAGTTTGGACCGCATGTGTTCTCATTCAAGGACCTATTTTGTGCCATGAAGGGTTCAGGATAGGCACCTCTTGGGCGAGGAGGATTTGGGGGTGTACAGAGGGGATCTTCACAAGTCTAACTTAGAGATTGCCGTGAAGAGGGTGTCTCATGAGTCAAGACAAGGCATAAGGAATTCATTTACGAGGTTGTTAGTATCGGCCGCCTTGGCACCGAACATTGTGCAACTGCTTGGTTATTGCCGGCGTAAGGTGAGCTCCTTTTGGTCTATGACTACATGCCAAATGGTAGTCTTGATAAATATTTGTATGCCCACAAGAATCGCCTAGTTTGGATTGGATTCAGAGGTTACGAATCATCAAGGGTGTTGCATCTGGTTTATCATATCTTCATGGGGAGTGGGAGCAGGTTGTCGTCCACCGAGACGTGAAAGCAAGCAATGTGCTCCTTGATGGAGAAATGAATGCGCGGCTAGGTGATTTTGGCCTTGCAAGATTATACGACCATGGTACCGACATGCAAACCACGCACCTGGTTGGCACCATAGGATATCTTGCCTCTGAGCTGGTATGGACAGGCAAGGCATCACCCCTCACCGACGTGTTTGCCTTTGGCATATTTGTTCTTGAGGTTACCTGCGGGCGAAGACCCATTGATTACAAGATGCATAGCAACTAGTTCATGTTGGTCAATCGGGTGCTTTACCTTTGGCGCGAGGGGGCGCTCGCTGAGGCCATGGACTCAAGGCTCCAAAACGACTATGATGTTGATGAGGCATCCCTAGTGCTAAAACTAGGATTGCTTTGCTCACACCCATCACCAAGTGAAAGGCCTAGCTTGTGGCATGTCATGCAGTATCTTAACCATGACTTGCCATTTCCAGAGTTGTCGCCGATGGACATGGTGCAGAGAGAACGGGTCGACTCACCTATTGCATATTATGAATCAGTGGCGAGCAATGGTACCATGTCTGGCTTCTCAGGAGGGAGGTAGCATATGTTGTTCTCAATGTGGTCATGTTGATTGTACTTGGTTGTCATGTCTGTCACCTACATATACAGTGGATGAAATGCGGTATCTATTTATTTATGATCACGTTTGAAACAGAACCAAATTTTCAAAAAAAATTGAGATTTCCTTTTGAATTTGATTTCTTGAGTTTCCCCAACCAATTCTCCTCCAAACCACTTCGTCCAAGCCTTGAGATTCGTGCAGTGTTGCCTCAATGACCAGAGATTGTGTCGGCACTGTTCACGGTCAGATTTTTTTCACCGCCGCCTGTTTTTGCCGCCAGTCTCTCGCACCTTCTCGCACTCTCCCCTCATAGCCACACTTGCACCATGGACTTCTTGATGCCCAAGGCACAACGCCACAGCCGCAAACCCCTCATCAAGCCGCCGAACTCTCCAACGCCTCCCCAACCCAAAATATCTCTCCTCCCTCAAACCGCCTCAAGACACCTATTTAACACCTTGAACCCCCTCCATTGAGATGCTCTGGTTCCCAGACAAGCCACCCGCACCCCTAATTGCTCCGGTGATCGTCGCATCGCCGTCGACCTCGAAAATCTCCAAGCCGCCAATTCAATTCTTCTTATGCAATCAATTTTCTTTCAATTCCTTCAGTGTGTAGCTCCCTCACACCCATAGGAACTCAACCAAGTCATGGTCATGAGCTCCCATGCCCCCTATTACTCCGGCAGCCATGTCCGCCCCTCAACTGAAGCCTCTCACCGTGGACAGCTCACCACAAGCCTCCACGACTTAAACCACCGCTGTGCTAAGCCACCGTGACCACTCCTAGATGGTTGCAAATCAACCCATTTGAAGAAAGAACCTCCCTGTAGCTCCTATGCCATGGAAAACCGCAGCAGGGCTCCCTCACCGCTGGCGAAATTCCGACCATCCCCGACCGCGCCCAAGGCCAAAAATGGGTTCTCCTTAGTCCCAGGAGTCCATCCATGCCTTCGATTTCCGCTGGAGTTAACCGTAGCGTCGGGAATCGTCGTCACAAAATTGCTCTGCTTTTCGGCACTGTAGTGCACGGGAGGAAGAAGAAGAATAGCACCGGGGCAGTACTGTAGCACTAACCCATTAGTGAACAGTACCCAAACCCGATACTGTAGCAAACAGACCCGGTATGAACAGTACTTAACCCGTTAGTAAACAGTATCCAGACCCGAAATGAACAGTGCAGACCTGCGATGAATAGTAAAATACCTGTTATTGTTCATCCATACCCAAAAAATACAAAATACATCCATTTTGACCCTGCGAAGTCAAATTTCTATCCCATTTGGTCAAACCAGACATCGATAATATTTTAATTAGCTCAAACACCATTCCTAACCCAAATTCAAACACTTTTCAAGTCTTCTTTATTCATTAAAACCCTAAAATATTTATAAATCCATTTTGATCATTTTGAACCTATCTAACCCATTTCCCAGTTCTGTTTTCTCATATCAGATATCTGATAACATTCAAAACCACTAAAACACAATTCTAAACCCTAAATACTAATTCGGTCCGAACTCTTATCGTTCGCCGAAACCCTAAAAACACATATGCCCTTTTATTGTCTTGAGCCTGTCTACACTTTTCCAACTTTGCTCTATCACCATAGACTGGTAAAGCTCTAAACAACCCAGATAAATATTCCAACCCTAAAATTCAATACCATCCACACCTTCAGCTGTTCACCGAAATCCATACAACGCCTATATACATCCTCGGTCATCTTGAACCCGCCTAACCTAATTCTGATCTCGTGAGCCAAACCACCCACTGCCTAAACCCTAACCACACCACCTATCTTCTTTATGACTTTTTGGTTATTTAATTGTATTTTGTTCCTAGCTTGCGTTCTGCAAAGCAGGAACTCATTTGTATTCATCTTCCACGCTAGTACTCGGACCACACGAGTTGGTCAATAGAAGGACTACAAGAGCAATTAAAGAAGTCGGTATCCAATCCGAAGACTACAATAAAGATAACTAGAGGCTATGGATAAAGAGGCAAGTCACATGTTTTTGATCATGTTGAACCTACATTTTCTTTATTTATCTACTTATCAGTACTTTCATTATGTTATTTACACGCTGTTATTTTATGTACAATAACTGTTTAGAATGACATAATACTAGTTATGTCCTACTACATGAAAAAACCCAGTTTAGATTGATGGCCATATTCATTTTGACAAGATATAGTAATATTAAATATATTAATAATATAATCATGGTAGTTTAGAAACTCAACAAATTATTTGCGCTACTAAAAGATTTAGCACTTGTTGATGGAATTTCGGAAAAGGGGTCTAGGATAAGTAAGGATCGCTGGTGGCCTTAGAGTGGGCTGGATCCCGTGACCTTATCCTAGGGTGGAGGCATGGGTTGTGAAATGGTGGCAGTGTAGAGGCACTGAATATGGGTACGTGGGAGGGAGTTGCCTCAGTGAAAATATAAGGACTAGACCCTTATACTGAGTAATGAACATAGTGATCGCTCAACCACAAGTGTTGATTTGTCAAACCTGGTCTAGTAGCTGCTCTAATTTGATTGAACCTCTACACAAGCAGCGGGAGGCCAAGTGTGAGACCATTCGAGAGGGGTTAAGTATGTCCATATGGAAGGTGGTTATCCACACAACGATAGGGCTGAGATAAGTTGGGTAGACCTGAGGGGTCACCCGAGCTTGTTGGGGAAGCCTACTGGGTGAAGGGTATATAAAGAATTGAGTAGTGAACAGCCTTGCTTTCTTAATTCTGTCGCGGGAGTTAGGAAATCTTGTGGGTAAAGTAGGGCAGCTCTGCAGAGTCATGATTAATGGTATTCAAATACGCTGTGCTTTCGGTAAATGAAGCTGTGTTTAATGGGTAAATCCAACAGCGAAGCATAAGTAGATTTGAAAATGATTTGGAAATGTTGAAGTCCGGTAATCAAATTTTGCAAACCCAATTCCTTAAGAAGTTATCGTTCTTTTGTGCTTGCATAAGTGGCCTAGATGCTAGCCCCAATTTCATTTACGGCCTAACTTGGGCATAGGCCGTGAAGTTTTCCAACAGACCGACCAGCAATTTTTTTAGGGCACTGAAAAGGCACTTCTGGACGCGTCAAAGTGAATATTGGACATTACATTGTTCTGGTTGCATGGCATGGTGTACCGATCAACTTCTCAAGAGCAAACTAGTCACAATTTTATCATCTATAATTCAGTTTTCGACAGCTTCCAGTTGGCTAAGTAGTTAAATACTCAAATTTAACAGTGGTGAAAGTGTACGACATACAACTAAATACAGTCGATGTTCAAAGTTCAGACAGACCGTCGGTAGCCGGGCAAAAGAAAAACAGGTGATTTCTCTACTTCTCAGACCGTGCAGTTCTTTTCATATAAAAAAGGCCGCAGTGCTACATACGTACCCTGGTTATACTAATGACTATTTCCTCTGTGTCTGATCAACATTGATCTTTAATAATTCTTTATCTACCTTTCCCTTACTTTATGTACTCATATGCTGCACTCAAAACAACTCTCAGAGGGTTATGAAGATCAAGAAAGAGCCTACGACTACTTCGCGTGTAGATTCGATGAAGGTTTTTCGGAGTACTAGGTTGCGCTTCCCTGGTCAATTGCCTGTGGCTTATTGATGGGTTATTGTCAAAGTTTATTTCTACTTCTGCTGTGTTTCGTCAGTTTGAGAGGTCTTGTAACCTCAGTTATAATAAAGTGGTCATAAAGCTAGTACTCTCTTTTATTATAATAAAGTGTTGTTGGTTATGTAATTATCACTGTTTGAATATGTGCACTAGTTTTGATCTGGGAATAGTGCAGTAATACATAGAGAGTTTAGATTTGGAAATCCGGTCCCGACAAAGTCGCACCATACAACCACATGTGCTATATGAGCTTTGCCATAAGCTCATTAAGTTGTCTAGGTTTAGCCTTGCATTGTGGTAGGCACAGAAATAGTAAGAGCACTTCGGTTAGGTTTGCTCGTAGGGGCCCCTGATGCCAAGGTGCTCGGGTCAAGGATTTTAAGCAACGATGAATGCCCACTTAGGGGACGGACCTAAGTGAGGGTCTTTACTTAGGCAATTTACCTAAGGAAGATTTTAATGCTTTCTTAAGGGTGTACCTAAGAGAGATTCGATGTTCATTCGGGTTGGTGTAAGGTTAGGACTATATGACCTAAAGGCTATAAGATAATCAACTTTCGTCACAAGTTAAAGGAAGCGTGAAGTTGCCGACAATAGAAATTGATTATCTCGTGTGGGTAAAGCTGTATAACCTCTACAGAGTGTTAAAAACTATTTAAATAGACGTGCTCGCAGTCATGAGTAAGCTTGGATGTAGCTACAAAGGGTATAATTTTCCTATTAAAAACTGCTTCACTAAACTTATGGGATGGCATGAACATCTAATCGTGTGCCATGTCCAAGGTTGGGAATGATGCAAATGTTCATAGCCGAAGAGGGCTACGAATGTTTTTGATCTACTATTATGGAATTTATGCAAATGTTATTTCATTACATGTCAAATGCTCTTTACAACTTTGCTTGCAAATTATTACTTAATGTTATTGCAAAATGAAACCTACCTCATGCTGAAAATAACTTAGTATAGAGCCTCATCTATTGACAGCCTTGCATATATGTAAAATTTTACGATACACTATAAGTATTGCTGAGTACGCAATGTACTCAACCTTACTTAAATTGTTGTTGATCAGAGAATGAAGATCTTTTGTCCTACGATGCATATTTCGCCCCTAGCACCAGGGAATTCGACGAGGGATCCTTCTAGGGTTTGACTCCAGTTGGTTGCTTGAGGGTTGCAATGGCACATCACTGGATACTTTTGTTTATTAGACTTGCACTGTTTTTGTTCGAGACTCTGTTGGTCTTATGGCCAGTTGATATTTATGTTTATGTACTCTTTTATGCTCGTATAAATAATACCATCCTTTTATGTAAGCTAATTATGTGCTTTGTGTATGGATGTGATCACAATGATATGAATGTGTGTACTAGCTATTGATCATGGGACTAGTACAGAACATATAGGGTGACAATAGGCGCTCCTGCGCCTGGGTTCCCCACAAGGGAAAACAATTTCGGATGAAATTCACTGAATTTTGGTTTTCTCAGTAGGGTCCAAAAAATTGCTAAGTCGGTGAATCTCGGTTCCAAATTTGGAGTTTAACTAAATTTTCTAACCAATACAAAGTAAGAAATACTTAGCTAACTTAGTAGCAAGGGATGGTGGTTGGTGAGCACTAGGTCTTGAGGTCAAACCCCAAAACCAACACTATTTTTTTTTGTTTTTTCATTTTTATTCAAAAATTCATATTTAAAATGTAAAATTTTAAACAAAATTTTCTGAATTTGTCTGAAATTTCTGAATTTCGGATTTATCAGTAGGGGATGAATTTTTTTGGGAAAAGTTTTCACTGATCGGCATTGCTGCGAGTAATTCAGTAATTGGGGGGCTGATGACTGATGGTGAGTTGGCCTCGGTGAATGGATCATCTTCTGAAGGGCAAATTGGCCAGATTTGGTTCATCTACAATTCAGGTCCAGATTTGGGCAGAGGAGGATTTGGGAGGGTGTACAAAGGGGGTCTTCCCAAGTCTAAGTTAGAGATTGCCGTAAAGAGGGTGTCTCATGAGTCAAGACAAGGCATAAGGGAATTCATTTATGAGGTTGTTAGTATCGGCCGCCTTCGGCACCAGAACATTGTTCAACTGCTTGGTTATTGCCGGCGTAAAGGTGAGCTCCTTTTGGTCTATGACTACATGCCAAATGGTAGTCTTGATAAATATTTGTATGCTCACAGTAACCGGCCTAGTTTGGATTGGATTCAGAGGTTACGAATCATCAAGGGTGTTGCATCTGGTTTATCATATCTTCATGGGGGAGTGGGAGCAAGTTGTCATCCACCGAGACATGAAAGCGAGCAATGTGCTCCTTGATGGAGAAATGAATGCGCGGCTAGGTGATTTTGGCCTTGCAAGATTATACGACCATGGTACCGTCATGCAAACCACGCATCTGGTTGGCACCATAGGATATCTTGCCCCTGAGCTGGTACAGACAGGCAAGGCATCACCCCTCATCGACATGTTTGCCTTTGGCATATTTGTTCTTGAGGTTACCTGCGGGCAAAGACCCATTGATTACAAGATGCATAGCAACCAGTTCATGTTGGTCGATCGGGTGCTTGACCTTTGGCGTGAGGGAGCACTCGCTGAGGCCATGGACTCAAGGCTCCAAAATGACTGTGATGTTGACGAGGCATCTCTTGTGCTAAAACTAGGACTGCTTTGCTCACACCCATCACCAAGTGAAAGGCCTAGCATGTGGCATGTCATGCAGTATCTTAACCATGACTTGCCATTTCCAGAGTTGGCGCCGATGGACATGGGGCAGAGAGAACGGGTCGACTCACCTATTGCATATTATGAATCAGTGGTGAACAGTGGTACCATGTCTGGCCTCTCAGGAGGGAGGTAGCATGTGTTGTTCTCAATGTAGTCATATCAAATGTACTTGGTTGTCATGTCTGTCACATACATGTACAGTGGATGAAATGGGCTATATATTTATTTATGATCACATTGTTGGATGCAGTAGGATTAGACTGGTCAGATGAATAGCCTAAGATGAGTAATCGGCATCAGGGAAAACAATTTCAAACGAAATTCACCGAATTTCGGTTTTCTTAGCAGGTCCAAAAAATTTCTAAGTCGGTGAATTTCAGTTCCAAATTTGGAGTTTAACTAAATTCCTTAATTAATACAGAGTAAGCAATACTTAGCTAATTTAGTAGGATGGTGGTTGGTGGGCACTAATGTAACGCCCTAGGGTCCAAACTGGTTTAGGCCTAACCCCATTCTGGATAGGCCACGCACATGTAGTAACCTGCTTGTACTTTCGTCCTCGCTTCGCGCAAAACGGTTAACCGGGGGTGCTACCATCGAAACTCCTAGGCTTATATGTAAATGCTTCTCAAGTTAAGCTAGCAAGGTGGGACTAACCCACACTCTCATGTGCACATACACATATGAACCACCATGGGCCGGGGTGTCATATACACCCCCATCAAAGGACTCGACGTCCTCATCGGACCAACATACCCACACTAGGGCAAATGATAAGGATCTCCCCTCTTGGCATATGTCCGTGCGTTCAGTGCTAGCGCATATGCTATGCCGTGTGTCCACTCCGGCCCCTGACAGCACAATTTTTTTCCAGAAAAGTTTTCACTGATCGGCATTGCTGCGAGTAATTCATTAATTGGGGCGCTGATGACTGATGGTGAGTTGGCCATGGTGAATGGATCAGCTTCTGAAGGTCAAACTGGTCAGATTTGGGTTCATCTACAATTCAGGTTCTGCACACCTTCTTGTCTGCCAAGAAGTGCATGGCATGCAAGACAAGCAGTGGATGTTCAGATTGCAGACATCCCTTCACTAGCCTGGCAGAGGATGAATTAATACTCGCTACTGAGATCTCATTTGATACATCGTACAAGATTGGTAGTATTATGAAAATAACGCGAGGAGAAGCATGCAGTAATTAATCGGATGCACGACTCAGTACAGACTCACAGTTTTCCTTATAAAGGTCGGGCGGCAACACCGCTGGTAATCGTCCAACCCTTGACGGCGGCAACACCACAGGCCTTGCATAAGTGGGTTGGATGCGTAGCCTCAATTTTATCTATGGCCTAACTTGGGCTTATGCCGCGCAGACGGCGCAATCCTGGCCCAAATCTCGCAGACCTACCAGCAATTTTTTTAGGGCACTGAAAAGGCACTTCTGGACGCGTCGAAGTGAATACTGGATATTACATTGTTCTGGTTGCATGTACCGATCAACTTCTCAAGATCAAACTAGTTACAATTTTATCATCTACAATTCAGTTTTCCACAGCTTCTAGTTGACTAAGTAGTCAAATACTCAAATTTAACAGTGGCGAAAGTGTACGACATGCAACTAAATACAGTCGATGTTCAAAGTTCAGACAGACCGTCACTAGCCGGGCAAAAGAAAAACAGGTGATTTCTCTACTTCTTAGACCGTGCACTTCTTTTCATATAAAAGGGCCGCAGTTCTACATAAGTATCCTGGTTATACTAATGACTATTTCCTCTGTCTCTGATCAACATTGATCTTTAATAATTCAAGCGGTCCTGCCCTTCTTTCAGAAGAAGAAGAAGATCGATATCCCTGTCAAGTACGTACAACGTGTAACGACCCACGTCATTAATTAACCTTAATTAGCAAATTAGGACGTTAAGTAGGATTAATTACATAAAGGATAATCTAAAAATACGAGGGAATTTAAACTTTTCTACATAGTCGTATAAATTGAAATCAATGAACGATAAACGAATACGTTATTACCGTAATTTCATCGACGAGGACGTAGACTAAATTGTAAAGATTAGAGCCAAATAACATATGATTGCACGACAATTAGAACTTATATTAGGTCAAATAAAAATGTTACAATTTGCATTACATAACCAGGACAATATTAATTACAACAAATATACAATTTCATCTCCCAACCAAATAACCACTTCAAAGACTAAGTAATTATGTGCGGGATTTAATTTACACCAAAGTCCATCTCATACATAAATGTTACATTCGGGAAATAAAGAATAGAAACTACATTATGTTGGACACATCAATATTAAGAGAAAGCCGAATTACAATCTAGGCCATTTCATACATGAATCAGACTGTCGTCGAGTTGCCGTTACATCGCTAATTACTTATGAGCGAATAACTAAGTTTTAAGACCGAAAAAGACCGAACAAAAGAATGAATTGAAATAAAGCGAAGTAAAGAAAGCGTTGCCGTCAGAGCCCTAAGGATTAACTTCGGGCGGGGTAATCCGTTCACGGAGATACCTGACCGTCCGGGGGCCAGTCGGCACCTCTCACAACCATAGGCTCATCACACGGCATTTTCATTAGTATACAAACCTGTTTTGAGTATAGAAACCAACCAAGGCAAAGCCAAAAATGCCATAATTCCATTTTCAAGCCAAACCACAACCGAGCAACTGAGCCACGGCTAACTGAGGCAGGGAGCAACCGAGAGCATAAGCCACCCCAGAGACCACAGTAGCATCCCAAAAATATCCCCAGATAGCACACGGCCAGAGCCAATGAGGCCGAGATAGCACCTCCAGCCAGCACACCATCACGGCCAAAACCCCAGCAAGACCTCACGGCCAAAACCACAGCACTGCCAGCTAAATATCCCACTGCCAATATACCAGTAGCCAAACCGAGAGGAAAGGGCACAGAGAGACAAAGAAAGGTAAGGTAGACTTTCCCACACCACTAGCCAATTCCCCAGACCGCAGAGGCGTTCGTCACCGAGTGGAGACGAAGGTCAAGGGGGGGTGAAGAACCGACAAGCCGAAGGGAGCAAGGGGACGTGACGGCCACAGGAGAACCGCAAGCCAGCAACCATCATCAACCACCGCAAGCCAGCAACCACAACCGGCCCAAACCCTAACCCTCTTGTGCTCACCAGTGCAGGTAAATCCCCACAACTCTAGCCATCCATGTAATGCCATTATCCAATCCATTCAGCATAGACTAGAAACCAGAAGCATTCATCCACAGTAGAGCACATGAACCATTCAGGCATGTCACCAGAAATAGCAGAGGAGAGAAGAGGGTTACCAGTGAGGGCGGCTGCGGGTGTCCGGCCGAGCCACCAGTTCACCACCACCGGTACTCCCCCGGCGTGTGGCGACGGTTCACCGGCGGCGGTCAGCTACGGTCACCCGCCTCCCAAAACCGAACCCTAGGCAAAAACCTCACAAGTTAGCAAATCACAAAATTATAAATCAAGCAAGAAATGGGGAAAAATGAGGGGAAAGCCTTAGATCGGCCATATCTGGCTGAGGCGGCTGGGCAGCACCGAGCGGCCAGACGGGAACGGCCGGGCCAGGGTGCGGCGCCCAGGGAGCGGCGGCATGAGAAGGCCGGGGGGGCGCGAGCGGGAGGAGCCGCGCGGAGGTAGAGGCGGCGGCGTAGAGGAGGAGCCGAGCGGGAGAAGTCGGAAGAGGAGGAAGAGAAGGAGCCGAGAGCAAGGCGGCAGGGAGGAAGAAGGTGAGGCGGCGGGTAGAAAAAGGGGAACGGAGGAGGCGTCGGTGGTAAATGGGAGGAGGGGAAAAGGCACAGGCGGCGGAAGAAACGAGAAGAGGAAGGGACCGGCGAGAAAAAGAAAGAGAAGGGAAAAGAAGAAAAAGAGAAAAGGGAAAAGAAGAGGAAAAAGAGAGAAGGAAATAGATTAGGAAAAATAAAAGATTATAGGTTGGAGTTGATTAATTTAGAAATTCTCGTAAATGTGCTTCATAGAAAAATTGTTATGAAAGAATTGTTACAACTAAATAAACTATATAGAACTAGATTGGTAGCCATGTCCACATTATAGAAATTCTTTTAGGAGTTAAACGAAAACCTAGAAATCCCGCGATCACATTTTGTAGAATTCGCTTAATTAATTAGGCCATAGTATCGCTTCAACGTCATGGATTAGAGCATATACATGTGTATATGAAAATTTGTATATTGTCGTTTAAACCATTCTATGGCATATTTAACCATTCAGACAATTTGATTAGTCGCATCTAAATTATAGAAATCCACCTTTGAATATTTAGAGTCATCAGGACAAGTTAAGTGGGTCCGAGGATGTCAAAGATGCGAGTCGAGTAAGCTTATTCGTGTGCGGATTAAATTAAAGTACTATAGTTTAAGACCGTTGTATTGCAGGTTTGAATGCGCTGATAAAGTGGTTAAATTCATCTAGACAGTTGGAAACCATTAATCTTATTTACAATGACTAGAATAAATGAATTGCTATCTGTCAGAATAAAAGGTAGCGAGTACAGATTTAACGAATACATTGCAATTGCTAAGTAAACCATTCAAGGTTATAACTAAACACCTGCTTAACCCGGATAATGCTAAACCATAAAACTGTCTTAATAAATATCCTTAGATAATAGAAATGAATTAAATCCTTTGGAACACCTATTCTACATATATAAATACCCAGTTAAACTTTATTAGTCGGTTATAAGCTGTAGAAGTTCACTTATGAATATTCTGAATTGTTAGATTAAACTCTCAGCCATTAGAAGGTTAAAACTATTTGCAGCGAATAGAATAGCACATGCTGAGTTAAAATAGTATTCATCAATTTAAAATGTGCAGGTAGCGATAAAAATTTTACATGGCAATTAAAGAGTAGTTAAGCTGTAAAAATACGCAAGTAACTAAAGTAGAAATTATGAACCCCATAAAAACGTCTGAATATATTAAAGTAAGGAATTAAGTAATTGATTAATTAAGAACTATTTTCTTTTTGGATTATCATCTAGCTGGTCACGCGTACGAGCATGCGAAAATGTATTTGAATAACTTTAAGACCTAAAATGAATTAGAAAAGTAAATAGATACATACATGCATATGAGAAATTAAATTGGTATAATTGCATGCGAGAGATTGGTTAGGATTAATGTTCACTAATAAATTGTACGTGTATATATTTAATCGTATCGCAATGATAGATAGTTAGAAATCAACAAAAGACGGAGTTTAACTTTTAAGCAAACAACCCAGCTCGTGCTAGGAAAATGAAGGCAAGTGACGAGTATGAAATACGAGTTAACTAGGATTACTGCAATTGGATTTAAGTGAGCGAATCTCTACCATAGGAACACAATCACGTTGACACCTTGTACTTTATTATACTTCTGTAAGTTAAATCGTAGCCGACATATTTAATTGCAGGCAATAATCCAAGCTAAGGGAGTGACGTCACCTGATCCTACTTGAATCCGAAAATATGGTTGAAATCCAGGCAAGCATTCCTTTGATCAAAGCTTTGGAATATATTCCATAAAACAAGTATTTTTGTATTAATCTAGTATCACCCTGCATGAAAGAAATAAAAATATTTAACTCACGCAATGGTATAAGAGATAAGAGAAAAGAGATGGTTGGCAACTGATGGAGCAGTTGGCCACTTGAGTAAGAAGGTGGGCAGAGGTTGCCAGGGCAGGTGACAAGTGGGGCAGGTGAGGGACCTCTGCATAGGAATAGAATATAAGGGATTACCAACTTCGTCCGTGTGAACAGACCGTACCAAACCGTATCAACCAACATCCCGTATTGATGGACAGACTAGTAGCTCTATTAAAGTATTATATTCTCCACATGGGTAAGTATTAGTTAGGGAGTGGAACCCACAAGACTGGTTCGTTATCAGCAAGGTGGGCTATCCACAGCCTCGCGCAACCCAAGACTGGTTCGTTATCAGCAACGGGTGAGGCGGATCGCAAGAACCCAAGACTGGTTCGTTATCAGCAACGGGTAAGCGATGGGCGATATATTACGCCGTGGAGTGTTGGGAGATGGTCAGGAACCGCCCCAGCCAACAGTTAATGTCGCTTTCGGTGGGTCTGCGTGAGGGTGGTACACCGCTCCAGGCTACCGATTGTGAGTAACTGGGTGGAGATATAATTACTGACATAGATGCAAACGTACTGTACTCTGATCTGGGCGCCGCATCTAAGGAATTGCGGAGTTCCGGGAAGCCAACAGGATCAGAGTGGTGATGGGTAAAGTGATACAAGCTTGCGCAATGCTATCCAAATCATGAATTCATGTCTGTCTCCGGGAAAGGAGAATTACGAAAACTTATGGGGGTTTTTGCTGTTCATGCGTATGTTCAGTAGTTTTCTAAATTAATAAATTGGATCCTTTCAAAACCAACAAACCTTATTTTCTGTATGGCATGGAAAGGAAGTTGAGAATAGGAATTGAGATTCCTAGAAGTGTAAGTGTTAAGCATTTGGTGCATTTTTGCTAATAACGCTTGCTGAGTACTTGTGTACTCACCCTTGCTATAATCCTCCCTTTGCTTAGGAGCATATCAATTCAGAGAATGGCTGGGATCAGGAGGAAGCTACTTGCATGGAATACCGTAGACTCGGATTTCAGTGGGTACAAGGTGGACACTCCGTGTGGTCGTTATTGAATAAGAAATAGTTAGAATATTTGGTCTGAAGATTGTAATATTTAAGCCCTTGCGGCTTTGTAATAACTTTAGCCCTGCGTGGCAATATTCTTGTAATATCATAATTGTGTCTCTAATTATTGTTCTGCTACAATACTCTGATAGGCTTATTATTCGTTAGAGCGATGTTTTATCGGCTAAAACGAATAATAATCCGTTGACTAGCGTTTTTACCCCATGGTAAAAATGCGGGTCGTCACACAACTTAAACAGGTCACATTCATAACATTTGCATCTCTTGCCGGACCATCAGGTTCCCTCCATTATACGTAATTCCATCAGTCGCAAATGGGCTAATATCTCGATGCACAGTCTGTATCTATGTAGCACGGACACGGATACGTCGACACGACACGACACGACACGACACGACACCGACACGGGAATTCGCCGTTTTCCCAAAAAGACCGATACGGCGACACAGCTATATATATTTAAATAATAAATTATATATATATATATATATATATATATATATATATATATATATATATATATATATATATATGTATTATTTTCTATGTTTCCACATGCTTATTAAAGCTGCGAGTGGGAAGAAGTCGGCGCTTGGGAGGAAGCCGACGGGCGCGCTGGGGAAGAAGCCGGCTATGCTTGGCGACGAATCCGGCGGCGCGCGGGGACGAATCCGGCAGCGCGCGGGCAAGAAGCCGGCGGCGCGCGGGGAAGAAGCCGACGGCGCTTGGGGAGGAAGCCGACGGGTGGCGACGAGGTGCAGGAGCGGGAGTGGGCGGCGCTTGGGGAGTGGGGAAGAAGCCGACGGCGCTTGGGGAGTGGGGAGGAAGCCGACGGGCGGCGGCGAGGTGCGGGAGCGGGAGCGGGCGGCGGCGCGAGCGAGCGGCGCTTGGGGGTGGGGAAGAAGCCGACGGGCGGCGGCGAGGTGCGGGAGCGGGAGCGGGCGGCAGCGCGAGCAAACGATGCGGAGCAGCACGAGCAGACGATGCGGAGCAACGGGAATAACGCGCTCGGCCGCTCGTGCGTGCGATGCGTGCGTTAGGGTTAGGGCACGCCGTGCGTGCGTTATGGGTAATGGGCCGGCCTGGGCCGACCGTGTCTTGGGCCGGTTGTGTCCAGGCCGTGTCCGATTCATGTATTTAGTGTGTCCGACACGTGTCGAGAATTTTTCTAATTAAAATTAATTCTAAAATCGGTCGATACGTCTCCGACACGTGTCGAAGACGTGTCCGTGTCGTATCCGTGTCCGACACGGTGTCGGACACGGATACGGCTGTTTTGCCAAGTGTCTGTGCTACATAGGTCTGTATCATAGCATTTTTAATATTTAAAAATGTATCTAGTGTATGGTAGTGCATTTTATTTTGCTCTTATAGAAGCAATATAATCGCTGCCCCTTTCAGTCCATGTCCACATTAAAATGGCAAATGTTTATGCTTTTGGCAGTCCCTGTACTAATAGCATCTATCCTGAGCATTCAGGTTCCTTCAATTCTAGGTAATCTCCACCAGTCATACCTAGAGAAATATCAGTACTTACTTTTAATAACATAACACTCATTAATGTTGAATCTTGATATCGGTATCAAGTTCAATTTCAAGTACCCATATAATCCCTGCCCCTTTCAGTCCATGTCTACATTAAGTGGTAAATTTTAACTTTTAGCACAGCCCACATGCTTGACCGACTGAACTAGGTATCAGGATTAATTCTACGCCATTGTAGCCACGGCAAAGTGTCAAATGTAATTGTTGGGCCTCTGTCAGAAAACTGAGTTCAAGGCAGAAAAAAGATAATGAGCTAAAAATGTTTAACAATGTAATTTCAGTTTCTCTCCCCCTCTTGGTCTTGTTAATTGTTTCCTATCAGACGGTCTGAAAGGGATGGGCTGCAAGTGCCACTGGTTCAGGTACAACCGTAGAATGCATAAGGATTTTGTCAATTATGTAACATTCAGAACATTTGTAACACTTAGGTACTCGTCAGGTTCCCTCCATTCTAGGTAATCTCCATCCGTTACAACTGGGCTAATATCTGGGCATACTGTTGGTATCATAGCATTTTTAATCTCGACAAATGTAACTAATATTGTGCAATGCAATTTATTTTCCTCTTGTGGGAGCAATATAGTATCTGCTCCTTTCAGTCCATGTCAATTAAATGACAAATGTTTATACTTTTAGCAGTCCCTATCCTAATAACATACACCCTGAGCATTCAAATTCCTTGAATTGTAGGTAATTTCTCCCAGTCACACCTAGATAAGTATCAGTAATTACTGTCAATACCATAACACCCATTGATATTGAGTCTTGACCATGACTTGCCATTTCCAGAGTTGTCGCCGATAGATACGGTGCAGAGTGAAATGGTCGAGCCACCTGTTGCATACTATCAATCTGTGGCGAGCAGTGGCACCATGTCTGGCCTTTCAGGAGGGAGGTAGCATGCGTTGTGCTTAGTGTGGTGATATGTATTGGTTGTTATGTCTTCTTCTAGAGCTGGTGTGGCAACAGAGGAGATAAATGGCGTCTTCAAATTTTCTCCTAAGTATTCAGCGATTTTTCGCTCCAATAGCTAGACAAGCTATGAAGATCAAGAAATCGAAATTCCAAAAATCTACTGTGCTACAGTAAAGATCAGATCAGTAAATAGCAAAAACAACACTATTTTAAATCCAAAAATACATGTAACTTTTGATCCATAGAATCAAAACAGTTGAAACTTGAATCAGGGCGTGATCATGACCTTGAACCTATCTCAACCAAACATCTTGAAAGAAACTTACGAGAATTGTGAACTTTTGGTTCATGAAACTCTACTGCACCAAAACGGTACCAAAATCACAAATTGAGCAAACTCTCAAACCAATACTTCAAATAAATTGAAATTTGGTATGCACCTTCTCTAGTATGTTAGAAACATATTCCAATCAAAGATAATAAATTGTGCTAAAGTTTTGACCTTTTTTCTATTTGAAAGAATGTTGTACTAAAACCAAACAAAAATAAAAAAATGGTGAATATGACTTGCTCATGAGTGAATGATGGCCAAGATAGCTCTACATATAGGGCTTGTTCTTTTTGGTTTTGGCTTATGGTTTTTGAACTGTTCGTGAGAGAAAGTATAGAGTAACAGAAACTCGCGTACGGTTTTGACTGATATAAATAAAGTCATTATAATATGTATTGTAATCAACTTGTAAACCCCACCTTAAAAAAACACTTCGTTTGAAAGCTAGTTACGGTAGAAAAGCCGAAAAGTAACTTTTAGAAATTGAAAAGAACATACCTACATTCCCAAATGTTACAACAAACTAGAACACCTAAGGAATCGAGGCAAAAATATCTAAATCAAGAAATTACTCGGAGGGGCCAAATCAAGCAAAAATTAAGCAACCTCAAGAACTTACCAAACCTGATGCCTAGATAGATAGGGATTGATTTCCAAGGTATATCTCCATCACTTACTCATCCTTTGGACCGAGCAAGATCAAGAAAGGAGAAAGGCAAGATCAAAACTAATTAAAACAAGAGTTAATCAACCAAAACAAGAGGAATCCTTGAGAGATAAACAAAATTGATATATTCCTACCTGAGGATAAAGATTTTACAATTACTCCACCTGGAAGACAAGAGAGCACATCACAACACTCACACTTCTCAAACCCTATTCGTAGAACACTTGGCTTCAATGAGTATGACTAGGATGGTTGGATGGTTAACTTACAAGTCTCCATCTCAACCCATTAAATAGACAAGGCAACCAGCTCTATCTAACCCTAATAGATACTATCCACTTAGCACAAATGGAAAAAACCCGTTAACCACACACAACATGGGTTTTACCCACACACTACACTTATGTACACTTGTCAATGCACGATATCTCGAATCCGCTAAGTTCTTAGCCTTTGATCCACTTGATTATCTTAGCTCCTCCTTAACCTAAACTGTCTTTCCAATCACCGCTCAAGAGCCGCGGTTTTGAATCAAGGTAATTTTCATTATTTTGATCAACTTACCAAAATACCCTTTCTTGACCCGGTGTTCATCTTCTCTTGTAAGTAATTACCATGTTTGCCACATGTAGATACACCATTGGCTTGCCACGCATCAATAAGTCTCTCCTGTTCTAGTTCCATCGGACTATATCTCACTTGGACTGACCAAGCCACATGGTGCAATCTACCGCTTGATCTTCCCTTCAACACTTTCCGCATTCCTTTTGGCATGCTTGAGCTCAGCCATCTCACACAACATCTTTATCGTTTTGGGCTTCAGATCATCTATGAACGTAACCTCGATCCTCACCAATGACCATGGTTGACTCCAAGCGACCCTGCATATCAATAGATCAATAAATCATTTTTGGGCACAGGTTCTTCATAACTTGAACCACGCTAGTCAAAACATGTTTGTGCAACATATATACGCTAACCTAGGTCAACCCAAATCAATTAATGACACAAATTTATCAAAATCATCCATTTCGACGAAAGCAACATAACCTGGCCAGTCAGACCGCCTCCTTTGCAAACTATCTAGAAAAATCTATAAATTTGCAAATTCTAAATTTTCACTTCTCTAAAATAACAATGGTTCATGACAATAAAACCTTAGACATTCTCACATAGTCCTTTAATCTCCCTCTTGATGAACCCATTAGCAATTTCTTAAAAATGCAAATAGAAGGTGGTTTTAGAATTTGGAGAGGGAATTTTGCTCAAGATCATAGTTTAGCATGTTAAGTTGCTCAAGGTCATAGTTTAGTTAAAGATATCCAAAAATGAGACAAGTCATGCCAATAAAATAAATAGAACCAAGAAGCTACAATTGGGTATATTTAAAGTGCTACAAGTTCAATGTTGATTCATGTTTTTCAAGCACTTGGAATTAAGCATAATTAGTAAATTTTTAATCACATTTTGGTCATATCTTAGTAAAGCAAGTCCTACACTAGGAGCTATCCACAACTGTCTCCTAAGGTTCAACTATTTTTCACATTTATGCTTTCTTAGCTATATACTAGATCTCAAATCTTATTATGACCATTTTAAACAACAAACTTAAAAGAGTGGTATTGGTCATTTAAAACTACACTTGAATTCATGTCTAGCGCAATGACAAACTGTCTCATGAAAAATAATTGGTGTGATCAATTTTTCGCATAAAAAGATATCATTTTTCACTTTTCATTTTTAGTTCAAGAACAATAAGTTACTCCTTAGTCCTAACCTATACTCAACCCAAGCCACAAAATTCCAAGAGAAATAAACTCATGCTTTAATAAAGAACTAGCATAGCTCGATCTAAAGCTTAATTTAGATTTAAGACTCAATTTAGCCTATTTGACATGACATGAATCATAATAGGATCACTAGAGCAAAACTAGTTATAAGATCCAATAAGACATGATTTTAGTTCAACTTTCTCATATTTTGTAAAAGGTAGCATAGTAAGAGCTAAGCTACATATAGAAAGATATGATAAATCAAGCAAAATAACACATGACATGGCAAGATGTAAAGTAAGATATCATGTCACACAAGGATAATTGTTAAAACTCCATGTAGTTATATTAGAATAGAAGTTGCTGAAATTAAATATGCATTATGTTACAAGGAATGCAAAAGAATCAAATTCTCTCTCAGAATAGACCAAAAGGACTAATAACTCCCAATTCCCCTCACAAAGAAGCAAAACGAGAAGAATCAAGAGACTTAGTAAAAATATCTACAACCTGCTGCTCTGACTTTACAAAGTGAAGCACAACATCATCTTTCTTTACATGGTCTCTAAGAAATGATATGTAACTAGTACAATACCCGTGCGTTGCAACGGATTCTCAAAAAAAAGTGATATATAATATCAGTATGATTCTAAAATTTACAATAAATATAAATTTTGTTTTACACCATAGCACCATCCTAGATTTCATAATGGGTTTTATTAGCTATTGCTTATTGCGGAAATTGAAAGTTAAACAATGATGACAATGTCTAACCCTACAGTGTCTGAAACTCAGTCGCAGGAGTATCCGTTCCATCCCAAACATAAAAAATCCATTCGCCACTGGAAGCTTCGTAGACATGAAGTACCTATAAAGGAAAAAAACTATGATAATTCCTCTGTCAAAATTTGTATCAAATCTAATATGATGGAATAGAGAACCAACCTTTCATACAAGATCAAAAGTAGAATCAGATTTTATACCCCTTAGTTGCAATTCAAGATCTTTCAGACCTATGGTACAACATAGCTAGTTAGAAACAGTAACAAATACTGCAAAAGATACTAACAGTAAATATATTCTGCGTTGAAGATAGAAATATTTCACAAATTTGTACACAAAAACATAGTCATAAATCACTGGATAATTTTGCACATAGGTCATGCTAGGATATAAAGATGTATATCAAAAAGCATCTGAACAGCATATATTCATTAGATAATGGACATGCACTTAAAACAACACAAGATCTTTGGCAAGAAGTCGACAAAATCGACAAAAAGGAACCATTTAGACAAAGAAATTTTAGACTGTCATTGTATTTGAATGAAACCCAGACAGAGACAACACCTAAGATGCTAAATGTAAATATAAATTTTGTTTTACACGTGTAAAGTGAAACATAACTCTGCATAAGGAGCATCCCAGTTCATATTAGAGAGAACCTGCCTAAATAATATTAATTTTTATCTTCCCAGATCATAAGTACAGAACAAATTCTATTGACTCCCTCAATTTTGAGATTTCAACCATTGAAAGCCAACTCAAAGTTTGATTGAATGCAGAGTCCATATATGCGAACAAACCATTACACGGCATTGTATTGATTCATTAAACCCTTGAATTACTTCTACAGTACACAAAAAAATTGATCTTGTACAATTGACTCAACGAAGAGAGCAAGATCACACAATGTTCTATAACAAAGATCTTTCTTTTCTTTCCACTTTGTTATCTCATATTCACTATTATGGTTAGAAACATACGCCATCAACTAAATATAATCTGCGCTCTAAAACACAAGAGTGATCTGATACGAACATTACATATAGGAGTGAAACTACTGAAAATTTAGCTTCCCGAAAAAGGGAAAAAAGCACCAAATCAGAGAAATTTTAGCACAAACTTTTTGAAACTTGTGAGCATAGAACCTCCCAATTACACACTACACAGGCTATGCGATTTTTTATCAAACACCAAAAAAACCATTGCAACTTGCTTTTTTTGTTCCAAACACTAAATGCACCAAGCTGTACCCAAGACACACCAAAAAGAGATTCCTTGGGATGCATCTTCTACCATGTCACCAATAGTCCCTTGAGGAAAGTTTCTGCAAACAAACCATTGCTATGCTCCATGAGTATTATATAAGAAGCATGCTGCTTTGCATAACCGAATACCATAGCATAGAAAGTGTACGAAATCATGGAGAAATATATCTAAAAATAAATAATGTTCCTTTTCAAGATGAACAAATTGATAAATTTGACAACTGGTGTTCCTGTAATGCGATAGCGAGGTGCATATATTTTCACATTACAATAATTTCATTTGCAGTATATATAGGTTTAAAGGACAAATGCATCAGTTGTCCTAAATATCGGATAGCATACCACAGATCTTGTGTTATCCCAGGAGAAGTATGTCCTAAAGAAGCAAGGTTCATTCCCTTCAATAACTTTATACAGAGGCACGGCAGACGAAAGACCTTCAAAAGTCACTGCATGTTCCACGTATTTAGAGGAAAAGCGATTATTGCAATGAGTTGAACAATAATGATATAAATGAAAGCAGCAAGGTTAAAACTTCAAGGCAACCTGCCCAATTTCAAATGCCTTCTGTTTCTCTTTTGTGTCCACACACTGACCCATCCAAACAAAGACTTCCGCATGTGTATCAAGTATCATCATGTCTTCAGTCAACAAATCATCTTGTGAAAAATTGAAAATCTTAGTAACCTGCATATAAAGAAGCTTTTTAGAAATTTAAATCCTAAATTACTGGACCATGACAAATTTTGGGTCCAAAGAGTAAGACGACAAACCTCCAGCTTCCTTGATAAATGGTGACCGTGTTATCAAAGATGAAACAAAAACAATAGAAATATAATTAAGGCACTTGAAGGATATAAAAAATAACTCAAGAGTAATAGAAACAAGATAAGAATTTGGAATTCAGTTTCGAGTAGAGCTGACCATTCCTAAATGAGAAAGTATACAAGTGAGGCTCTCTAACAACAACATCATCTGTGACATTTCTGTTTGTGTAATTCTGCTAGCTTAAAATGATGAGGCAAGAATCTTCCTTTGGTATGAACATGCTTGAGTGATAGCTGATAATTTAACTTTTACATCTTAGAATCTGTTTATGAACATTCCTGTTTAACCTAGAAGTTCTCCGAATCCAATTTGTGCCAAAAAAATCCTTATTGTAGCAGACTGAGAGATTCATACGTATTCAAATTATTCCCCAAAGCATTGCATAATGATGAAACTAACCAAATTATTTGTACTTCAACAGTCAAATGCATACTTATACAGACAAACAACAAGGTATTTTAATATGGCAGCCTCCCAATAGTATAGGACTATCTGGTTTAAAGCTATTTTGATTTAACAATCTACATGGACAATCTACACGGTGGCTAGAGTTTTTAAGCATGGATCTCTAGTCCAATTGTAGAGATTGTAGATCACAATACTAACCCTGCAAACCTAGCCATTTTTATAGAACAACCTAAATTGCAACACAGCAACAAGAAGCAATCCAATCACCGTTATTTGTTAGCACCAACAAACAACACAATGCACAATCTCCGTAGCAACGGTAGGGTGGGCAAGGAACTGCCCTATCCAATATACCTAGTCTCAAATTCTCAATCCCTAACCGCAGAAATCTCCCCAGGCCAACAAGGGATCATTAATTCAGTCCTAAATATACGTCACACCTCAACGAAGTTCAATGACATGTGTTTAAGAACAAAGAAACGTACCAGAGCAAGACCTAAATCCACAATCTTAATTTCTTAACATACGGAGAGCAAACTGGTGGTTCTCTAGAGGCGACGGGGACTAACAAGGGATAAATAAACGTAACTAAAATGACCAATACTTGAGGAAAGAGAATCAATCGGAGATCTAAGAAAGGTATCGAGGCGCTCACAGTTGGGGCGGTCGGGGGGAAGCGAGGAGGCATCGGCGGCCTGGAGGAGGTGGCGGAGGTGCTTCCACTGGCAGCCGCGGGGCAGGAGGATGCGGCGACGAGGGGTGGGGGAGTAGGAGGCGGCGGTTTGGGGGCGGAGAGGGGGAGGCGGCGGCTTGGGGGGTTGGGGGGAGGAGGGGAGGATGCGGCGGCGAGGGGTGGGGGGAGTAGGAGGTGGCGGTGCGGGGGACGGAGAGGGGGGAGGCGGCGGCGCGGGTTGGGGAGGAGGCGGTTCGGGGAGGAGGATGCGGCGGCACGGGGGTGGCGGCGGCGCGAGGGGGTGGAGGGGGTGAGGGCAGGAGCGCGGGCTGGCGAGGAGGGTGGGGGCACGGAGGAGTGGCAGCGACGCAGGGGGGCGGAGGTGGTGAGGGCGGAGGGAGGGGAGGAGGCGAGGGCGGCGCGGCGGCGGAGGAGGGAGGGGAGGAGCGACGAAAAATGAGGCGAGGGCACAGCGGCGCGGGGTGGGGGGAGGACGCGAGGGAGGAGTGGTAGAAGACGTGGGGAGACACGGTCACGCGGAGAACGTGGGAGTGTCGGCAGGTGTTTCTGTGAGTTGGGCCCATATGTCAGTATATTTCTTTTATGAGAAGAGATAGGAGAGGCCGTACCAACCACCAACTCCTTTTTAAGGAGTAAAGATATCAATGTGTTTGGCCCTAGAGTGTTGCATTGGATTTTTGACAATATTTACGCCACTAGTGTTATCACAGAAGATGGCAACACTTTCTAAAGCCAACCCATAGTCCCGTAGAAGTAGATAAAGTTCAAAGCACTTGAGAGAAACTACTAGTAGCAGCTACATGCCCCTCCTCGACAGTGGACTATGCAACAGAGGGCTACTTTCTAGATAACCAAGAGATAAGATATGTACTTAGAAAATGACAAGTACTAGAGTTACTCTTCCTATCTTTCCTACATCCCACAAAATCAACATTAGAAAAAGCGCGAAGAGAGAGTGGAAAATCAGAACAATACCAAAGTCTAAAGCCAAGTGTGTCCTGAAGGTACTTGAAGATGCGACACACTGCTTGATAATGTGAGGCATGAGGGGAAGCCTGAAATCGAGCGCACAGACACACATAAACTGTATGTCCGGCCTCGAAGCCGTGAAGTAGAAGAGGGTGCTGATCATTCTGTGGTACTCCTAGTCCACGTGATCTCCATCCTCATCAAGATCTAGCATGATAGGAGTGACAATTAGAGTAGATATTGGCTTACTGATTCCCGTGTCGAAGCACCAAAGAAGTTCCTTTGTGTACTTCCTTTGACGAATGAAGGTCCCTTCCTTTAATTGCTTGACTTGAAGACCAAGAAAGAAAGTCAGCTCGCCCATTATACTCATTTTGGATTCCCTGCTAATAGAATCTGAAAATTTGAACACCAAAACATGAGAAAAACCATCAAATATAATGTCATCCATATAAATTTAAACAAGTAAGATGTTACTGTTATGCCTGAGAGTAAATAAGGTTTTATGTACCTTCCTATTTTAAAATTATTTTTGAGCAGAAAACTCTTAAGTTTATCATACCTCTAGTGGACTGCTTCAATCCATACAATACTTTGGAGAGTTTACATACATAGTTTGGGAACTTGGATTTTCAAAATGAGGAGACTGCCAAATATAGACATTTTCTTCTATGAAACAATTTAGAAAAGCACACTTGATATCCATTTGAAAAAGCTTAAAACCCTTAGACACCATAGTCTAGCTTTATTGTGACCTACCAACCCATCATCATTTTGTTTATTTTTAAAAATTCATTTTGTTTCAATTACATTATGATTAAAAAGATGTTTAACTAAGATCCAGATTTGTTTTGTTTTCAAAGTTCTCAAACTCTTCATACATAGCATTGACTCAAGAGAAATCAAATAAAACATAGATGAATATCAAGGTTTAAAAGACGTAACAAAAGTAGAATATGCATGAGAATCTGGAGAGATAAACCTGAATCGAGTAACTCATTCATAGAGATCCCTTATCATCTGCTCCTGACGGTGTCATCACTGAATATGAAGAGAATATCCTAATACAGACGCGATCTCTACCTTATAGACTAATGTGTTGGTTGAGAATCATGTTCCAATAATATCCATTCCTCTCTAATTAATTTTGGTCTTTCGATCCTCTATCATATGTAAACTTCATCTTCATCCAGTAGTAACAAGGATAACTCGGGTCAGAGCTGACCAGAGCATAATCACCTCATAGTACCAGTACAGGATTGCATTGCAGTCTTCAAAGGATCGCTATCAGAAGAATTAAACAATTTGTTTCCAAGTCTTGACGTACAATTAACACCAGAAGAAGACTTAACACCAACGAGGTGAACCAGCTGCCGATTGTACTGGGAACTGTGGAGAGTGCACGGCATTTTAGCAGGCTAGAATATTTTCTTGGCCTTTGAACTCAGGAAACTACTAGCATTCCAACCTTCTAGTTCTAGGCATCTTCAGTCTTCACAAGTCGTCTCTGAAGTAAGGAGTCTACCAATCTGCATGCTGTCAGTATCATATAACGTACGCGTCTAATTTAACTTGACGTATCAACTACTGCAGGTTGACATTGTCTCGCTCTTTCCTGTAGTTTTCTTTTTTGGGTATCCTCTGCCCAGTTTTTTTTTGGGGGACTTGACGCCCCATTTCCGGTTTCTTGCGGTCCCATTTCCCGTGTTTTTCCAACTTCCATCCACGGAAGCTTGTTGAAAAACACGCATACAGGTTATGGCAATGTATAGCTAAGAAACTGCCCAGAATTATAGACTACTGAGTGCAGTGCAGACTAGAGAGCTAGCTGTATTACACTACTGCCCACAATTATATGCAGTGTGCGCCACATATCACACTGGATATGTTACTTCATTAACCTTGAAGCTTTCTTCCTTTCTTGCAACTTGCAAGGAAGAGCCATGCCCGGAGTGACTCGTTGGTACTTTCTTCAAGCCCTTCTTTTCCTCAGCCTTAATCTTTCATCCTTCACTACTGGTGATGGCCAATTCGCGTACTACGGCTTCTCCAACAGCAATCTCATCATTGATGGAGCAGCTACAATCCTTCCAGGAGGCTTGCTCGAGCTGACAAACGGCACGAGCAATTTCAAAGGCCATGCTTTCCACCCTACCCCACTGCGCTTCCGCAAGTTGCGCAATGACACAGTACAATCCTTCTCTGTATCCTTCGTGTTTGGCATCATCTCTGCCTTCCCTGATGTCAGCGCCGAGGGCTTCACCTTCTTCACTGCCTCGAGCAGGAATTTCTCCACCGCGTTACCGGCCCAGTATTTGGGCCTGGTTAACAGAATGAACAACGGCAATTCAAGCAACCATATTTTTGCCGTTGAGATCGACACCGTACTAAACGTGGAGTTCCAGGACATCGATAACAACCATGTTGGGATCGACATCAATAGTCTCATCTCTATGGAATCCAGACATGCAGGCTACTTCGATGACCGCTATGGTTACTTCCATGATTTGGCGCTGATTAGCGGGGAGGCGATGCAAGTTTGGGTAGACTACGATGCAGAGGCCACACAGATTAATGTGACCTTGGCTCCCTTCAAAATGACCAAACTCAGCAGACCACTACTCTCAGGCTACTATAACCTCTCATCTGTGCTCACATCCGAGGCATACGTCGGCTTCTCATCTGCAACAGGCTCAATAAGCTCAAGGCACTACATCCTAGGCTGGAGCTTCAGCATGAACGGAACCGCTCCGGACTTCTTCGCTCAGCTACCAGACCTGCCTCGTGTTGTCCAAAAAGCTGCGCGGAAGAAGGTCTTACCGGTCATCGTGCCTATAGGAACTTCCACATCTGTCTTTGTAGTGGGCTTGGCCGTGTTCCTTTTTGTGCGAAGGCGGTTGAGGTATGCCGAGCTGCAAGAAGATTGGGAGGTTGAGTTTGGACCGCACAGGTTCTCATTCAAGGACCTATTTTGTGCCACTGAAGGGTTCAAGGATAGGCACCTGTTGGGCAGAGGAGGATTTGGGAGGGTGTACAAAGGGGTTCTTCCCAAGTCTAAGCTAGAGATTGCCGTGAAGAGAGTGTCTCATGATTCAAGACAAGGCATAAGGGAATTCATTTCTGAGGTTGTTAGTATCGGCCGCCTTCGGCACCGAAACATTGTGCAACTGCTTGGTTATTGCCGGCGTAAAGGTGAGCTCCTTTTGGTCTATGACCACATGCCAAATGGTAGTCTTGATAAATATTTGTATGCTCAGAGTAACCGGCCTAGTTTGGATTGGATTCAGAGGTTACGAATCATCAAGGGTGTGGCATCTGGTTTATCATATCTTCATGGGGAGTGGGAGCAAGTTGTCATCCACCGAGATGTCAAAGCGAGCAATGTGCTCCTTGATGGAGAAATGAATGCCCGGCTAGGTGATTTTGGCCTTGCAAGATTATACGACCATGGTACCGACATGCAAACCACACATCTGGTTGGCACCATAGGATATCTTGCCCCTGAGCTAGTACAGACAGGCAAGGCATCACCCCTCACCGACATGTTTGCCTTTGGCATATTTGTTCTTGAGGTTACCTGCGGGCGAAGACCCATTGATTACAAGATGCATAGCAACCAGTTCATGTTGGTCAATCGGGTGCTTGACCTTTGGCGTGAGGGAGTGCTCGCTGAGGCCATGGATTCGAGGCTTCAAAATGACTACGATGTTGACGAGGCATCCCTAGTGCTAAAACTAGGATTGCTTTGCTCACACCCATCACCAAGTGAAAGGCCTAGTATGTGGCATGTCATGCAGTATCTTAACCATGACTTGCCATTTCCAGAGTTGTCGCCGATGGACATGGTGCAGAGAGAATGGGTCGACTCACCTATTGCATATTATGAATCAGTGGCGAGCAATGGTACCATGTCCGGCCTCTCAGGAGGGAGGTAGTGTTTGAGTTAAACTGGTTTGAGTTAAAATAGTCCAGGTCAAAGTCTGTAGGAGTACCGGTCTAACCGCCGAAGCCGGTCTAACCGCTAGAGCAGTTTCGGTCTGATCACTGAAGTAGCATCGGTCTGACCACTGAAAAGTTTTCGGTCTAACCGGAACAAAGTTCTATTTTCAGTTTCGGTTTGTGTTTTAGTTTCTAATTCTGTTTTGATCCCGTGTAAGAATAGAAGTAGGACTTATGTAACTTTGATATAAGGAAAGAAAACCTGAAAAGGTGCTATGTGGTTTGCACCACCAAAAATTGCCTCGTTTTCTCTGATTGGAGTGCACGGCGAGTTCAGACGTCTTGCCAGACGAACTGTTCTCAGTTTGGCAAACGTCAGAATCGCTGATTTCAGTTTTCTGTCCATTGTTCGGTCGTGATCCTGTGATCTCGCTGACATTTGATATCAGAGCCAGCAGACAATGGACAATAAGGCTGCAGAGAAGAAAGGCGCGGCGGGCGAGGGCTCCGGTGAAAAGAAGCCGCCGCCGTTGCCGTGAGCACCGACGAGAGGAGGGTTGGTGCCAATTCAGTTTCCAGTGCTAACCGACACGAATTACGGCCTATGGGCTATGAAGATGAAGATCATCATGCGATCTCTGGGATTATAGGCGGCAATTGAAGGAGATGCACCGGTCAAAGAGGAGAAAGACCAGGGCGCTCTAGTCGCCATATCTCAAGCTGTCCCCGACGAGGTCATGATGACCATTGCAGAGAACGAGACTACAAAGGAAGTGTGGGAAGCGATTAAAGAGATGCGCATTGGAGAGGATCGTGTCAAGAAAGCAAGAGCACAGGTGTTGAAGAGGCAATTTGATCGATTGATCATGGGAGAAACCGAGAGCGTCGGCGAGTTTTCTCAGAAACTCACTAGTTTGGCTGGCGAAATCCAAGCTCTGGGTGTTGAATTGCCAGATTCAACAGTCATCGAGAGGTTGTTCAGTGTTGTCCTTGACAAGTTTCTCCAGATCATAAGTACAATTGAGCAATTTAGGGACATGACGAAGATGACGCTGACCGAGGCAGTTGGCCGTCTGCGAGTTTTCGGAGAAAGTCAGAAGGGGCGACGCCAAGGCAAGGAAGAAGGGGAGCAGCTGCTGCTGTCCCGAGCCCAGTGGGATGCATTGGCGACAAAAGAGAAGAAGAAGAACGAATACCATAGCAGCAATGCGAAGAGAGGTGGAGGACGCAGCGGCGGCCACTACTACAGAAAACCGTATTACAGACGGTTCAGAAACGTCATCACAGACGGTTATCTGAACCGTCTAAATTTATGGGTCAGTGATAATAGAAGGTTATCACAGACGGTTTACGAACTGTCTGTGGTGTAAATATCATAGACGGTTTTTAACTAAAAACCGTCTGTGATTATCCAATATCACATACGGTTTTTAACTTAAAACCATCTATGATATTGATATATCACAGACGGTTTTTACTTAAAAACCGTCTGTGATATTTTTTTCTACCCCTAAATCTATTTCTGTTTATTGGCTAGCCTCAGGAAATGCTAGCCATGCCCTCTGAAACAAGCAGATACACAATTCACAAATACAATATTTCACAAACATAAAACATCCAATTCACATCGCACTTCATTTCACAAACATAAAGCATCTATTTCGCAAATCAATTAATTGAAATGAAATAAAATATCCGTTAACAAATACAGAATTACAAAAGTTGTACACTGCATTTGCACTTAGATGGTAACATTGCATTTTTTATTGCTCTATCACTCCGGAATCGAGGTCTCGCAAAAAGAACTGATATATAATCAACGAACTTGTCAGAGTGAACAAGCTATACTTGGATGATGCATGATTGCCATTCAAGTATTGCTTGTGCACCCGACAAGTTCGTTGATTATGGATATCTTCCTTTCGCGAGACTTCGATTCTGGAGTGATAAGAGCAATAAAAAATCATGGTGCGCAGTGGAACTTTCCTTCTGACTTTATGACTTGAGCCACCAAAAAGTACGCCATCTCTACTCGAATTCGTGAAAGATCGGGCTGTTTTAATGCAGTTGACGGGATGTATGCAGCCTGTCGATAGGAATATTAAAACCGTCTGTGATACTCGTTTTCTCCGACGCCGCCAACACAGACGGTGTCCAAATTAAAACCGTCTGTGTTAGTGTCGGTTACAGACGGTTTTGTCAAACTGTCTGTGATTGTCCGTCTAGTATTAGGCTTTCTGTAGTAGTGGGCCGAGGTCGCGGCCGTGGGCAAGAAAGATGGCACGATGCTGAAACTAAAAAGAAGCCATACCGGAAATTTGACAAGATGAAGATCAAATACTACAATTGCACTCCTTTTCCACAGCCTTAATCTTTCATCCTTCACTACTGGTGATGGCCAATTCGCGTACTACGGCTTCTCCAACAGCAATCTCACCATTGATGGAGCAGCGACAATCCTTCCAGGAGGCTTGCTCGAGCTAACAAACGGCACGAGCAATATCCAAGGCCATGCTTTCCACCCGACCCCACTGCGCTTCCGCAAGTTGCGCAATGACACAGTACAATCCTTCTCCGTATCCTTCGTGTTTGGCCTTCCCTGATGTCAGCGCCGACGGCATCACCTTCTTCATTGCCCCGAGCATGGATTTCTCCAGCGCGTTACCGGCCCAGTATTTGGGCCTGCTTAACGACACGTACAACTGCAATTTCGCCCAGTATTTGGGCCTGCTTAACGACACGTACAAAACATCGAGTTCAAAGACATCAATAACAACCATGTTGCTATCCCATTATGCAGGCTTCTACGATGACCACAATGGTTACTTCCATGATTTGACGCTGTTTAGCGGGGAGGCGATGCAAGTTTGGGTAGACTACGATGCAGAGGCCACACAGATTAATGTGACCTTGGCTCCCTTCAAAATGGCCAGACCCATCCGCCCACTACTCTCAGCCATCTGTGACCTCTCAACTGTGCTCACAGCCGAGGCATACGTCGGCTTCTCATCTGCAAACAATGGCAAACCATCAAACCATCTTCTTGCCATAGAGTTGGAGCTTCAGCATGAACGGACCCGCTCCGGCCTTCTTCACCGCTCAGCTACCAGACCTGCCTCGTGTTGTCCAAAAAGCTGCGCGGAAGAAGGTCTTACAGGTCATTGTGCCTATAGCAACTGCAACATCTTTGTAGTGGGCTTGGTTGTGTTCCATTTTGTTAGACCATGTGGTTAGGTTTAGGGTATTTTGGTGATAAATAATTGATAATGGTTAATTTGTTATAATGAATAATTTGTGATTTTGTTTAACGATGTTATGTGAGGTGTGTGGTGCGTGCGTGAACTGATATTGGTCAAATTGGGACGAACTTGTACCGGAAAAATATTCTGTGGTCTTTGCATGTGCAGGTTAAGCATGGAGACGATCATGGTCGGTGACGAGGTGGACCGGGACTAGGATAGGAGATCCGAGGTTCGGACAGCCAAAGAGGTCACGAGATGATCGGGCTCATGCTTGGGGCGCATGGAGATCAAAGGTTGATGATACGTGGAGAAGCTATGGGAGTTGCGGTCCTGAAGGCTTCGACACGTGACACGTTAGAAAAGTCGGGAGTGTGAAATACCCGTGTTAGGAAGGGTTTCGGTGTAGCACCACATAACCATATGGGATACTACCATGGAACGTCATCGCCAAAGTGAAGAATAAATAAACTCTGCTATGCATCGCTTATATATTACACTTTTGTTGTAAATTATTTATGTGCGATGCGTATGGATATGAACTCAATGATGTATACTAACTACTGATCATGAGACTAGTACAGAACACATACAGTGACTACGGGTATTTCGCGCCCGGGGTCCCCACAAACACCCAGTTTTTCGAAGTGGCTTCTTCACTAATCTCACTCTCATCTCACTCCAAAGATAAGGCAGGGGGTCACGGGCACATCATGCACCTAGCTTCTCCCGCTTCTATCTCGCGCACTTATCTCTTTCTCACTTTCCCCACCACTCGTGCCCATCTTTAAAAAGCACTTCTTTTAACCACTACTATTTATTTTCAGTTAAAAGTTATCAACCACAACTAATACAAATGACCCAAACTTCATGGTCTCAGGCTGATTACCGAAGGAGAGGTCCAAACTACGGGCTTGTTCTTTTCGGATTTTGAAACCGGCTTTGGACTTTTACTACAGTACCTAACTTTTAAATGGAATATTTTTTCAAGATGGGGTCTACAAGTTAATTGTAGTATACGTTAAAACCCGAACATCTGTACCATCCAAAATCGCAAGTAAATATCTCTCTCCGTAATCTCTGTTGTAAACAGGTGAAATTTAAAATTTTCAACTAAAAACCCGTACATTTCTCAATCATTTCTTTTCTTACCTGATAAGCTGAGTCGAGCGTGCACAGCATTTTGCAGCTGGCAGTACTGCATAAGTGCATATGTATCTTCTTTGGAAGGTAACTGCAAGTCTGCAAAAATATCTGATAAGATTCAGTAGGACCCATGGATTACTCAGATCTTCAGTTCAGACAAGACGACGGCGCGCACTGGCATAGGTCATGCACATCAGATCATATGTCTTATGGATTGCATTGCATTGTTGAAAAAAAATCAATATCCCTCTCAATGACATAGGTCACGCACATTAGAGAGTGTGTGCAAGACTTGGGCGACGGGCTGGGCTTGCAGTCAGGTTCAGAGACCGTGAACAGCTCAAAATTAGCGGCACTGCTTGCCATACAGCTAGTATTACAGAAAAGGCATACCTACGCAGACTGAATTACTGATCGGTGATTCTGCACCTTCTTCAGTTGGTGACCTTTCAAAAAAAAAAAAAAACTTGAGTTGGTCATGGACTTGCAGACCAGACATCTTAATTGTAAACTCCACAAGTCAATTTGCTTTGTCTGGGACTGCTATCTTCGTCATACGCAGTTAGTCCTTACTTAAGTATTATTAAGTTTTACCTTGTACTTTTTACAGTGTAGATCGGTTAACATTTTTCTTTGAGACTGATCACTTCGTTTTGGACAAGCATAATCCCTTCAATTCACCTTTACTTCGAATCTTCCTTCCAAAATAAATGTTTTTCAGTCTAAAAAATGTTTTGGTTCGAATTGAAATTATAGGAACCGTTTAGTAACACTAGGAGGCAAATCATTTGAAAGTTGGCATACCTTTACCATTTGCTGCATTTTTAGTGGTCATTCTTCCTTTTTCTTGTGTTCATTTTTTCTTTTTCTTCTAACTTAATTCTGTTAGATATGCTTCTTTGCACTTGCAAGGCTTCATCAGGCTCTTGTATATTCCCTTAATCATCCTCCTATAAATATTCCTTTGTAATTTATACGTATATTACAACTGATACAGCAGGAAACTTCCTATTGTTTTTTCCGTAGTTTTTCGTTTTAACCCCGTATGCAAGACGGTTTAGTTCATAATGAAATGCCAAAGAAAGTTACACGATGTTTTATACCACTGCCTAGTTCCGTTCACACGAGTCATTGGTCATGTTTACTGCGTCGTACAAGTTGATTACCAACCATTGGTTAGTTCAGCTGACTATGACACCTCAGTATTCAAGCCAAATGCCAGTCTCTTATTCCTAACTACCAATTACGTGTTGGGTGGGTCACTACTAATATAGAATTAATCTCGGTTCCACAGATTATATTACTTTATAGAGTTTATGTTTTGTATTTAGAGAGTATTTATTATAGATACTAGAGTTGACACTACAACAAAACATCCGTGGGGAGACATCATATTTGTAGGTTAGAGACATTTTGTTTCGTCTCCCACAGACAACTGAGGCGCTTTTATAAAGCGTCATAGAAACGTCTCTACATGAAGCGTCTCAAAAATATAGAGACGCTCTCTAAGGCGTGCCTATATTATTTGAGACGTTCATTAGAGACATCTGCACTGTATCCCTATAAAGTTAGAGACGCTTTTATAAAAACGGTTGCACCACGTCTCAATTAATATAGGCACGTGCGTTGAGACGTTATGTGCCGTCTCAAGATGTCCTATGTAGCATGTATTTTTATTTTGATTGGTATATATTTTCTTCTATACACACAAATATGTATCCGTATGAGAATATAGTATTCCATATATTTATTATATATACATGTATATATAATAATTTTATAGGCAGCACCATAATATTGAGTACATATTTTATAAAATATAAGGAATGGGCGTAGTACAACAGATATCTTGTTATAAGAAAAGCAAACCAACTACAAGCTGGAACCAAGCCACACCCGGGCAAACCATTGGCAATTGACAAATTCGTCACCATTGCACCCTCCAAACCCCAAAGAAGTTTACATAAGAGAGGTTTACAAATAATTATAGCATCCATTTAAATCAACAGAGTTCACAACTAAATAAAAATCTAATATGCGATAAACACATGTCGGTAAAACATCCTCCAATTTGACACACATCTTTTTTTAAATTGCTATAATAAATCATCAAGTCTATTTCTTCAATCAGAAAATTGTGCATCAGGTCTTCCACTCTGCATTTCTTTTCATAGTCCTCCATATCCTGCAAACATAGCAATATTAACAACAAAATATCAGATATGAGCAATCATGAAAAATCTTACGGTACAAGTTCAGTTAATTAAACTAGAAGTGGCATACCTAGCGAGTAGAGCGTTTAGGCTTTTTTACCTGAAGCAATAGATATAAGGAATACATGTTTCATAGCAATACATGTATTTGGTACGTATATAAGGAATAAAGTATAGATCTAGCATGCCAACATTAATACATTTGGAAAAGAACAGAGTGATATTGTGAGGGCAAATAAAAGCAGTTTGCATGTCACATAGAGCTGTGAAATCATAAAATTTCACAAAGCTGAGCCATTGCAGGATATCATGAGCTGCCTCATAAGTTTAAACATTGTTGGTTATTTTCTTCAGCGTGGAAATATGTAGCAGACAAGCAGAAGTTGTACCCAAGAAAACCAAGCATGAGTTAAACACCCCAAACAATGCTTTCTCTACCTTTATTGAATGGACTAACATTCATTGATGCCTGCATCCATGAAGACAAGAAGGAAACAATCACTTCAGAAGAGATGTTAACAGCTCAGTATGCTCTATAAGTAACAAGGGCCATCAGCAAATACAAAGGGGTACTGGTCATATGTGCATTGGCTAAGTACCACCGGAAGTAACTGGTTGGAACACTAATACAATATTAATGTTGAGAATCAAAGTCACAAATATGAGAATTGAAGTTCTATGTTGAATTGAACACAAATATGAGAACTTCTATGTTTCTATTGAATCAATTATTGAACACAAATACTATGTTCCAAAACCATGAACATTGCTATGGTACTCTATTACAAATGGAAGAGGTACAAATCGTGTGTGTGTTTTCCAGATCCGAGATCCATCGAGGGTAGATGAAGAAAGTAGAGGCACACCGACCTTGGAGGCGATCGCGATTCTCAGCCTCCTTGCGGACGGCGTCGAGGATGGAGTCGATGAGCTCGGCGCCCTCGGTGTAGTGCCCCTTGGCCCGATTGTTGCCGGCGCGGTGGCGAAGATGAAGTTGTCGGGCGGAAGTTGTGGCCGTAGGGGCGGCGCGCACCGAGTCCATGGTGCCGGGCTCGAGGTCCATGAGGACGGCGGCGGGGCGATGTGCGAGATCTCCTCATCTTCGTCCTCGCGGCGAGTGGGATTAGGCGGGCCGGATCGGCGGTGGGGCTGGGGCGAGGCGGCGGATGAAGCGAAGGAGCGAGCCGGATCTGGCCGGGTGGGGCTGAGGCGGAGCGCGCATGAAGCGAGAGGCGGCGGCGGCGGATGAAGCGAGAGGCGGGCCGGATCTGGCCGGTGGGGGCTCGGGCCGAGGCGGTGGAGGATGAAGCGAGTCGCGAGTTAGAAGCGGAGGAGGAGGAGGCGGCGGATCAGGGGCGGGCGCGGCGGAATCGGCGGATGAAGGAGAAAGTGCGAGAGGAGGCGGAGATGAGAGGGGACCGAGGGGCGGCGAAGAGTATCTGGGCGGGCAGGGGAATTAGGTTTATTATTTTAGGATGGCCCACATGTCAGTGTATTTCACGGGTAAACGGGTGAGACGGGTACGGGTAAAGCTAACCCATACTCGTACCCGTTTACCCGATGGGTAGAGATTTTGAGAGATCATGTGGTCGTGTCTCCATGAGAGTGATGAGTAATTGACAAAGTTTTAGGTCAGTCGAGTTTGGTTTGAGTAGTTCGGAGTCGAGTCGTTGCATGGCGCAATCGGGCTCGGTCGGACTTTGGTCAAACCTGGTCATTTGGGCTTAGGATGCATATTCTAATGTGTTGACAGGTTTGGACTTCATATATGGTAAGTGTGATGGTATTTACGCTTTCATATGTCGAACGGTGCTATTTGACGTGTTTCTTGTCTGTGTGACTGCAACACGTCGAGTTGGAGTCGTGGCAAGACACGGTGGACCGGACTAGGCGCAGGTGGCGCTGAGGTCAGAACGGTCGGGATGTGTCGAAGACGATGTGGACTCGAGGTGGTTGCGAGGCGTGCGAGGCAAGGAGCGTCGAAAGCTTCCGGAAGGTGCGGGAGGCGAATCGGAAATTCGCAAGGCTGCACAAGCGGGAGCGGGCTCCGTTGGATATAGCGGGCGTAACGGGGCGGAGACCCGTTAGCCAGGCGCTATAAAAGGAGAGGAGGGGCTGCATGCCCTCCTTGAGCACTTGGGTGGAATTAGGGTTTGTTAGAGTCAAAAGAGTCTTTAGTGGTTGCTTTAGGCTTTAGACTTTAGTTGTTGAGAGTGGGTAGTAGTGGCAGAGTAGTGCTCCCTCTGTTATCTACGATGTGTTCTAGATAGAACAAGTGGTGTTCATCCCCTCCAAGTATCCATGGGTGAGGATTGAGAGGTTGGAGAGGGATTGAGAGCTTGTAATCCTTTCTTTGTATCAAGTCGGGGTATCGGGACTCCTCTGTATTCCCTGTGAATCAATGAATGAAATTCTGAAGTTTAAGTTTCCCTGCTCGTAGCTCTGTTCTTCATTTTTCCTCTTTTGCAAGATTTCTTGATTTTCGTCTTTTTGAGTTCTTGCTTGCTGGAGAGTGCCAAAATGGGTTGCTATGACATGGGTGATACTCAAAAGCCATTTGGCTACTTAATCCCAAGAGCAAACCTAGTTTGATTCTCAGTTTTGCATTTTAGCCTCCCCTGTTCTTCATTCCAGTTTCTAGGGTTTTGAGTAATCTCTTGATTCCCTTCATGGTTTGAGTTGATTTTTGGTCTGAGCAATCCTTTTGCTATTGCTAATATATTTGCAAAATCTTATTAGCAAAGGATTTGAATCCATGAAGTATTTTGAGTTTTTGGATCTCTCTCTGTATTTTCAGTTGCAACTCTAGGGTTTTGGTGGAATCTGTGATTCCCTCTGTGAAATCTCTTGAAATTTGGCTTGTAGAGGCTCTTGTCTATTGCCAATATTTCTGCAAAGTTTCAGCTCCAAAGGATCAAGGATGAAGAACTAATTTAAGTTTTAGTTCAGCTCTTTGTAATTTTCAGATTCAGGCTCAAATCTGAAATTACTTGTCATAAGGTGTTTTATCTTGGTGCTTATGGTCCCTCTATCTATTCAAGTTGTTTCTCTGCTGCTTTGGGCCATTTTATATCTCTGGAAATTTTTAATTTCCTTGCAGTTCCCCATTTCAAAGTTTCAATCGAGCTGTCGAAAATCGATTGCGATAAAAATTCTTTGCCAATCCTTGCCGTGGCGAACTTTGGCGCTTGTTCTCTGCCGTGGTAGACTCGGCAGCTTCTTCTCTGCCGTGGCGAACCTCTCTGCAGCCAGCAGCTATTTTATTCTTTGCAGTCCGCAGACTCTTCTTGCCGTGGTGAAATTTGAAGTGCTTTCTGCTGCGTGGCAGCCATGGTAGCTATTTTCCTTGCCATGGCAGCGATGTCGCTAGTTTTCTTGCCGTGTCTGCGGTGTTGTGTCGTGGTAATATGTGACTGCAATTTCTGCCGTGGTAGCCGTGGCGGTCGATTTGCTTGCCGTGGCAGCCGATTCGATTGATTTCGCGTGCCCGGTTCTGCGATCTCGGCATTTCTTGCTTTGTGGTAACATATGGCAGCATTTCTTGCCGTGGTAACATTTTGAGTGTGATTTCTTTGCCGTGGCAAGATTCGAGCCGTTTTCTTGCCGTGGATGCAGTCTCTTGCCGTCTCCCTTTTTGAGCTCAGTTCTCTTGTTTTCATTAGCGCTCGGTTCTTGTCAACTTCATAGCTTCTCATAGCTCTAGGAGTTGAGTTTTTTTTTGTGAGTACTTGTGCGGGGTTAATTTTAAAAGCCGACATTCACCCCCCCCTCTGTCGCCATTTCGGTCCTTCAATTGGTATCAGAGCCGGTTAGCTCTAATTCATAGATCTTAACCGGTCTCAAGAGCCATGGCGACGGACAAGTACTCGACCAAGCCTCCCGTGTTCGATGGCGTCGATTACCCCTTCTGGAAGAGCCGAATGGAGACATACATCTAGGCTCAGGGGTACGCCATCACTACTACACAACAGGGATATAGCAACACCAACATGTGTTACTATAGATTAAAGAAAGTGTTACTAGCTCTCCTAGTAACACATTTTTTATGTGTTCCAATTGCCTATGTTACTATATACTGGTCTATTGGAACACCATATATGTGCTCTTTTACATCCAAAAAAGTGTTACTAAACTGTAACACATTTACTTATATACTGGAACATTTGTCTAGTGTTACAGTGATTCTCTACTGTAACACTTTTTTTAGCTCTAGTAACACTTCCTCATTTTTGTAGAGCATATAGTTTGGAACAAAGGAACATATGGTTTGTAACATATGTTGTACCTATTGTAACACTTTGAATTTTGGGAAAAAATATTTATTTTACCTTTGTATGTGGCATATAGTGTTATTTTTCATAGTAAACATGACACATTGCTGAATCACATAATCTATAAGTTTCAATAATCATATAAAGATCCACAGATAATAGAAAGGTTTCAAACATAGTACTTGCTCAGATGAAGTGATAGTATATTACACAATGATATGACTCTAGAGAGTAAACAGACATAGTAGTGAAGAGTACAAGTCCATACTACTAGAAACAAAAATGCAATATATAATATTCTTAAAATCCATCACTTCTTCATCCATTCTTGTACGCATCGATATATAGGAATTCAGCCATTGATCATTTGAACCTGCAAATAGGTAGCAAGTTGTAACATTAAGTATTTTTCTATCCATGTACACCACAGTAAAGTAAAGTTTAGAAAGCTAGTTCAAACATACAAATATCGAAGGCCAAGCAATTGGTACTCCTTTGGCATGGGCGTCACCAATGTTGTTGTAGGTAGGCATAGGCCTCACTAATGGCTCATCTTTTTCAACGGGATGATTGATACGCACTTTGTAGAATTGTTTTCCTGTCTCAACTCCACCAACATTTGCTTTTGGATTAGTGCTAATAATAGTTGTATATGTCACAATTTCCTTATTTGGATATTTGGCAGACATGAGTAGCACTGTGGATCCAACCTGCATTAATTTGACATAATCACTTAGCGACCAACAAGCATTTGTTGTGTATATCAAGATAGCGGCACATGTTGCTAAGAATAAGTGCGGCCTATATCTTTATGAAAATGGAATCGACACTTCATATTGCAGAACTAATAAGGATAACATTAACAATAAATTGTTTGATAGCACCTAAAACCTACTGTGCAGCAATAAACTTCAGAGATAGAACATTATGGCCATCTTAATTTCATGATCCTTTTGCATATGACATAGCAGATTATTAGCAAAAAATATGCAGCTTTGACGTGGGGAAAGTATGGGGTGAGGACTCACGAGGGCGCCCTTGGACTGGTAGATGTCGACCTCCTCCTCACGGGACGTGGCCGGCGCGGATGCGGATGGCCTTGCGGAGCGTGCCGTCGAGGCGGCGCGATGATGCGCTCGCCCTCCTTCGGCCTAGGTGCTAGGCCCTTGCTTACCGCCCGCCTAGCACATAGCATCTTCTTGAACATTGGACCTACTAAAATAAGATTGACTCTAACAATGCTTCCGGATACAAATTAACTGACATTCTGCCAATACTATCATGAAATATGTATGCTACAGGCCAGAAAAGGTGACATGCAGTAGAACAATAATTTGGTCCTTCTGTACTATTTACAGCAAGCTTAATACACCCTAATGTGTCAAATTTGAGTTTACCAAGAGCCATTAAGTCAAGCAAGAATTCGGCTAAACTGGGCCATGCATACTTGGGACTTTTTTAAATGAACGCACTCCTCCCAATTCATGCAGAGAAAAGGTGAAGACCAGACACGCTTGTGAGTTCTTGATGCGGATGTCGCAGCTAGGTCATGTGTTTTGTTCCAATGCATTCAGTTACTAATTGGCCAATGCTCATGAAATCAGAAGTAGAAGAGACAGGATGTTTCATTATGTTCTTCTGGTTATTCGGAGTGACTACGGACCAGATACACTTAAACAGAACAAATGCTGAAGGTAGTCTGAACTCTGAAGTATGTTGGACTCAGAAATATGGCAGTCAATACATAAAATTTAGCGCAGCTTGTACGTACTACTTTATGATTATCCATGTAATTATGCAACTCCAGATAATTGTAGAGTACAAAAAAATATCACACTGAGATTATGAGCATGTGCTCTACAACAAGATCGATTGGTGTCATCAAATAGTTTTCTAAATGGAACAACGATCTCTTTCCATGGACCAAGGCCAACAACGTAGTTCCTAATATATCCAAGGTAGCTATCTGAAGTGATTTCCCGGTATGACTGCAAGCAAAAAAATAACATAAGTAATATCCATACAGATGGTTCCGCTGATGTTGCACAAAAATGAACACCGCAAGGAGGTAGTTCATCCAGCATATCATTCATTTTTCTTTCATACCATTGAAATAGATGTATAAGATACATTTTATTACACAAGATTTGTACCTGGTTTGTGTCTTGTGTTCTCACTGTGAAATCATCAATCAGAAAAATCTTGGGGGAGTCTGTCAATTTTGAGACATGTATGAGGAAGTGGGTGCAAGCGATTGTATAAACAATGGCTGTTTTAGCCAGTTTTCTGACATATATTGACCTTTATATCCGTACTTTAGTAAGGTATCCACAAATTTTGCCCTCAAGCTTCTTTCCATCAGCCCGCTTAACCTGTCAAGAGTAGAATACAAACTCCTTGCTTACGACACTTCAGAATTGGAAAATTATCCTAAGATTGTTCTGAACTAATTCAAAGTTTTCGCATTGTAAGCTCATCAAAGTCAAGCTATAGCACTTTTAGGTAAAATGTATCAGTTATTGCATTGTTGTCACCACCCGTCTATCAAAAGAAGAGAACATGCAGGGTATGTTCTTCCAGAACCAAGGAATGCACGATAAAGCAATTCAGTTGTGACTTGTGACAAAAACAAATTCTTATATGAGGAAAAAACACAATACAAAGCAATATCTTGAGGCATGTTTGTTTGCCCGATATTAAAATCATTTGATTGCCTTGCAAAAGCTAAGCAGCTATCCCATACTATAATCATTTCATAGGAAATTTATGTATACCATCAGCATCTAAGCATAATTTCTTGCTGGAAAAGACTTAATTAGAGAATGACGAGAATCCTAATAAAGTACTTATTGCTTCACGAGAACAAGGGACTTACATGCTTCTTGATAAAAGCTGGATGTTTAATCTCTGGGTATATTCGATCGTTCGCTCGCATCTAGGCGATTGAAATGAATTCTTCAAATGCGATGATCAAAAACTTACCTAGATGAATGCGATGATCCTCCTTGGGGATGGAGAGGAGCTCGCCGCCGCTGCCGTTGCCGTCGCTGGCAGTGGCCATGGCTGGGGAGGTGTACGGGGTTTGGAGAGGAGAATGGGGAGAAGGCGGCGGAGCGGAGGAGCGGGGGAGGAAGCGACAGAGCGGAGGAGTGGGGGAAGAGGAGGCGGCGGCGGCGCGGGGTGGGAGGAGGGAGGGTAGGAGGCCGCGGCGGCGCGGAGGAGCGGGGGAGGAGGCGAGGGGCGGAGCGGAGGAGGGGGAGGAGGAGGAGGCGGCGGCGCAGGTTGGGGAGGAGGAGGCGATGGGCGGAGCGGAGGAGTGGAGGAGGAGGAGGCGGCGGCGCGGGGTGGGAGGGAGGAGGCGGCGCGCGAGGTGGGAGGAGGGCGAGGCGGCGGCGCGGCGGAGGAGCAGGGAGGAGGCGGTGGCGCGGGGAGGAGGAGGCGGGAGACGAGAACTTTGAGACGGGGAGAACGTGGGAGACGTGGGAGATTGGAGACGGTGGGAGGAAGATTCGGTGGGAGGGGCGGTGAGCAGATTTTTTTGAGAAGAGGTGAGTGAGGCCGGATTAACCACCAACTCCTTCTTTATAATAGTAAAGAATAATAAAGATAAAGATATATATAATTGGGTCAATTTAAATGTTTGGTCATAGTCACCGTCGCGGCCAACCGCCCCACCGGCGAAAGCGTCTCGCGTCGCGCGTGAAGCCCAGCCCATTGCGCGCGAGCTCCTCGACCCCATTTCCACCGACCGCGTCGATCGGCTCCAGCCTCCAACGGTCCCGACCCTCGCTCCGCCCCTCCGGTCCGCTCCGCCGCTCCGCCCCTCCGCTCCGCCCCTCGCCCCTCGCTCGGCGCTCGCCTCGCCCCTCGCTCGGCGCTCCGCACCTCCGCTCAACCGAGCACCGGACCGCCCGCTCCGCCCGGCACCGCGACCGCGCGCCGGATCTGGGCGCTCATGCGCCTCCTCCGCCCTCCGCCTCCGCAACGCCTCGCCACCGCCGCCCTCCTGGCCAAGAAGATCACCTTCAACCTCACCGCCTCCACCTCTCCGCTCCTCCGCTCTGCCAACACCGTGACCACCGTGTCAGCACATGTTCCATTTATGTGTTACAACATAGTACAATCTTTGTAACATTTTACTTGTAACATTAATTTTGTATTACTATAATTGTTCTCAGTAACACATTTTTATAAAACAAGTGATTTGTGTTACAACCATTGTCTGTAACACATTGTTTTATGTTACTATAGAATTTCTTTGTAACACATTGACGAATGTGATACATGAATGTATTACAGTATCCATGTTTTGTAGTAGTGCATCTGGCGCAAGGTCAAAGTACAGTATGTTGTTCCTGCCGATGAGGACATCAATGTTGGCAACATGGCTGATGTCGAGGCGAATGCTAAGGCAAGGAACATCATAATCCGAGGGTTGAGCGAGCGAATCGATCGCATCTCTCACTGCCGTCCGCCTCGATATCCGGGTGACCTCGACGCATACCATGAGGGCAACACCCAGATCAAGACGGTACGACAGGACCAGTTCAAGCGAGAATACAACAAATTCGAGATGCTTGCTAGTGAGTCCCTAGATGAGTGCTTCGCTCGCTTCCACAAGATCTTGAGCAACCTCCGAGCGGTCGGTCTCACATACCCCGACTCGGACAACGCTCGTCAGATGCTTGCGGCACTCGATCTGCGTGTGTGGGAGATGAAAGTGACCACCATCAAAGACACGACAGACCTCTCGACCTTGACTCTTCACGCGCTGTACTCGCGCCTCAAGACTCACGAGATTGACGTTGTCTCTCGTAGGTCGAAGTCACAGTCGATGGCTTTGGTTACTGATCCCAGTTTGGCTTCCGGTCTCTCTTCTGATTCTTCGTGTGGTTTCTCCCTGGCTGCTCTCTGTGACATAACTGATGATCAGTTAGAGCAGCTTGCGGATGAGCAACTGGCCCTCCTTGCTCAAGATTCTCCCATGCTTACAAGGAGGAGGGACGAGAAGAGAGGCGGACCGTGATCTGCTTTCGAGTGTGGTGGCCCCAACCACATTCGGGCAAACTGCCCCAAGCTGGAGAAGGGCAAGAACGACTTCGGCGGTTCGAGCAAGATCGACTACACCGACAAGAACCGCAACAAGAAGCCTCCAGCTCAGACGCCGGGAAAGAAGAAGTTCCGCAACTTCGGGAAGGCCAAGAAGCTCTTCCACCGCGTCCTCACCGCCTTCGACGACCTCGACCTCAGCGAGGTGGAAGGATGGAGCGACGACGACGGGACGGGTGACCAAGAGCCCAAGGATGGCGGCGACGACTTCTCCGGCATGTGCTTCATGGCCCTCGAGGGCGAACTCAGCGACAGCGAGCTGTACTCCGACTCGGACGAGGTATGTCCCTCCTATGACCAACTTAATGAAGCTTTCCTTAAGCTAGGAGGATTTCATGCTAGATCTAGAGCTAGATGTAGCGAGTTGGAGAAGGAAGTAGAGAGACTGTCACGGGAGCTTACTTTACTTATATCTGCTCCCTCCCGTGACGACTGTGATACATGCTGTGCTTTGCTGGGTGATTTGGAGAAATTAAGGACATCTCATGATAGTGTGTCCTCTGAGCTTGATTCTATTAAGGTGGAGAATGTTAGTCTGCTTGCTGAGTTAGAGTTGAGTAGGATGGTTGTTACCCTACTTACTACTGATGAGACTACTTCTCCTACCTCATGTGAGGATAAGGACATTGCTGCTAGAGGACCTTATGCCATGCTCCTTGATCTGCCCGAGTCATGTAAAAATTACAATAACTTGAAGATGAACTTAAAACGGGCAGATCATAAAATTGCTGAGTTGCGTGCTTCTTTACTTGAGCCGATTGACTCATGCTTAAACTGTCCTAAGTTAACTGCTGAACTTGAAGCTGTCTCCAAACAGTTTCAAGATAAGATTGATCATGATAGGAAGTTGGCTCAATATGCGACTAAGGACCCTGTTAGCTCACCATGCATTAGCTGTGATAAACTAAAACTTGAACTCGTTGCTTTGAATGATAAATGTGTGAAGCTAACTAAGGATTTACTAGAGAAGCCATTAACTCATTGTAATGTGAATGCTGAGAAGGGGGAGAAGCCCCAGGGTAAGGTTGAGACACTTAGCAACGTGAACCAACCTGCTAGCAGTAGGACTGTCCATTCAGAGTCGGCTGTGCATGCACAAGCCATTCTTCCCTCTGCTGTTGGTTCTTCATCTGCTCCCTTATCTCCTGCTGTTCCCTCTTCCCCCTGCTCTTCTTGCACCTCTCTCTTTCGGGAGTGTCAGTACCTTATGAACACTCTCGAGAGATTTGTAGGCGGCAAGAAGAAGCTTAATCTTGTTCTGGACCAGTCTAAAATTTGCAAATTTAATCAGGGTCTAGGATATGATTATTATGAGGACATGAGGAAGCATCCACCTGCCGTGCTCAGACCCATAGCACCAGGTGTGATCGAGACCGAGCCCAGGACCGAGAAAGTCCAATTTAAGTCAGCGGGCTATGTCCAGGGGATTTCTGACAGCAAGGTGGTTGCACCTGCTGCTTCGGCCTCTCAGAAGGCGAAGCCTGACCGTGCTACTTCTACCTCTCCGAGGATGAAGTATCACTGCACCTTCTGTCAGAAGGATGGACACACGGTTGATCGATGCTTCAGGCGTGCCAAGATTGCGCGAAGAGACCGTGTTGAGTCTCTTAGGCATATTCAGGGTCAGCCCCAGATCCTGAGTACACCTAAGACCAACACAAGGTCTAGGTTTGCTCCTGTTACGGAGTTTGGGCAGCATCGAGGACTTGGTTTTTCTGAGTCTTCTGTTTTTCGTCCTCATGCTGCCTCTGATCGTGTCTTCCGCCGTCCTGAGGGTAGATCTCATTTTTGCCATCGAGATAGCTACCCGCGGCGTGATCAGCGTGTTGCCGGTGTTCCGACTCGCTCTCCGTAGCGATCGGACCCGCACAGCCTTCAGTCCGCTCACAGACCTTCTGCTTCTTTGAGTCTCAGAGAGCGTAGGGTAGATAGAGGTCAGTCGTGCTTGATGACTTCTTCTGCTCGACGTGTTGTTCAGTATTGGGTGCCAAAATCTCTCTTGATTTACCCCAGTACTGATACTTTACTCTCTGCTTGACTCAGGTTCGCCGGGCAGGGAAGGGAAAGGTTTGGCTCGTAGACTCTGGGTGTTCACGACACATGACCGGAGATTCCTGTTGGTTTTCTTCCCTTGCCCGTGCTCTAGGTGATGAGACGATCACCTTCGGAGATGCTTCATCTGGGCGCGTCATCGCCAAAGGTACTGTGCGCATTAATGACTCTTTCATTTTGAAAGATGTAGCCTTGGTTAGTAAGCTGCATTACAATTTGCTTTCAGTCTCTCAGCTTACCGATGACGGTTTCGAGGTGAGCTTTAAGAAAAATGCTTGTAAAATTCTTGATTCTTCGGGTAGTCTGGTTTGCGGGATCTCTCGTTATGGGAGGATCTTTCGTGCTGATTTTTCTGAGTCTTCTGGCGATCCTCTCAGGTGTTTAGTTGCTTCTGAGTCCCGCGACCTTTCTTTCTGGCATAGGAGACTTGGTCATATCGGATTTGACCATTTGACCCGAGTTAGCGGCCAGGATCTCATTCGTGGTCTGCCGAAACTCAAAATGGTCAAGGATCTTGTTTGCGCTCCATGCCGGCACGGCAAGATGGTTGCCGCTTCTCACCCTCCGGTCACAGTTACTATGACCGATGCACCGGGACAACTGCTCCACATGGATACTGATGGGACCACTCGAGTGCGATCGGCGGGAGGGAAGTGGTATGTGCTTGTTGTGGTCGATGACTTCTCGAGGTATTCTTGGGTGTTTTTCTTAGCCTCGAAGGATGAGACGTTTTCACATTTCCGAGGTCTTTTTAGTAGGCTTTCTGTTGAGCTTCCAGGTACCTTACAAGCGATCCGCAGTGACAATGGCACGGAGTTCAAGAATTCCTACTTTGAGAGTTTCTGTGGTGAGACAGGTGTAGAGCACCAGTTCTCTTCTCCATACGTCCCTCAGCAGAATGGCGTTGTGGAGAGGAAGAACCGTACCTTGGTCGAGATGGCTAGGACGATGCTTGATGAGTACTCTACACCGCAGAAGTTTTGGGCTGAAGCTATAGCCACCGCGTGCCATGCCTCAAATCGAGTTTTTCTTCGGACACACTTGCATCGCACTTCTTATGAGCTGAGATATGGGCGAAAGCCTAGCGTCTCTCATTTTCGTGTGTTTGGTTGCAAGTGCTTTGTTTTGAAGTCCGGGAACCTAGATAAGTTCGAGTCACGTTCTTGTGATGGAATCTTTCTAGGTTACTCGCCTTCTTCGCGGGCTTATAGGTCAATCTGCGAGTCTAGCAAAATGGTAGAGACTGTGAGGTGACCTTCGACGAGGCCGGTCAGGGGACTAGGCCCGATATCTCGAGTTCTTTAGAGCGATCCGAGACCATCTTCGTGGATGATGAGGATGATGGAGACGACGGGTGTCTACCTGATCCTGTCCCTCATCCACCCCTTGAGGTGCCGTCTTCCACCGCACCTCGAGGTGACCAGCCCATGCCTTCTGTTTCTTCTGGAGCTGGTGGCTCTGTTCCTACCTCGTCAGCTCACGAGGTAGAGGCCACCTCTTCATCTCATCCTGGACCTCCTAGACACATTCAAAAAGACCATCCCTCAGAGCAGATCATTGGAGACCTCTTCGAGCGTGTTACCCGCTCAAAATCTGGCTTATCTCAATTCTGTCTCCATTCTGCCTTCATTGCTTCCTTTGAGCCCAAAGATGTTTCTCATGCTTTATTTGATGAGTCTTGGGTCAATGCCATGCATGAGGAGCTAGAAAATTTCGAAAGGAACAAGGTCTGGTCGCTTGTCGAGCCCCCACGAGGTCACAATATTATTGGAACTAAGTGGGTGTTCAAGAACAAGCAGAGCGAGGATGGAGTGGTTATTCGAAACAAGGCTAGACTGGTTGCTCAGGGGTTCTCCCAGGTTGAAGGTCTAGATTTCGAGGAGACCTTTGCCCCTGTAGCTAGACTTGAAGCCATTAGAATCCTGCTTGCCTTTGCAGCTTCTAAGGGATTCAAGCTCTACCAGATGGACGTCAAGAGTGCCTTTCTCAATGGCCTTATTGAGGAAGAGGTCTACGTCCGACAGCCTCCTGGTTTCGAAAACCCCAAATATCCAAACCATGTCTTCAAGCTTTCTAAAGCGTTGTATGGACTTAAGCAGGCCCCCAGGGCTTGGTATGAGAGGCTTAAGTCCTACTTGTTAAGTCATGGTTTTGATATGGGTAAAGTTGATAAGACCTTGTTCATCCGCCGGCATGGCAATGACCTTCTGCTCGTCCAAATCTATGTCGATGACATTATCTTTGGCGGCTCTTCTCATACTCTGGTTTCTCAATTCTCGGATGTCATGAGCACCGAGTTTGAAATGAGTATGATGGGTGAGTTGACCTTCTTCCTTGGCTTCCAAATTAAGCGCACTCGGAGGGTACATTTCTTCATCAAGGAAAGTACACTCGTGACCTCTGGCGCTTGATATGAGTGATGGTAAGCGGTGTCAACTCCGATGGCTTCTACACCCTATCTTGACCTGAATGAGGATGGCGAGCGATTGATCGAAAGAGTTCGAAGTATGATCGGCTCCTTCTTTACCTCATCGCCTCAAGACCGACATACATTTCTCCGTGTGTCCGTGTGCTCATTTTCAGCTTCTCTCGCGTATCTCACCGCCAAAGCGTGAAGCGCATCTTCCGTACCTTCGAGCTACCATTGACTATGGTATCGGTACTCTTCCTCATCCCGTCTTTCCTTGAGAGCCTTTTCGGATGCGAACTTGGCTATAGGATAGATAGGAAGAGCACTTCCGAACCTCGCCAATTCATTGGCACTTCTCGCTTCTGGTCTTGAGGAAGCGATCCGGTGTTGCACACCACTGCAGAGGCCGAGCACGCGTTGCTGCAGCCGATTCTTTGTAGCCGTACTTTGATGGTTTCGACCTGCGGGATTTTGGGTTAGCTTTAGACGTGTTCCACTCTTTTGTGATAACACGTCTGCGATTAACATCGCTAAGAACCCGGGCAAGACTCTCGGACCAAGCATATCGATATCCGCTTTCACTTCCTTAGAGACCATGTAGAGAAGGGTGACATCGTGCTCCATTTTGTGGAGGGTGACCACCGGTTGGTGACATCTTCACCAAGCCGTTGGACGATTCGAGGTTTTCACTCTGCGGGAGAGCTTGGGTGGTTTGTCCTACGGATCGTAGTGAGGGGAGCTTGGGCTTTCTTGCTTTATTATATTAATTATGCTTCTGTCTCATTTCTGTTGCTTTGCACTCGGGGTGCACTTGGGTTTAGTCCTCCTAGCATAGATTAGAGTGTTTCTCTTGTCTAGCTGCTTAGACTCCTACTCTTATCTTGTGCTTCCAGGATTAGCTGTTTCTTATCTCACTAGATTGAGCTCACTCACTTCTTGTAGGTTCTAGCGAGGGTCGGGCTATCCTCAGGTAGACAGGGTACGTGTTTGCTCTTTAGTGTGTGGTTTACGGTCAGCTAATAGTCCTGGAGTCATATGGGGTAGATGAGAGTCTGTCTGAGCCATAGTTGTCTCTATATCTTATCTATGCTTTAAGGACTGCCTGTTTGCTGTTTTCTTTGCCAGCTTCTTGAATTTAATGCTTTGGTTCAGGGGGGGTTCTTTTGGGAGCTTCTGGAGCTTAATATTGACTTAACTCAACTTGAACTAAAAGTTGCATCTAATGTTGAGGGGGAACTGGTCTTTCGTGCATTTTCAGCATCTAGTATTATAATCAATCTGCATTGAGCCTTGATTATTATCCTGTTATGACATGCTTCAGTACTTTACACCTTGCCATGACTTGTGCTTAGCTTGCTAAATTTATCATGACTTCATATGTGTAGACTAGCGTTTGCCATGATAAGTTAAGTAAAATTGATCAACTTAAATTAAACTTGTCATGCTAGCATTTGAGCTTAGTCTTTCTTGAGTTATCTCATTATGATTCATGCCATGTCAACTAGGCTTAGCTGAGCGTTGAATCTTTTATTGAGCCTTAGATTGAGCTATTTTAGTCTCTTGATGTAGCATGAGGTAGTACAATATGTTAAAAAAAAGATCTCTTTTTATGTGCGAAAAAACTGATTTCACCAATTCTTTCTCATGAGACGGCTTGCCATTGCACTTGGCATGAACTTAGGGGGCGTTTTGGATGACCTAGACTATCTTCTTAAGCTTCTTGCTTGGAGTAGTCGCATAAGGCTTGAGATCTAGCACATGATAAAACAAAATGTTGGTTGACAACCACCATATTTGTGCGAAAAAACTGATTTCACCAATTCTTTCTCATGAGACAGCTTGCCATTGCACTAGGCATGAACTCAGGGGGAGTTTTGGATGACCTAGACTATCTTCTTAAGCTTATTGCTTGGAGTAGTCGCATAAGGCTTGAGATCTAGCACATAAACAAAAAATTGGGTTGAAAACAACCATATGCTTTCAAAAGACAATGTTTAATGTGCTCAATTTGCTTAATCTACAATCGAACCAAGTACTTTAACCAATGTTTCAATCTTGAGCTTATAGCACTCTATTTGGACTCAATGTTAGCTTCTTTGTTCCGCTTAGCTTATTGACATGGCCTGCATCATCCTTGGATGTCTCTAGCTAGACTTTACTCATTGATGACTTGACTTGCTCACAAAATGCATTACATTTCAGATTGTCATCTATGTGCTCTAGCTGGCTTATATATATGTTGTCATGATCTAGATAGCGTTTTATTGAGTTATGGCTTGGTGTATTACATTATGGTCATTATGGATAATTCTCATGGCTCTAAATGCTTAAATAAACAAACTTCAGCCATATTCATCCATTGACATGTCATATTCTCTTTATTGCATCTTGATGCGTTTATTGCCAAAAGGGGGAGAATAGAGAAGAAAAAGTCTGTTGGGAACAGTTTAGAGCTTTGGAGATCAATTTGCTCTTTCATTAGTTGCTCTAGTGTTCCTTCTGTCGACATGGTCATTAGCTTCATTCCATTCTGTGGACCATGTTGGATTCTTCAAACTCAAACTCTTCTAAAAGCTTTTTCGAGTTTGTCAATAGACTCATCAAGGGGGAGATTGAGAGATCATGTGGTCGTGTCTCCATGAGAGTGATGAGTAATTGACAAAGGTTTAGGTCAGTCGAGTTTGGTTTGAGTAGTTCGGAGTCGAGTCGTTGCATGGCGCAATCGGGCTCGGTCGGACTTTGGTCAAACCTGGTCATTTGGGCTTAGGATGCATATTCTAATGTGTTGACAGGTTTGGACTTCATATATGGTAAGTGTGATGGTATTTACGCTTTCATGTGTCGAACGGTGCTATTTGACGTGTTTCTTGTCTGTGTGACTGCAACACGTCGAGTTGGAGTCGTGGCAAGACACGGTGGACCGGACTAGGCGCAGGTGGCGCTGAGGTCAGAACGGTCGGGATGTGTCGAAGACGATGTGGACTCGAGGTGGTTGCGAGGCGTGCGAGGCAAGGAGCGTCGGAAGCTTCCCAGAAGGTGCAGGAGGGGCGAATCGGGAAATTCGCAAGGCTGCACAAGCGGGAGCGGGCTCCGTTGGATATAGCGGGCGTAACGGGGCGGAGACCCGTTAGCCAGGCGCTATAAAAGGAGAGGAGGGGCTGCATGCCCTCCTTGAGCACTTGGGTGGAATTAGGGTTTGTTAGAGTCAAAAGAGTCTTTAGTGGTTGCTTTAGGCTTTAGACTTTAGTTGTTGAGAGTGGGTAGTAGTGGCAGAGTAGTGCTCCCTCTGTTATCTACGATGTGTTCTAGATAGAACAAGTGGTGTTCATCCCCTCCAAGTATCCATGGGTGAGGATTGAGAGGTTGGAGAGGGATTGAGAGCTTGTAATCCTTTCTTTGTATCAAGTCGGGGTATCGGGACTCCTCTGTATTCCCTGTGAATCAATGAATGAAATTCTGAAGTTTAAGTTTCCCTGCTCGTAGCTCTGTTCTTCATTTTTCCTCTTTTGCAAGATTTCTTGATTTTCGTCTTTTTGAGTTCTTGCATGCTGGAGAGTGCCAAAATGGGTTGCTATGACATGGGTGATACTCAAAAGCCATTTGGCTACTTAATCCCAAGAGCAAACCTAGTTTGATTCTCGCTTGCATTTTAGCCTCCCCTGTTCTTCATTCCAGTTTCTAGGGTTTTGAGTAATCTCTTGATTCCCTTCATGGTTTGAGTTGATTTTTGGTCTGAGCAATCCTTTTGCTATTGCTAATATATTTGCAAAATCTTATTAGCAAAGGATTTGAATCCATGAAGTATTTTGAGTTTTTGGATCTCTCTCTGTATTTTCAGTTGCAACTCTAGGGTTTTGGTGGAATCTGTGATTCCCTCTGTGAAATCTCTTGAAATTTGGCTTGTAGAGGCTCTTGTCTATTGCCAATATTTCTGCAAAGTTTCAGCTCCAAAGGATCAAGGATGAAGAACTAATTTAAGTTTTAGTTCAGCTCTTTGTAATTTTCAGATTCAGGCTCAAATCTGAAATTACTTGTCATAAGGTGTTTTATCTTGGTGCTTATGGTCCCTCTATCTATTCAAGTTGTTTCTCTGCTGCTTTGGGCCATTTTATATCTCTGGAAATTTTTAATTTCCTTGCAGTTGCCCCATTTCTGAAGTTTCAATCGAGCTGTCTGAAAATCGACTGCAGTAAAAATTCTTTGCCAATCCTTGCCGTGGCAGACTTTGGCAGCTTGTTCTCTGCCGTGGTAGACTCTGGCAGCTTCTTCTCTGCCGTGGCAGACCTCTCTGCAGCCAGCAGCTATTTTATTCTTTGCAGTCCGCAGTACTCTTCTTGCCGTGGTGAAATTTCGAAGTGCTTTCTGCTGCCGTGGCAGCCATGGTAGCTATTTTCCTTGCCATGGTAGCGATGTCTGCTAGTTTTCTTGCCGTGTCTGCAGTGTTGTGTCGTGGTAATATGTGACTGCAATTTCTCTGCCGTGGTAGCCGTGGCGGTCGATTTGCTTGCCGTGGCAGCCGATTCCAGTTGATTTCTCGCGTGCCCAGTTTCTGCAGTCTCAGCATTTCTTGCTGTGGTAACATATGGCAGCATTTCTTGCCGTGGTAACATTTTGAGTGTGATTTCTTTGCCGTGGCAAGATTCTGAGCCGTTTTTCTTGCCGTGACTGCAGTCTCTTGCCGTCTCCCTTTTTGAGCTCAGTTCTCTTGTTTTCATTAGCGCTCGGTTCTTGTCAACTTCATAGCTTCTCATAGCTCTAGGAGTTGAGTTTTTTTGTGAGTACTTGTGCGGGGTTAATTTTAAAAGCCGACATTCACCCCCCCCTCTGTCGCCATTTCGGTCCTTCAGATTTCTCCCCATTTTTATACCCGTGGGCAAAAAATGCACAGTGGCGACCAACCCAAGTTCTTTCGGGATGGGTTATTTCGGCTGAAAACATTAAATTCGACCCAACTAAGTGTATATATATGTGTTATACCTTGTATATACTAGTTTTTTGTCAAAAAATTTGGGTATTCAGCTGAATACCCTTGAATCACTGTAGATCCGCCCCTGCCCCGGGCTAAAGCCCACCTTCCCAGGGGCCCAATTCCGCCCCTATTAATGCGTGAACATTCTAAACCTTAGGTTGAGAGTTCGAACCCTGGGATTGATATTTTTTTATGTTTTCAGCCACTGGACAAAAGCGAAAGAAAAGTCTCAGGTTGTGAGTTCGAACTTTGAGATTGATATTTTTTTATGTTTTATATATATATACCGTTACTTACACCATTTTGTTTTTTTTTAATATTCTTATATGGAGATAATAGATAAGACGTCTCAAATGATAAATAAGACATCTAAAATTTCGTCTCTATACATGAGACGTACTCCAAAACGTCTCAAGAAATTGCTTTAATAGAATTTAATAGCGTGCAACCCTTTAGAGCGTCTCAAACTGCGTCTCTATTTCAATTGTGGTTCTAAAAAGAGAGACATGATTCAAAGCGTCTTAAACAAAACGTCTTAATATGTTCATTTTGTTGTAGTGTGATTTGTAATTCTTTTTGAATACGTAGAGTCTTCGTCGAATGCATATAGATGTTTGCTCTTAATAAAAAGAGCACCATGTAATATAGAATTTTGGGGGAAGTAGTCTCAACTATTGTTTATCTCCTAAATCGGGTGCTAACGAAAAGCATCATCGGCAAAACTCCTTACAAAACCTATTATGACCGCAAGACAAATGTGGTCACCTCCACATTTTCAGGTGCGTTGCACATGTAAAGACGACCACACCACACCTCTCCAAATTAGCAGATCAAAGAAGCCAATGGGTTCATTGGGTATAATTCAAAGACGAAAGGCTATTGGATGTTTGATCTGATGACATAATGAGTCATGGTGACTCGTGACACCGTGTTCGAGGAGGAGAGGATGTGAGAGTGGAGCAGAGATCCCTCAACAGAGGTACGACATATGAAAGACATCTTTATGATGCATTATCCTCCTAATACTGATGCAGGTATCAATGACCACATAACCGACACGTCGACCACAGTGGGCATAGTTGGAGGATCCGACCACAATGTACTCCTACAGAGGTACGATCATGTTGTAGAAACTCCAGGCACGATCACGACAAGAATGAGTGTGGGAATCGGGATGCCCGGCTCGACTACACCACGTACTCCTGCAGTAACAGTGGGAATGCTGATCTCACCTGGTGCTCTACGAAGATTGGAACTCGATGAAAGCTCCTCTGAAGGAACTCGACGGGATCTTGATATCAAAAGTCTCTATGATGCCACATCTCTGATCGAGCTGGAAGACTCCGAGTTTTGCTTACTCGAAGAGGAGGAGCCTGCAAACTTTGAAGAAGCAAAAGTGAAACCAGAGTGGAGAAGAGCTATGGAGGAGGAGATGTCCTCTATCCAAGAAAATAGAATATGGCAGCTTGTTCCATTGCCAATTGGTCACAAACTGATTGGGTTGAAGTGGGTGTATAAGGTGAAGAAGGACACCCAAGGCATGATTGTAAAGCACATGGTGAGGCTAGTTGCAAAGGGGTATGTTCAATGACAAGGTGTTGATTTTGACGAAGTCTTTGCCCTTGTTGCAAAACTAGAAATGGTGTGACCGCTCATTGCGATTGTGGCACATGAAGGATGGGAGGTTCGTCATATGGATGTGAAATCAGCCTTCCTCAACGGCGATCTGGAAGAAGTATATGTTGTGCAACCTCCAGAATTTGAGAAGAAAGGAGAAGAGCACCTGGTATTAAGATTATACAAAGCCTTATATGGTCTGCGTTAAGCCCTGAGAGCTTGGAATACAAAGCTTGACAAGTCTCTCGTGGCACTCAGTTTTGAAAATTGCCCATTAGAGAATGCAGTGTATAGACAAAGATAAAGAAAAATAAAAAGGAGATTGTTGGTTGGAGTTTATGTGGATGGTTTGATTATTACTGGAGAGAGTATCGAGGAGATCAATAGCTTAAAATACCAGATGAAGAAATTATTTAGCATGAGCAACCTCAAGTTACTCAACTACTACTTGGGCATTGAAGTACGTCAAAGCTCTAGGAAGATTACTCTAAGCCAGTCTACATATGCAACAAAGGTGTTAGACAAATGCGACATGAAGGATTACAATCCAACGTAAATTCTGATGGAACCCCACCTGAAGATGAGCAAGAATAGCACAAATCCTCCCGTAGACAAGACTCTGTATAGAAGCATAATCAAAAGTTTAAAATACTTGCTACACACATGACCGGATTTGACGTTCTTAGTTGGGATGGTGAGCAGGTACATGGAGAACCCGACAATAAAACATGCGGGTGCTATAAAGCGCATATTGAGGTACATGAAAGGAACTTTGAGTTATAGATGTGTATACAAGAAGAAGGAAGAAGGTTTGAGGCTGATCGGTTACTCAGACAGTGATCTTGCCGCTGAAACGGACCATTGGAAAAGTACTTTAGGCATGGTATTTTTCTTTGGGTCCAACCCAGCCAGTTGGTGTTCACAGAAGCAAAAGGTGATTGCTTTATCCTCGTGTGAAGAAGAGTACATTGCAGCTTGTGCGGCAGCATGTCAAGAGGATGGTTGGGACGATTGTTGGCTGACATGTTGAAAACAAAGGTTAAAAAGGCAACTTTGAAGATTGATAATTAGTCTACAATAGCGTTGTGCAAAAACCCAGTCTACCATTAGAGAAGCAAACACATCGACACTCGATTCCATTACATAAGAGAATGTGTGGAATCAGGGGTGATAGAAGTGCAGCATGTCCGCACAGAAGACCAACTCATAGACATCCTGACTAAATCGCTTGGAAGAATGAAGTTCATGAAGATGAGGGAGAAGATCGGTGTGCGGAACATCGACGGAAGACAGCAAGCTTAAGGAGGAGATTGATAATTAATCTAATTATCTTCAGGTCTGGTCGAATCTACGACCAAGTTCTATGACCACGGCAGTATCGACCATGATTGAGTATTGTAGCGGTCGTAAGTCTTAAGTCATAAAGGTACTGTAGCCGTCGTAAGAACACTGTAGCAGTCATAGTCCTAATGGGTCAGAAGTCAAAGTTTGTTTAGGATTCAGAGTTGTCATAAATGGAAAGTCAGAATGTTTCCTTGTTGGATTTTTAGCGTGGTATAGCTCGTTGGTTTCAAAGTCTTGTATGTTGCTTCTCTATATAAGAAAGAAGAAATGGACGTAGACGTATCGCACTGTATCACGTCGCAAAGAAACAAAATCAATCTGAGTTTACTCGTAATCGCATGTGTAATCTTAAAAATTATCGTTCATTGCCTGTCTAGATCTGGAGGATTTTCCCAACACACGGACTAAATTACTGATCGGTGATTCTGCACCTTCTTCAGTTTCAAAAAAAAACCCTTGAGTTGGTCATGGTCTTTCAGACCAGACATCTTGAATTGTAACCCCCACAAGTCAAGCTGCTTTGTCTGGCATTGCTATCTGTCATACGCAGTTATCCTTATGTGACACCCCGGCCCATATTGGTCCATGTGTGTGTGCACATGAATTTCTAGGTTAGTCCCACCTTGCTAGCTTACCTTGAGAAGCACTTACATATAAGCCTAGGAGTTCCAATGGTAGCACCCCCGGTTAACCATTTTGCGTGAAGCGAGGACGAAAGTGCAAGTGGGTTGCTACGTGTGCGTGGCCTATCCAGAATGTGGTTAGGTCTGAGCCGGTTTGGACCCTAGGGCGTTACAAATGGTATCAGAGCCGACTCTCGCGGTTACATGGGCGCGTGCGGGTCAGGGGCGCAGGCATATAGTGCATGGCGCGTGTGGGCCCAGAGTGGACACACAGCATGGCATATGTGCTGGCACTGAACGCACGGACATGTGCCAAGAGGGGAGATCCTTATCATTTGCCCCGGTGTGGGTATGTTGGTCCGACGAGGACGTCGGGTCCTTTGAGTAGGGGTGTATGTGGCACCTCGGCCCATATTGGCCCATGTGTGTGTGCACATGAATTTCTGAGTTAGTCCCACCTTGCTAGCTTACCTTGAGAAGCACTTACATATAAGCCTAGGAGTTCCAATGGTAGCACCCCCGGTTAACCGTTTTGCGCGAAGCGAGGACGAAAGTGCAAGCGGGTTGCTACGTGTGCGTGGCCTATCCAGAATGTGGTTAGGTCTGAGCCGGTTTGGACCCTAGGGCGTTACAAATGGTATCAGAGCCGACTCTCGCGGTTACATGGGCGCGTGCGGGTCAGGGGCGCAGGCATATAGTGCATGGCGCGTGTGGGCCCGGAGTGGACACATGGCATGGCATATGTGCTGGCACTGAACGCACGGACATGTGCCAAGAGGGGAGATCCTTATCATTTGCCTCGGTGTGGGTATGTTGGTCCGACGAGGACGTCGGGTCCTTTGAGTAGGGGTGTATGTGACACCCCGGCCCATATTGGCCCATGTATGTGTGCACATGAATTTCTGGGTTAGTCCCACCTTGCTAGCTTACCTTGAGAAGCACTTATATATAAGCCTAGGAGTTCCAATGGTAGCACCCCCGGTTAACCATTTTACAGGAAGCGAGGACGAAAGTGCAAGCGGGTTGCTACGTGTGCGTGGCCTATCCAGAATGTGGTTAGGTCTGAGCCGGTTAGGACCCTAGGGCGTTACACCTTACTTAAGTATTATTAAGTTTTACCTTGTACTTTTTACAGTGTAGATCGGTTAACATTTTTCTATGAGACTGATCGCTTCGTTTTGGACAAGCATAATCCCTTCAATTCACCTTTACTTCGAATCTTCCTTCCAAAAGAAATATTTTTCAGTCTAAAAAATGTTTTGGCTCGAATTGAAATTATAGGAACCGTTTAGTAACACTAGGAGGCAAATCATTTGAAAGTTGGCATACCTTTACCATTTGCTGCATTTTTTTTAGATATGCTTCTTTGCCACTTTCAAGGCTTCATCAGGCTCTTGTATATTCCCTTTATCATCCTCCTATAAATATTCCTTTGTAATTTATACTTATATCACAACTGATACAGCAGGAAACTTCCTATTGTTTTTCCGTAATTTGTCGTTTTAACCCCGTATGCAAGACGATTTAGTTGAGAGCAACTCCAACCGGTTCTTTATCCTGCTCTTCATTGTATATTTACCTAATATGACTTAAGAAATGGACTCAAACCGGTTCTTTATCCTCCTCTTCATTTTTATCGAGTCGCTATTTTCTCCCGGCCGCTAGCTAGATTTGGCGAGCGCCTCCTCACTCGCTTCTTAAATAACTAGGCCATTGAAATGCTAACTTAAATAGAGAGCTGAAAATAATAGCTAGCCTCTTCATCCTAGGAAATAGAGAGGGAGAAATGACTAATGGGATGGAGTTGCTCTGATAATGAAATGCCAAAGAAAGTTACAGCGATGTTTTATACCACTACCTAGTCCCATTCACATGAGTCATTGATCATGTTTACTGCGTCGTACAAATTGATTACAAACGACTGGTTAGTTCAGCTGACTATTCAAGCCACAGTATTCAAGCCAAGTGCCAGTCCCTTATTCCTAACTACCAATTACGTGTTGGGTGGGTCACTACTGATATAGAATCAATCTCGGTTCCACAGATTATATTATTTTAGAGAGTTTATGTTTCATATTTAGAGAGTATTTATTATAGATACTAGAGTTGATTTGTAATTCTTTTTAAATACGTAGAGTCGTTGTCGAATGCATATAGATGTTTGCTCTTAATAAAAAGGGGAGTGTTTAGACAGTTAGACACCATTCGGATGTTTTCTCTTAACTATCATCTAAATTTGTGACCCTTGGATTATAGATCAAAGGCCCCCTTGTTTTTGAAAGGGGAGGTTTTTTTTTTCAAAAGAAAGGGGGTAGAATTTAAGGGGGAGGAGAATTCATGGCTATTGGCCTGATCTCTAATCTAATAGTTATAAATCTGAATGATAGTTAGGGAAAAAAATATTTGGATGATGTTTAACAAAAACCCAATAAAAGGAGCACCATGTAAGCAGTTTTGTGTGAGAATAAATAAAAAAAAGAATACGAAATCGCTTGGTGCATCCGGGGAAAAACAATGCATCCTCTCGGCTGCACGAACGTAGGGCGTCCCGTGACCGTCGGGCGAGGCAAGGACAGGGAAGAAAAGGCGGCCACGTTCTGGAAGAAGCGGCGGCAGAGCGAACGATAAAAAAATTCCGAAACTTAGTCTTAGCTTACCGCACTTACCAGTTGTTCCAATTCAAAAAAAAAAATAATTACGTGTGTGATGTGTCAGTCATCGTCCAAGGTAAATTCGTCTCACAGTAAAAACATCTTAATTCCACTTCTGTTTTGTGGTATATGCCCACAGTTCAAAAGTTATTCTATACAAGTCGCTCACCTGTGCATTCGCACGACTACATATATCGTAAAACTTTTTATGTAACTTACAATAATAACACAATAAATACTAATTATAATTTATAACGGTTCCTGTTCCTCTGTCTTAAGTACGGCCAATCTTGTTCTTTCGTTTAATCAACAACAGAGCTCGTCCAGCATGAAGCCAGAGGCATACATCCTCACGTCCCCTACTTTCGTGCTGAGCATGTTAACAAAGATGCTCATGTTAGAAGTTAGAATACATTCACCTATTTTTCTTCTTTTTTTCTCTGTTCAAACTTAGCACCACCAGCGTTATCAGGCGTCCCATCCTTTCACTTAACGTTGACATCTTTGTAGGTCTATTTTTTAATTTCCTCCAAGACCGATCTGCCATCTTCCGCAGCACAATAGAGCACGTATTTTCGGTTGCTTCCTTGACGATGACCTCTTCGTGTTGTCATTGCCATCATCTTCTTCACATCCGGGTAATGTGTCTTTCACCACAATCTATGTTGCATATCTATCTTATCGTTGAAAGCACCCCCGGCTCTGATACCATTGCCCTGGCTTGAGCCTAACACAGCGACAAGAGCGACGATCGTATTCAACATCTACAACCCCCTGCCTTTGTCGGTACCTCATCTTTTCCAGCTAAATGATGTGATCTTTATCATTTCCGGGATGACATCATCTTATCTGCATCAGCTCCCATGCTACTCACACCATCGATTGCCAATGTCTTCACAAACTGTTTTTGCCATCTGCTCTATGAAGTTTTGGACGATGCATAGATAGAGAAGGGAAGAGAAAGATGTATACATCCATCTATTTAATATCAGACTAGGAGATTGGAAAAACATATACTGCTAGATGTCAAAGAATCTCATAACAGAATTGGATTCGTAGTTCTTAAGAAAAAAGTCTAACCGGATTGAATGTAGTAGCATGTTTGTAAACAACTCATGACGCTTTCGATCAAAGAAAATTTTCAATCGGATTGCATGCAGCATGACTTTTTTTTAGTGGTTCATGCATGAGATCCTTGGGTCCATAATCTTCTCTCATGTGCGTGCAGCGTGCATGCATGGATGCATACATTTGGCCGGTTTGCATGTGGTCTGATCTCTCCTCCCTCTTATATATTCTTTAGCTTGGCTGAGTAAATATTTCCAACATTATGTATTTATCACGTAGAGATATTTTGCATTAATAATTAGAGTTTCCAACATATACGTTTATTTAACTACTGATTAGATTAATCTGAGCCATTATAATTCGGGTCCACCAGATAGATAGATGGTTAGATCTTTTTGGTTAACATACGAGGTTTCTTAGAGTGCCTAATTATTATAGATATAGATATATTAGATTAATCTAAGTCGTTATAATTCGGGTCCACCAAATAGATAGATGACTAGATCTTTTTAGTTAACGTGGGAACTTTCTCAGAGTGCCTAATTATTATAGATATAGAGTACTGTCAGTAAACCTCGTCTACAACTAATGGGTGGGTTCTTTTGGGCTGTGACTTATGACTTTTGGCTTTTAAATTTTAGCTGTTTACGAGAGATTACAAAAAGAGAGACAATCACATGTGATTTTGGCCGATACAGCTGAAGTTAGTACAATGTGTATTATAATTGATTAGTAGACCCTGCATCGAAAAAATATATCATTTGAAAGCTAGTACTGTAGCATTGTATATAAGCCATAAGTGGGGAAAAAACCCAGCAGCACGTGGTGTGTGTCGCCATTGCTTACTTCATGTAGAACATCTAAAGTGCAAATTTGTGGATACCAGTAATTTGCTGTCTCCATTGCTTACTTCATGTAGAACATCTAAAGTGCAAATTTGTGGATACCAATAATTTGCTGCTCCAATCAATAGTTTGAATGGTTCACGTGTGGTCTAATTACCTTTTGGACTCTCCAACCGGACCTACATTTTATTCTTGTGGCGCGTAAGGGTTAAAAAATAACGCTTGCAGTGAAATGCAAAGCTACAATGAAACAAATGTTAGCATGTCGCAGTTGGTTTCCTATGGGGGTGTTTGGGACTGCTTCACTCCACGTTTTTCAGCTCCGCTCTATGTTTTTTAGCCAAACAGGTTCAGCTCCACGCACTCTGTTCGAGGAAAAAAAAGGTGGAGTTGTGAGAGCACCTAAAGGGGTGCTCCACAAACTCTAGGTTTTTTGTGGAGCTGCTCCACGGTAGAATTCGTGGAGCAGAGTTTGTGGAGCAGTCCCAAATATATTGATAAAAGTTGGAGCTAGTATACCATGTTGTTTCTTGGTAGAAGTATATCATTTTTTCGTTTATCGCATCGCTACATGTTTAGATGCAAGGTTTTTGTTACCTATTTGCAATTTACCATTTGCAACCAATTCATAAATTTGCCGAAGTTTACATTCAATTTCATTTAGAAGTTCTGAGAAACGACTCAAAAGTTGGATCAGCGTGAATCAAATATTTGTAAAAGCTATTCCAATTATCTCTACATTCGGTATCAAAGGCTAAAAATTAACCATCAATTAATACAATCTTGAAAAAAATTTATTAGTATTATAGTATATCTTAGGAAGTCCTAATAAACATATTCAAAGTTCTAGAAATAGGTAAAGTCACAAGAACTAAAGTTGTGAGAGTGAAAGAAAAGGAATTTCTTGACCTTCCACGTGCGGTGTATTTGTTTTTCGCTTGAGATCATCGTATAGTCGCTCCATAGGGCCCATAGCATGAAAGCGAAAGTGTCCGTTTTCAATATGGGAAAGCGACAATCAGCTGGGCATGTAACCCTGGGAAATAGCAAACACCTCCGGTTGGTTGAAAAAGATATGGACATGACGCCTCCCGATTGTGTGGAAGAAGTTAATTGATAAGAACCCAACACAAGTAATAATTGAATGAAAAAGGATTCCTCAAAAATTCATGGATGTATAACATGTTAGTGCATGTGCAATTGCAAAATTCTGTGTAAAATTGATCATATTCATATACTATGCAAAAAAAAAAAAGAGGGACCATGTTACATTACAAAATTTATGTGTATAAACTTGTATTTTTTTATGGTGCATACATATGATAATATTTCATGACCTTTCTGCAAGTATACATGTTCTAACATATTTCACACATCCGCCAAATTTTAATGATTTGTATTTCCCAGAAACAACTATTTTCTTTGAAATTGCAAATGAAAGTACAAGTTCCTATAGCTAATTGACCTAGTTATGCCGTTTACATTGGGTACGTAGCTATTTAGAAGACTAACCTCAGAAACTAATTCAAGTCGGCCTGGCTGCCGACTAAAATGATGTGGATGTGTTGTTGGACTTCATGCGTGCAGGCGTCACGCGATGGAGGCCAACTCGAGCATACTGCCAACTGCTTACATGTCTTGGCCAGAAATATATCCAGGAATTTTCCTTGGTGACCTGGTGATGCTCCAGCAGACTAGGTCGTACTCTTGCAGGAAGTGAGCGTACATCCTGCAACCTATAAACCCTTCGTATACAACGCAAGATGAAAACTCATTTTAAGACGTGCATGCATAGGGAGCGGGAGGCTCACAAGAGGGAGTATGAGAAAAAGAGGGAAATGGCGACCAAGTCAAAAGAGACCGCTGAGGAGTTCAATGCCGAGCTGGCAAGGAAGGGAAAATGACTCTGGTCCACACAATAGGTCATACGAGCAATTGGGTGGGTTAGTCGCACATGATGCTCTATATATGTTATACATGTAATCAAAAAGTACGCGGCATATTACTCCCAACTGTATTATGAAGTCTATTTAAATTCAGACAAGTTTATTTCCTCATCCTTTCGCATTCAATTATTCCCATAGCAAGCTATTCAACAATATTAATATACCAGTTTTCCTCCGTGTATGAATTCCCGGTAACATCGCAATATCACCTACCATCATACTTACCGATCGTTCTAAGTTCAATCGTTCTTAAAAAAAGTTTCACAAATTTTTTTACGCTCCAACAACATACAACGATCATAAACTTTTATTACAAATCCAACAGATTTTCATCCAATTATAATCTACAAAATTTACAAAATCTACAAAATTCACGGGGTGGAATAGCATCCTGTTTGCAGTCGCCCTATGGGTGGGCGACTCTAGATGCTGTCGCTCTGTGGCTGGGCAACAGGTTCCAGTTGTCCAACCGTTGGGCGATTGGAACCTATCGCCTAACGGCTTGCTGACAATGTTGTTGTCGCTTGGTCATTGGGCGATAGGCTTCAGTCACCTTACAGTTAGGTGACCGAAGTCTATTTATGTAAAAAAAATATTGCTACAGATATATTTCTATTATTTTTAATAAAAAATAGAATATTCGTAAAAAAAAAATTCAACTGCCAACTGCTTCCACGTCTTGGCCAGAAATATATCCAGGAATTTTCCTTGGTGACCTGGTGATGCTCCAGCAGACTAGGTCGTAGTCTTGCAGGAAGTGAGCGTACATCCTGCAACCTATAAACCACCACATTTCATGATCTGCAGAACACAAGCCGACATAGCCATGGCTAGTACTAGCATGAAGCTTATTTTGTCTATCCTCCTGCTCCTAACCGTAGGCTTTAGCCTTAACCTTTCAGCCTTCGGTACCGGTAGCGACCATGAACAATTCGTCTACACCGGCTTCACCGGCAGCAACCTGACCCTAGACGGCGCAGCCAGAATCACGTCGTCTGGCCTCGTCGAGCTGACCAACGAGACGTTCAGGATCAAGGGCCACGCAATTCACCCAGCTCCGCTGCGCTTCCGCCAGTCTCCCAATGGCACGGTGCAATCCTTCTCTGTCTCCTTTGTGTTTGGTATCCTCTCTTCATTTGGTGACATAAGGGGCCATGGCTTCGCCTTCTTCATTGCCCCGAGCACTGATTTCTCTGCCGCTTTCCCAATCCAGTTCTTGGGCCTTCTCAATCATAAAAACAATGGCAGTTCGAGCAACCATCTCTTCGCGGTCGAGCTCGATACCATCGAAAACGATGAGTTCGGGGATATCAACAACAACCACGTCGGCATCGACATAAATAGTCTCAACTCTCTGCAATCCTACCCTGCTGGCTTCTACGATGATAAGAATGCCATGTTCACAAATCTTTCCCTCATTAATGGATCTTGGCCAATCCAAGTTTGGGTAGACTACGATGGAAATTCCACACATATCAGTGTGACCATAGCTCCTCTTGGTATGGCAAGACCTATGAGGCCATTACTCTCAAAAACCTATAACCTCTCAGAAGTGCTAACAGACCTAGCATTCCTTGGCTTCTCATCCTCGACAGGGCTAAGCACAGGGCATCACTGTGTTCTTGGTTGGAGCTTTGGCATGAACAGTGCTGCTCCTTTCATCGACTCAACCAAGCTACCAAAACTACCTTATCTTGGTCCAAGACCTCAATCCAAACTACTAGAAATCGTTCTACCAATTGCATCTGCTGTGTTGGTATTAGCTGTTGGCACTGTAGTTGTTCTGCTCGTGAGGAGACACTTCAGGTATAAGGAGGTACGCGAAGATTGGGAGGTTGAGTATGGCCCACACCGATTCTCTTACAAGGATTTATTTTTTGCCACCAAAGGATTTAAGAACAAGCACTTGATAGGCGTAGGTGGGTTTGGAAGGGTTTACAGGGGAGTGCTTCCGACATCTAAACTGGAGGTCGCTGTAAAGAGGGTTTCATATGACTCGAAGCAGGGTATAAAAGAATTCATCGCCGAAGTTGTAAGTATAGGCCATCTCCAACACCGTAATGTTGTGCAATTACTTGGATATTGCAGACGGAAAGGTGAACTCCTCCTGGTGTATGACTACATGGCAAATGGAAGCCTTGACAAGTACTTGTATGGTCAAGAAGGCACGGCCACTTTACATTGGAGGCGAAGGTTCCAGGTTCTCAAAGACATCGGATCGGGCTTGCTCTACCTCCATGAGGAATGGGACAAAGTTGTCATCCATCGGGATGTCAAGCCAAATAATGTTCTTCTTGACAAAGAGATGAACGGAAGACTCGGAGATTTCGGCCTCGCAAGGTTGTATGACCATGGCACTGACCCACAGACAACACATGTCGTTGGCACAATAGGATATCTAGCTCCAGAGCTTGTGCACAGAGGTAAGGCAACCACTCTTACCGATGTATTTGCCTTTGGCATCTTCGTTCTTGAGGTTACCTGTGGGCAAAAGCCTATCAAGGAAGACCCACAAGGCAACCAGCTCGTGTTGGTTGATTGGGTGCTTCAGAATTGGCACAAAGAGTCACTCCTTAATACAGTTGATGCCAAGCTCCAAGGCGACTATGATATCGATGAGGCATGCCTTGCACTGAAGCTAGGATTGTTGTGCTCGCACCCATTTCCTAACGCAAGGCCCAGCATGCGGCAAGTAATGCAGTACCTCGATGGCGATGTGCCGCTGCCGGAGCTAACGCCGGCACACTTCAGCTTCCAGACGTTGGCCTTGATGCAGAATGAAGGTCGATTCGACTCTTCCACAATGTCGCCGTATCCATCGCCGATGATGATGAGCTTTGGCTCAATATCTAGCTTCTCACTAGATGGAAGATGATGATGAGGTGTGCATGGCTACGTTCAATGCTGGCTTAGACACATTCGCAAATATTTAGTAGTGAATATTTCAGATGCCCCAAGGATGTACATATTGTTAACTATACTTCTCCTTTTGTAAAGAGATTTAGTAGTGAAGCTGAAGCATTGTACCGAAGAAATAATGTTTGGTAGAAACAGAAGTGTATGCTACTCACAAAAAGAGAAAAAATCGGATTGTACACAACACTCAGCTAATATTTTCTGTGATTTCATTCAATTTTTTAACCTCTGGGTGTGATTGAAGATTCGTGCACCTTTACCTTTGTCATCAGAGAACATCGCTGCCTCTTGGTGAATGCTGCCAACGCCGAATGCCCCCTTCCTCTGCATACCCGTCTTCTCCCTCCACGTATTGGTGAATTGAGGGCGCGACTAAGGGCCAAATGGCCTAGCCAATGCTACTAGCAACTAGGGTTAGAGTTAGGGAGGAGATAGGTCCTGAGTTTTGTGCACTAATATTTCACCTAAAAGTATGAGCTATTGAGAAAAAAATGAGCAATACACTTTGGGTTTTGTTAAACATCATCCGGATGTTTTCTTCCTAACTATCATCTAGATTTAGGACCATTGAATTAGAGATCTAATGACAATGAATTCTCCCCCTCCCCCTTAAAAAAATCTCCCCCTTTCAAAAACAAGGGACCCCTTTATCTCTAATTCTAAGGTCACAAATTTGGATGATAATTAGAAAGAAAACATCCAGGTGATGTCTAGACGCTCCCATAGTATCTAGCTTCCACCAGGCCAACGATGTGGACTAGAAGGGCTCACTCTTAGCTCTAATATCATATTGAGCCTAATGCATCAACCAATTTAATTACCTATAAGGTTAAGCTATTGAGAAAATATAGATAATATACTTCAACAGTGGGGATTATATATAGTAAGGGTAGGGAGATATTAAGTCCACATGATCTAGATGCAATGGTTCAAAATTTGACTATAATAAAAAGGTTTGAGTGTTATGCAGACATTCTTGACAAAAATAGTTCAACTCAAAGGTGCCTATCAAATTCTGTATCACACTTCGATCATCTGTCCTAGTTGAAGTCAGCAGCGAACTTTAATTCTCTGAAATGACTTAAGCTAGGAGACCACTCGAAAGCACCTCTTCCTTCTAATTAACGTATAATGGCCTATATCATGCACTGAAGCAGTATTGCGTTTGGGGACATATCAAGCGAGGGCAAACTACGAGCTAGCTAGTCGCAATACCGTAACCATTTTTGGGTTGAGTACCAAATAAATATGAAAAATCTCCCTAAACAATTTCGGAGATAAAGATAGTCTATTGAGCAATATTGCATCACCTTTTAAATCTTAAAGCTTAATGAAAGACCAAATATGGTAACAGAGGAAGTGAATGATGCCTTATAATTTTTCCCAAGTATTCAACATTCTTTCACTCCAATAGATACAGAGCTATGAAAATTAGGATGAAAAACCACCAAAAGACAAGCAAGAGAAGCTGCTGAAATTTTGGAGAAGAAACGACAAAATTAGAAGTACCGCTGATTGTACTTCGTTACTACTGATTTTCGGAAGTACCATTATTTGCACTGTAGTACTACCATTTTCTTGATGAATAGAAATTTCAGCATGAGTTCAAATAGAAAACTTTTGACTCGTAGATCCAAATAACATGAAATTTAGCAGGAATCTACTCTAGCATATTGTGAACCTAATCCAATAAATGATCATAAAAATTATGACAAAAAATGAGACCTTTTTAGTTTGTTGGAGGGTTGCACCAAAATCGGTGAATACAATCTGCTCGTGGGATGACGATGACCAAGAAGGGTCTAGATGTATTCCCACATGTCACAGCAAGCTAGAACACCGAAGAATCTCAATTAAAAACCCTCGGATCAAGAGATGGACCAAAGAGGCCAAAATCAAGCAAAACCGGGTTTTCTATGAATCTTGCTATCAAGGTGATTAGATGGGTGGAGATGTATTCTCAAGAATTATCTCTGTCTCTTACACGTCCTTAGTACAATAAGATCATAAGAAAGAAGGAAGAGATATCAAAACCATCTAAAAGTCAAGCACATCAATTAAAAACAAGAGGAACTCAAGAGTTACATAAAGATTGATGTATTGCTTACTTGAATAGGTAGATTTTCACCTTGAAGGACAAAGAGCACCTAAGGTACCTACTCTCTAACTCTAAGTCTAGAGAAGAGAGTACAAGATATAGGCTAGATTGTTAACTATACATGTCTTTATCTCAACTCCTTTTATAAGTGGGCAACCAGCCACCTATTCATCTTAGTAAATACTATCCACTATTACAATATGAGAAACCCGTTAACCCCATACACACGGGTTTTACTCTCACAAGTTCACTTATGCACGCTTTTTAAAGCGTATAAGCATGCATCTACTAAATCCCTAGCCTTGATCCAACTAGCTCCACCTTGAACTAAACCACCCTCCAACGCATCGCCCATGCGCCACAGTTTTGATCCAAGATGGTTTCTAGTATTTTGGTCAAAATACCAAAATACCCTTACTTGACCCGGTCATCACCAACCACTGCAAGCAATCGCCATGCTTGCCATGTGTAGGTGCACCACTAGCCTGCCACGTGTCACCAAGTCTCTTCCATCCCGGTTCCACCAAACCACGGCTCACTTAGCATGTACAAGCTACATGCCATTATCCTGCCGTTCGAACTCACTTTCAACATTCTCGCCTTTCTCATATCATGCTTGAGCTCACAGTCTCACCAGGTATCCTCGATCGTTCTGGACCTCAACTCTTCTATGAGTTTAGCCCCGATCCTCACTGTTGACCACAGTTGACTCTAAGCAACCCTGCATATCGAAAAACAAAAAATTCGTTTTCAGGCACAAGTTCTTCACGACTTGACCTATATTAGCCAAGACATGCATCATGCAACCTTAATCCGTTGACCCAGTTCATCCCAACTCAATCCATGACTCAATTCCCAAATCCTTTTTTTTTGGCAAAATCGGACGTACTACGCCTAACACGCTGGTACTTCTGCAATGCGGAACTACCGCATCCTAAAACAGTACTTTCGCACGCTGAAAATCTCACCTAAAGCTCTCTAAAAAAACATACCACAACTCAATCCGGTACTTCCCCCAAGCGGTACTTCCGCACTTATTCCGGCGGTATTCCTGCCAAACGGAACTACCGCATTTATTCCTACGGTACTTTCGATTTTCCTGATACTTCTAGAAGACAGCTTAAATCAAATGCAATCTTTGCAAAACTATTTCACCACTCCATAAAACTTGTAATGGTTTATCATAATAGTATCCTACACCTTCTCACATGATTCTTCACCTAAACTCAAAACTGAGTTTGGAGACATGAAAAAGAAAAGTTTACTGCAAATAGGAACTTTTCTCTTTCTCTATTTCAGTCTAACGTATAGTTTATCAGGGATTCCTTTTTTCTTTAATTCCCTCTCCCAACATAAATTGAATATAAAGTTTGTAAGGTACTTGAATGTAAAGTTGGAGGTTGAGACTATATATGTTCGATTTAAGTACCAATTATTTCCTTTCTATTATAGCGGCTGTAAATTAACTTAGCTTGTCAATCAACTCGATCTCCCAGGGAGACCGCACGCAGGATAGGTATTGGACGAGGTATATATCACCTTCAAGGGGAATCCTATTGGACCAGGTATCAGTTGCGGTGGCAGCCGGCGGCCGGAATCCATCGAGAACGTCATGTGTCGTGATCATGCTTCAATAATGGCGCTCAGCTGGTCCAATCACTCGAGAGAAAAAAGAAAAAAAAAGTCGTCAACAAGCACCCATCACCCGTGTGATCAGAACCAATGTGAGAGGAGCATCCCTTGAACTTCATTAGTCTATTATCAATCCTCTCATGGAAAGAGATTGTTGCACTCGAGACTTGTCACCATTTTTCTTGGCTGCTCGTTTGTGAGGAGTTTGATTGATTCTTCTTCTCCACCGTACAATGATCCATGGTTGAATAGTGGACCCTGATCTCGACGGGGTAGAATTTTCGAACACCGTAAACAATGGGGCGTCTTCCTAACCGCTGGCTTCAAAATAAAGAACTCCGGAGGGAAACCAACTACTACATTCTGAACCACCTCTGTTCTTTCGCCACAGAAACAGTGGAAACAAAGCATTTCGTGTCTTCTGCTCTGACCAGCCGAGCTGCCAGAGCCAAAAAGAAGCTGAACATCCAGACAATTTTGACGAAGCACATGGAGCAAACTGAACCTGACAGACCGGCAGTGATGAATGATACACACTCAAGAAGTTCAATTAGTTTAGTTTTTCCTACCTTGACTGTCGGCGAGCAGAGATCAATTCAAGAAAGAGATTTTGTACAAAGGACCGAAGCTGCCTCGACTGAGTCTCCAGTCCCATGGTTGATACGTCACTGAGGCATGACAAATGTTCTAATGAATCTGCCTCGACTGAGTCCTCAGTCCCATGGTTGATACATCACTGAGGCATAACAAATGTTGTAATGAAAACTAATGGATGCTTTGGTAGTGGGTCAGGCTTACGATAGCCTTGGCTGGGATCGCTGGCTGACGACAAGAAAGCTGTTTTTAATTGAACAGCGTGGGTACATCTCATTTATTTCTGAAATGATCACAGCGTGGTTACGAGAAAGTAGATTCTAAAATGAATCTTATATGCTCAACTGGTAGATTTCCTTGATCTTTGACAGGTATATATCAATTCGACCTTGATTTCCTTATAACAATTTTATGTTGGTTTCAGGCTTTCATCTTATAACAATTTTATGTTGGCTTCCGCCTTGGAGGTTCATCTTCACGCAAAATAGACCGGAGATTGGGTGGCTCAGTTGGAGGAGGTTTAGGGATTGGTTGGAAGCAAGGACGGAGAAGAAATTCTAAAGCTTAGTCTTTCTAGTTTTTTCTTAGTCCTTAAGCTCTCTTTATTGTTGTTGTGTACTCCTCAGTGTTGAGGGTTTGAGCCTAAGAGCTCGTGTAACTTTTGGCTGTATATATCCCAAGTGGATATAGAGGCCGGATTTTATATCCTTTATCTAAAATCTTAAAACAAAGTTGCTCAGAACGTCTCCTCCAAAAAATGAGGGATAATTGATTTAATCTGAAAACTTCGTTACAATTAACCGTGTTGCGCAGTGTTAGCGCCATTGAACCACTAAACAAGGATCTGACTCCGGGCCTGCTAAACCATCGGCCTTGCCTTAGGTAGTTGGACCGCTATATTTTTGCAAAACAGAAGTATTTCCCTAGGTCGGACACACCGATGTGAGACTATTCTAACAAGCTGGTAGAAAATTAGCTTCCTAATGTTTGGTTTATACCCAGAAATTCACAATTTTCCTTGGAGTATAGAGCATTTTATAAAATTGTTTCTAAAGTTTAGTTTCATTTGGACAACTGATTTATGATTTTTTAGTGAAAGAATAATCAATATATATGTTGTTTGATACTCCCAAAAACAAAATATATTTTATACTCCAAAAAACAAAATATAGTACTAATAATAAAGCAGTCGCATTCATGTATTGAACTGGTAACACTTGGACAATGGCTAATATGCAGAAGTACTAATAATAAAGAAATCGCATTCATGTACTTATGCACTGGACTGGAGTGAGGAGTGGCTAAGAGTTGCCGTCGTTGCTATAAATTCCAGACCGCAGAGTAGACTGACAACAGGAACCACCTCTCGTTGTTCTACGAAAACACTTCATTTCTGCATCTTGTTGAGCTGTTGCAGCTGCAGACATGCCTGACATGGCGCATCTATCCTTCCTTTTAGCCTTCCTCCTCTCCCTAGCCCTAAACCTTGCATCCTACACCAACACCACCGGCGACGACCAATTTGTCTACTCCGGCTTCTCCGGCAAAGACCTCACCCTCGACGGTGCAGCCAGTGTTACACCAGATGGTGTACTTGAGCTGACCAATCGCACGGTCCATATCAAAGGCCATGCATTCTACCCAGCCCCATGGCGATTCCGCAAGTCCCCCAATGGGACGGTGCGGTCCTTCTCGATCAAGTTTGTGTTCGGTATGGTCCCTGTCTTCTCTGATAAATGTACCGATGGCATGACCTTCCTGATCTCTCCGAGCAAGGATTTCTCAGGCGCACAGCACTCACAATACCTGGGCCTCCTCAACAAAACAAGCGATGGCAAAGCAAGCAACCACATATTTGCAGTCGAGCTTGATAGTAGCCAGAACACCGAGTTCCAGGACATCGACGACAACCACGTCGGCATAGACATCAATAGTCTCACCTCGGTTCAGTCCCGATCGGCTGGCTTCTATGATGACAGCAATGGTATCTTGAACAACTTGTCCCTGGTTAGTCGCAAGGAGATGCAGGTGTGGGTGGACTACGATGGAGAGACCAGACAGATCAGTGTGACCTTGGCTCCCCTCAAGGTAGCCAAACCGCGGAGGCCACTAGTCTCAGCTACCCAAGACCTCTCAACAGTGTTGCAAGAACCATCCTACATCGGCTTCTCGGCTTCAACTGGTCCAATCAACTCACTGTATTGTGTTCTTGGTTTGAGCTTGGGTATAAACCGTCCTGCTCCAGACATCGACATCACCAAGTTGCCAAAGCTACCTCGTGTTGGCCCAAAACCTCGGTCTAAACTGCTGGAGATCGTCCTACCAATAGCCACTGCCACATTCATCCTCCTTGTGGGAACAACCATCATTCTGTTAGTGAGGAGGCGAATGAGGTACGCTGAGCTACACGAAGATTGGGAAGCGGAGTTTGGGCCACACCGTTTTTCATACAAGGATCTGTTCCATGCTACAGACGGATTTAAAAATAAGAATCTGCTTGGCCTAGGAGGATTTGGGAAGGTGTATAAAGGTGTGCTTCCGGTCTCTAAATTGGAGGTTGCTGTGAAGAGGGTGTCTCACGAATCAAAGCAGGGGATAAAGGAGTTCATCGCCGAGATTGTCAGTATTGGCCGCCTCCGACATCGCAACCTTGTCCAGTTACTCGGTTATTGCAGGAGAAAAGGTGAACTCTTACTGGTATATGACTATATGGCAAATGGTAGTCTTGACAAGTACTTATATTACGAAGAGGACAAGCCCACCCTGGATTGGGCTCAAAGGTTTCAGATCATCAAAAATGTTGCATCTGGCTTGTTCTACCTCCATGAGAGGTGGGAGAAAGTTGTCATCCACCGAGACGTCAAAGCAAGCAATGTACTCCTTGATAGTGAAATGAACGGACGTCTTGGTGACTTTGGCCTTGCAAGGTTGTATGACCATGGCACTGACCCACAAACAACACATGTGGTTGGTACCATGGGATATCTAGCTCCGGAGCTGGCGCGCACTGGTAAGGCAACACCTCTAACAGATGTGTATGCATTTGGCATTTTCATTCTTGAGGTAACCTGCGGGCAGAGGCCTATCAACAATCTCGCACAGGATGGCTCAGAGATGCTAGTTGATTGGGTTGTCCAGCATTGGCACAAAGGATCACTCACAAACACACTGGATAGGAGGTTACAAGACGACTATGATGCTGATGAGGTATGTCTAGTGTTAAAGCTAGGATTGATGTGTGCACATCCATTTTGCAATGCAAGGCCCAGTATGCGGCAAGTCATGCAATACCTCGACGGTGACATGCCACTGCCGGAGTTGATGCCCACAAACTTGAGTTATACCATGTTGGCCTTAATGCAGAACGAAGGTTTCGACCAGTACACATCATTGCATTCCACAGTTGACAGCAATTGCCCGTCGTCCAGTCTCTCGGGTGGAAGATGACATAGATGGGATTCCAGTGCCATACGAACATATTGTACCTAAGCCCATTATAATTATTAGTTATACTGTCACAATATGTACTTCAAAGATTCTGAGAAGAAAAACTCTAGTGTCACTAACTAGATCTGCCAACGGTCTCTGTTTCTTCTCAGTTCTTAGTTTGAACAGAATGTAAGGGTTCTGCTCTTAGATCTTGTAAATAGTTGGAGAGTTTCTACTTGTACTTGTTTAAAATTTAGCGACTGTACTTGTTTGAAACTAAATGAGTACTAGGTAACTTCTAATCTTATATATACTGCATATCAGCTTTGTAATGTTGAGGTTCAGATTCTTGGGTAACGACATCCAGTTCACTAACTCAGTACTACAAGGTACACCGAAACGCTATTGTCGTTAATGCTACAGTATACGAAAGGATGGCCCAATCTTTAAGAGAGTAGTTCACACCTTGATACTCCGATCCTCCAGCCGGGGAATGCATGGCATGTGCCACCGGATGACGCTCAGAAGTCAGAATAGATGTACATTCAGATGCTGCTATTGAAGAGAATTAATCAGTTTTCGCTAAAACAAGAGAGAATAAGCAGTTAACTTTATGGTATTAGAGCAGTTACCTAGGACCATCAGGTGAAGTTAATTTATTGCTGCTTTCTCTGCCTGCTTCCATGTAAGAAGGGAAATTTTACCATCCTTGAGGGGGAAGAGGTACCAAATTTAAGTCGTTGATCACACTGATCGAACGATTGAGATTTGACAGTACCTAGTGGTACCGGACGCGAGGTACCAAGAGGTACAAGGTACCAAGAGGTACCAAATTTTGAGCCGTTGATCACACTGATTGAACGGCTGGATCTAATTTGGTACCTCTTGGTACCTTGTACCTCTTGGTACCTCCTCAAGGATAGGAAAACTAACAAGAATGTATGTATCCGAGTCTCTGAATGACTGAAAGCCATCAATCTGGAAAGGGAGTGGACTTCAGCGGGCATGCACGATTGCATCCCTGCTGCCTGATAGTTCCAGAATATTGTATTTGACCTACCTTGTGTGATGCAGAATGTAGATCTCCCCGAGACATAAACATACTTCCAATGCTGCAAGATGTTTACATCTGAAAAATCTCCCTCGGAATTAGAAAAAGAAAAAGAAAAGGAGGGCTTGACTGAAGTCCTTCCATATCCTGCCCAACCCAGCCCATTAGTTTTCTGCAGGCCCAGACACCATCAATATGCGAAATCTTAAGATTAATCTCCCTGCCGTCGAACGAAATGTCAAAACGACTGATATTACTGCACAACTAAAAAACCAGTTAGCCACTGGCTGGCAAAAGAACGATCACAGCAGGATTACATTGCAATGTTCAAACGATCAATATCCCTGTCAAGGACTTCGTCAAGACGTAATTTGATCATACTCAGAACACTTATAACATCTAGCCTAAGCATTCAGATTCCTTATGATTCACAAGTAGAGAAATATCTAGACATACGGTCAATACATAGCATCATCAATCTTGACATAGGTATCGTGTTCTGAACAGTGTAGATGTAACGCCCTAGGGTCCAAACTGGCTCAGACCTAACCATATTTTGGATAAGCCACGCACACGTAGCAACATACTTGCACTTTCGTCCTCGCTTTGCGCAAAACGGTTAACCTGGGCCTGGGTGTCATAGTAGATTGGTTAGCTCTTCAGAGACAATATAATGCTTGCTCCTTTCAGTCCAATTCTACATTAAATGGCAAATGCTTACTTCTAGCTCTAGTTCCTGTCCTTAGTCAAGCCACCTGCTTGACATAAAGCAACTAGCTATCAGGATTCTCCAGTTTTGTTGAATCACAAGGTGTCACAGTTGGTCCACCATGGACCAATAATGACTACCCAAAAAGTCTGGTTCGAGGCGGCTAAGAAAAAGGGGAAAAAAGAAAGTATCAGTCTCTCTCCCCTTTGAATCTTGAACATTGCTTTATGTTGGACGGCTATATCGCTGCTTACTTTAGGTGGAATGGATAAGTTTGAGTGTTCAACTGATTTTTTCACTTTTAATTTGGATGCTCCACAGCCGTGCAAATTGTTTGGCTGGTGCTTTTTAGAAAAAACACTACAATTTTTTTTTTCATTTTCCATGTACTAATTGTTATGAATATTGTGTGTATATTCATATGGCTTAATGTGTAGTATATATAGTGAATATAAAGTGGATATTACAAAAAAAATACCATACACATATATGAAAATATAAAAGAATTTATATTCTAACACCTCTCAAACTCATGGTAGATCACACACGATGACTTTGGAGAAAAAATACAAATATTGTACTCTAGTCTGTGGCTTCATGAAGAAATCAGTGATCTGTAACTCTGAGGACACAAACTGTGAAGCAAATACTCTCTCCTGCACCTGTGAGCGAGTATATAAAGCATCCACACCAATATCTTGGTGAGCTTATGCTTCACTAGGTCATGGACAATACTGATAGCACCTATACTATCAGACAAAAGAATCGTAAGTCTCACCACAACCACTCCAAAATCTATAAGTAACCACCTCAACTAAGTAACATTTGCTGTCACTGCTACCATAGCTCTCAACTCAGCCTCTGCACTCGAACGGGAAACTGCAGTCTATGTGACAGCCCGGCCCATGTTGGCCCATGTGTGTGTGCACATGAATTTCTGGGTTAGTCCCACCTTGCTAGCTTACCTTGAGAAGCACTTACATATAAGCCTAGGAGTTCCAATGGTATCACCCCCGGTTAGCCGTTTTGCGCGAAGCGAGGACGAAAGCGCAAGCGGGTTGCTACGTGTGCGTAGCCTATCCAGAATGTGGTTAGGTCTAAGCCGGTTTGGATCCTATGGCGTTACAAATGGTATCAGATCCGACTCTCGCGGTTACATGGGTGCGTGCGGGTCAGGGGCGCGGGCATATGGCGCATGGCGCATGTGGGCCCGTAGCAGACACACGGCATGGCATATGTGCTGGCACTGAACGTACGGACATGTGCTAAGAGAGGAGATCCTTATCATTTGCCCCAGTGTGGGTATGTTTGTCCGACGAGGACATCGGGTCCTTTGAGGGGGAGTGTATGTGACAGCCCGGCCCATGTTGGCCCATGTGTGTGTGCACATGAATTTCTGGGTTAGTCCCATCTTGCTAGCTTACATTGAGAAGCACTTGCATATAAGCCTAGGAGTTCCAATGGTAGCACCCTCGTTAACCGTTTTGCGCGAAGCGAGGACGAAAGCGCAAGCAGGTTGCTACGTGTGCGTGGCCTATCCAGAATGTGGTTAGGTCTGAGCCGGTTTGGACCCTAGGGCGTTACAGTCTACTTCTTTGTCTTCGAAGTAATCAGAGAGGAGCAAAAACAAATGGTAAGCAGAAAGAGAATGACAATCAGAAGGATCACTAGCTTAGGTTGTATTAGAATACGCCTGAAGCTGTAGTAAATTGGAGCTATTGAAAAACAAACGATAAGCGATAGTCCCACGTAAGTAGCAAAGAACTCGAAGAAGGTGACTATAATAAAGGTGAGTAGGACAAGCCATGAACTAACTCTAGATATGAACAACAAGAGTAATATCAGGACGAGTTCTCACAAGAACTACTCATGAGATGCTTCTTCACATATGTGATGAACGAGGAGTCATCAACAGTGATAAGCATGTCATCCACATACAGAAGAAGCAGTGTCCCACCTCGGGGTGACACATGGACAAAAATAGCAGGATTGTGGAAACTTACAGTGAAATTGACAGCGGCAATCATTAAGGTAAAACACACAAACCAGGCATGAAGAGCCTGTTGAGACTATAAAGAACACGACGAAGATGATATATGTGCCTATCTGGAATAGAATATCCTGGTGGTGGTTGCATATTGATCTCCCTATGCAAAATAGCATTAAGAAATGTATGCTTAACATCCAGCTGAGAGATAGATCACCGGCAAATAGAAGAAACCGCAACAAGAGTGCGAATAGTGATCATATGGGTAGTAGGGGCAAAAGTCTCATCGAAGTCACGACCGTACTCCTGTTAGAAGCTACGAGCCATAAGACGAGCCTTGTAGTGCTCGATAATACCATCAAATCGGATCTTGATCTTGTACACCCACTTACACGTGATAGGACGAGCATGCATAATTGTTAGTCCAATATCGCAAGTCTCTGTACATCGAAGAGCATCAAGTTTCTCTACCATAATGAGCTGCTAATCAGAATGTGGAGCATCCTCATGATAAGAACTAGACTCGGTGATAGGAAAAGCATGAACTGTCGAAGCAAAACCAAGGTGATCAGAAAGCCAAAGGGATGTCTGGTCACGAAGGACGTAATGAGGAGCATCATCAAGGATCAGATGCCGGTATCATCAAGATACCAGGAGAGGAGGCTGATGAAGGATGAGAATTTCTAGAGTAGTGAACCCAGAGAAACGAGATAGTGGTGCTGCAAAAACAAGAGACGGTGCTGCAGGAGGCAGCACAGGAGGCAAGGGTACAAAAGGAACTACTGAAAACAGACTAGGAGAAGGCTGTAATAGTGGAGCCGACAGTTTGATTGATTCTTCTTCTCCACCCTACAATTATCCATGGTTGAATAGTGAACCCTGATTTCGACGGGGTAGAATTTTCCAACACCGCAAACAATGGGGCGTCTTCCTAACCGCTGGCTTCAAAATAAAGAACTCCGGAGGGAAACCAACTACTACAATCTGAACCACCTCTGTTCTTTCCACAGAAACAGGGGGGGAAAACAGCTTTTCGAGTCTTCTGCTCTGACCAGTCGAGCTACCAGAGCCAAAAAGAAGCTGAACATCCAGACAATTTTGACGAAGTACATGGAACAAACCGAACCTGACCGGGCGGCAGTGATGGATAGACACTCAAGAAGTTAAATTTGTTTAGTTTTTCCTACCTTGACTGTCTGCGAGCAAGCTCAATTCAAGAAAGAGATTTTTGTTCAAAGGAGCGAAGCTGAGTCTCCAGTCCCATGGTTGATACATCACCGAGGCATAACAAATGTTCTAATGAATCTGCCTCGACTGAGTCTCCAGTCCCATGGTCGATACATCACGGAGGCATAACAAATGTTCTAATGAAAACTAATGGATGCTTTGGTAGTGGGTCAGGCTTACGATAGCCTTGGCTGGGATCGCTGGCTGACGACAAGAAAGCTGTTTTTAATTGAACAGCGTGGCTACATCTCATTTCTTTCTGAAATGATCACAGCGTGGTTACGAGAAAGTAGATTCTAAAATGAATTTTATATGCTCAATCGGTAGATTTCCTTGATCTTTGACAGGTATATATCAGTTCGACCATAATTTCCTTAAAACAATTTTATGTCGGTTTCTGGCTTTCATCTTAAAACAATGTTGCTCAGAACGTCTCCTCCAAAAAATGAGGGATAATTGATTTAATCTGAAAAATTCTTACAATTAACTGTGTTACGCAGTGTCAGCACCATCAGACCGCTAAACCAGCGTCCGACTCTAGGCCCGCTAAACCAGCGACCCAGCCTCAGATAGTTGGGCCGCTATATCCACAAGTCCAACTGGTAGAGCAACAATTTTCAGGGTCTTACCATTTCCCCTAAAAGACTAGCCTAAAAGATGGATCACCTTCACGTTTATAAGTTGTGCTCTCGCTCCACCCACAACTGATTTGACTATTCCAACAAATCTCCCCCTTACAGATCGGGTGTTTTTTTGGCAACCATGAGGCCTGAGATGTATCCGAGATACCTGAGCTCTCATACAATTGGTTAAAACTAGCAGTAGCTCTAGTATGAGAGAACAATCACAACACATAAGAGACATGAATATTTGTTAACGAGCTTTGGCAATGCCTACGTCCTTAAGAGCTGAATCGTAGCTACTCCGTTCGTACGAAGAGTTTCTATTTATGATTAGGGTTACAAGAGGTCGGCGGTATATATTATACCACAGTCACATGTTCAGCTCAGACATGTAATTTGTACCCCCCCCCCTCCTTTGCATCGTAGTCCACCAACACCTGATGGCCCCTTCCTTTGCATATATAAATCATGCACAATAAATCTCCACCTTAGCAAATACACCATTGTGAGAAACAACATCGGTTGAGATAGTCCTACATCGATTATGGGACACAGCACGATTTTATATGGGTGAGGATGATATGTATCCACCCATCAGGCTAGCTTTTTGAGAGAGATGGCCCATGACCCCTTAGTCACGAAGGGCGTAACCAAGGGCTATCACTTCACACTTATATAACCAGTTAGCCACAAGTAGGCAAAACAAAACTTCATCTAAACTTTAAACATCCTAAATTTACCAAGACCTTTCTACAGCGTGTATAACTGGACATTTAAGGTCCACGAATTAAATGCACAACCCAAAGATCAACTGGAAGTCATTGTCAGTGGGACCCGATGGGAGGCCCATTGCAGCGGCAACGGGCTAGGAGCTCGATTAACTTGTATCTTTAGGTCCATCAGCCTTACGTATAGATCGGGTTCTGTTCTTATTAGCTTTCTACGTTAAAATAATTTTTCTAATGTCTTTTCAATACAGTCTACTAGTTAATTGTAGTAGGCACTATATTGATTTCATTTATATCGGCTAAAATCACCTGCGAGTATCTCTATCTCCGTACGATTTCTTTTAAAACTGTTACTATTTATAAGCCAAATCTAAAAATCATTAGTAAAAATCAATACAAACGGATGCTCATTTATCAGATAGTAGGACCTAACTCAGATCAAATCAGACTACAGCAGATCACATCAGAATTTCAGAGAAAGATTACATTATATTGCAGCGCATCATTCAGATCGATATCCCTGTGGAATATTTTGTCACAACTTAATTTGGTCACCGCACAACACTTACGGCATCCAGCCTGGTCATTCTGGTTCCCTCAACTCTAAGGTAATCTCCGCCAGCCACCACTACAGAAATATCATTACATACATATGCTCAACATCATAGCATTCATTAATCTTGAAATTTTAGGCAATGTAAGATCAGTCAACATCATAGCATTCATTAATCATAGCAAACAAATAGTCTTGAAAATTGCTTTACTTCTAGCTCAATTCCCTGTAATTCTAGTCGTGTCCACTTGCTTGATAAAAGGCTTATAAGTAGTGTCATCGTTTTAATATCGATATTACGTATGATTTGTTTGGATTCAGGAAGATTCTTAGAAGACCCGGTGTATGCACATACAGAGTAGAGATATAGCAATTTTTATACAGGTTCGGACCTTCTCCTAAGAGAATAATAACCCTATACCCTGTGTGATCACTAATCACCAGAATAGGATTACAATTAAGAGTAATGCAAATAACTAGCACTATCTCTTCCTTCGATCTGAATGCCTCTCTCTTCTCTCTTTGACGTTAACCTTTATATAGCCAGTGAAGCAGCAGTAGTTGTCTCGCACTAGAAGACGCCTCAACACTTCGGATAATAACCGCCTCAACACTTCAGATAATAACCACCTGACGGAAGTTACTGTCAAAGAGATGTAAAAGGCCGTCCATCATGTAGCGGTTGTTATCAGAGAGAGATCGTGTGCGACTATTGGATAAACGCACATTCTAACTACCTTATTAGACGAACCCACGATGAAGTTGTTCATCGTAGACAAGTTAGTCGAAGATAGGTTGGTCGCAGGAAGGTCCGCGACCACAAGGTGATCACAAGTCAACTTATGACCACGTGGTCATAGAAGGATTTACGACCAGATAGTAGTCGCAGTAAGACTTACGACTACGTGGTCGTAGAAGGATTTATGACTATGGAGTAGTCGCAGTAAGATTTACGACGACGTGATCGTAGAAGGACTTATGACCAATGAGTTAGTCTTAGTAAAACTTACAACTATTTGGTTGTAAAAGGACTTACAACTAAAGGGGTAGTTGTAGTAAGACTTAAAGATTTACAACCATATAGAGTAGTCGCAATAAAACTTACGACTATTCTGAGGGACTTCTCCCCTACTAATAAGGGGTATATTTAAGGAATATAATAACGTAATAACTTGAGGATTATTTTATCCTCGTCAAGTAGGTACCATTCTTTGTTGCTGCAATAGAAAAGTATCATCCAACAGGAAACAAAAAGAAAATCCAGCTCAAGACAGGCAAAAAACAAAGTTTGCGATAAAAAGCATTAGACAAGAAAAATCTCAATTTCCCCTGAAATTTTTACTCTATTAATTTGGATCCATTGCAGCCTGCAGGTAATTGTTCAGAGGATGCTTTTCAGAAAACCTGACCACACAAATCTCATTTTCAGTATACTAATTACTTGACCCATTCATACTGCCAGATCACAACGCATGTAGAATAAGTAGACAGGGTAGGACTCCCAACAAGCAAACCATGCCTACTCCCTAGGTAACAAAGTGCCTAGCTCACTGGTCACTGCAAAATATACGCTGTCAAATAGAGTGCAAGCTTCAGTGCTGGTGAAGCTTATGTCCTGGCATCTTCACTGAGTTACTTATGCTCAGGTCTGACATGAAACCTCTGTCCTCGCTTCTACATCGCCTCTTCTTTTGAGTGTGCATTATGTATGGCCTGTTCTTTTTGGCTGCGGCTTATAGCTTTTGGCTGAAATTTTTGAATTTTAGCTGTTTACGGTACAGATTACGGAGAGATCGATACTCACTTGCGATTTTAGCTGGTACAGATGTTGTGCTTTTAACGTATACTACGTTTAACTTATAGACCCCGTCTTGAGAAAATACTCCGTTTAAAAGTTAGGTAAAGTAGCAGCTGCGAAAAGCCGGTCGGCTTGTGGGCAGCCAAACAGGCCCACATGTATCTATTATTAGTTTGTAAGTACGGACTCACCCTTTATAAGTTGCTTTGAGGAGTACTGAAGCAAGGCCCCTTACTCTTCTTTCCTAAACTTTTTTCTCCCTGGAGGAGTACTGAAGCAAGGCCCTTTAATCAATTATACAGACCACATTTTCAAATTTCGCTTCGGTCCATTTTCATGGTTGAGCGGACCATATGAGATGCTCATTGGCATGATATGTATCAAACATTGACAAAATTACCAAGTATCAACTAATTTGTTCTCCTAATTTACGTTCCTTTCTCTGTGTAAATTAGGTGCACAACTTTTTCCAGGAAAAATCAGATTTGGCATTAACTTCCAACACTTTCAGACATTGACGTGTGTGGAAAAAACAGTTGGGTAAAAAGTTGCTCTCACTACAAATTAATATAAACTGTTTTTTTAGAACGCGTAAAAGACTTGCACGTCATTTTATTAATGGGTGTGTATAGGTATCATCCGGATGTTTTAGTAATAGAAGAAGGGAAATTTTACCATCCTTGAGGGGGAAGAGGTACCAAATTTAAGTCGTTGATCACACTGATCGGACGACTGAGATTTGGCAGTACCTAGTGGTACCGGACGCGAGGTACCAAGAGGTACAAGGTACCAATAGGTACCAAATTTTGAGCCGTTGATCACACTGATTGAACGACTGGATTTAATTTGGTACCTCTTGGTACCTCCTCAAGGATAGAAAAACTGCTCATAGAAGAAAAAAGAGTACAACTAATCACCCAACCAAATTGGCCTATGAAAGTGTGCTTGAAAGGAACTATAAAAGCACCATAAAAGGCCTATGAAATGCTTCATTCTACTTGCATCTCTGTTGATTCGTTACTAGTTGTCCACACATCTCACATGAAGTTCTTCCTTCTGTGCCTCCTCCTTTCCCTTAGCCTTCACCTTGCAACAATCATCGCTGGTGGCAGCCAGCAACTCCTATACATTGGCTTCGCCGGCTCTAACCTCACCGTCGATGACACCGCCGCAATCACAACAAGCGGACTCCTTGAGCTTACCAACGGCACGATTAATCGCAAAGGCCATGCGTTCTACCCAACTCCGCTGCACTTCCGCAAGTCACCCAACGGTACGGTGCAGCCCTTCTCAGTCACCTTTGTGTTTGGCATCCGCTCTAGCTACCTCAGCATGACCCAACACGGCTTGGCCTTCGTTGTCGCTCCAAGCAAGAACTTCTCATATGCACTGGCCACCCAATACCTAGGTCTCACAAATACTACGAATAACGGCAGCCCAAGCAACCATTTCTTCGCTGTCGAGCTCGATACAGCCCTAAATATCGAGTTCAATGACATCAACGCCAACCATGTAGGCATAGACATCAATGGCCTCAAATCTATCCAGTCCTACCCTGCAGGCTATTACGATGATAGGAGTGGTAGCTTCCAAAACCTAAGTCTTAATAGCGGTGAAGCAATGCAAGTATGGGTGGACTACGGTGGAGAAGACAAGCAAATCAATGTGACCATAGCTCCCCCTGCAATGGTAAAACCTGCAAGGCCATTGATCTCGACCACCTATGACCTCTCAACAGTGCTTCGAGAGCCAGCATGCATCGGCTTCTCATCATCAACTGGCGCAGTCGACTCACGACACTACGTGCTCGGCTGGAGCTTTGGCATGAACGAACCAGCTCCAGCGATCGACTTCACAAAACTACCAAAGCTACCTCGCGAGGGCCCAAAACCTCGATCAAAACTCTTGGAAATCATCCTACCAATAGCAACCGCGACATTGATAATTGTTGTGGGTGCTATAATCATTTTATTTGTCAGGAGGCAATTGCGATACGCTGAGCAGAAAGAAGATTGGGAAGTTGAGTTCGGGCCACATCGCTTCTCGTACAAGGATTTGTACCATGCCACGGAAGGATTTAAGAGCAAGCACCTACTAGGTGCTGGAGGATTCGGGAAGGTATACAAAGGAGTGCTCCCATCCTCTAAATTAGAAGTTGCTGTGAAGAGGGTGTCTCATGAATCGAGGCAGGGTATGAAGGAGTTCATTGCTGAGGTTGTGAGCATTGGTCGCATTAGACACCACAACCTTGTTCAGTTACTTGGCTATTGCAGGCGAAAAGGTGAACTTCTTTTAGTATATGAATTCATGTCAAATGGTAGCCTCGATAAGTATTTGTACTATGATGAGCACAAGACCACACTGAATTGGGCTCGAAGGTTTCAGATCATCACAGGCATTGCAACAGGTTTGCTCTACCTTCATGAGAAGTGGGAGAAGGTTGTTATCCATCGTGACATTAAGGCAAGCAATGTGCTTCTTGATAGTGATATGAACGGACGACTAGGTGACTTTGGCCTTGCAAGATTGTATGACCATGGCACTGACCTACAGACAACACATGTGGTTGGTACCATGGGTTACCTAGCCCCAGAATTGATATCCACAGGCAAGGCATCCCCTCTCACAGATGTGTTCGCCTTCGGCACGTTCCTTCTCGAGGTGACCTGCGGGAAAAGGCCAGTGAGCAACAATACAGAGGATAATCAAGAGGTGCTAGTCGATTGGGTTCTTCAGCATTGGCGCGAAGGATCACTAACTGAGACAGTAGACACCAAACTACGAGGTGACTATAATGTTGATGAGGCATGCTTGGTGCTAAAGCTAGGGCTATTATGTTCACACCCATTTAGCAACATAAGGCCTAACATGCAGCAAGTCATGCAATACCTTGACGGTGACGCGCCACTCCCGGAGCTGACACACATGGATACAAGCTTTAGCATGCTCTACCTAATGCAAGATGAAGGGTTCAACCCGTACACGTTGTCATATCCTTCTTCAAAGGCAAGCATTGGCACTATATCAAGCATCTCAGGAGGAAGATGATATACACGGTCCTTGCTATTATCATGACTACTTGCATGCCACTCGTGATATTTTGTATTGACTCATGTACTTTGGAGCTAGCTAGATCTAGACTTTCATGGGTTTTTTTGTGAGAACGTGTACTATTTATATGCATGGCGTTTTACAGCTCACAATTTAACGCCTATATACAAAGCAGTTCTTTTTTTTATGGTACTACAAACTTACATTGCTAATGTATTGTTTAGTGAGGTTACGATGTCAAGATTATTTATCCTGCAGCCATCAAACAATTTTTATATACTGCACATCCCAGCCTGAGTAAATTTCATCCATCCCAGCCCAACTTAGCCATTGTTGCCAATCAGGCCAAGCCTAACTGTGACACTCTGGTTCATGATAGTCCATATGTGTGTGTGCACATGTGGGTGTGGGTTAGTCCCATTTTGCTAGTTTAGCTTGAGAAGCACTTACATATAAGCCTAGGAGTTCCAATGGTAGCATCTCCGGTTAACCGTTTTGCGCGAAGTTAGGATGAAAGTGCAAACAGATTGCTACTTATGTGTGACCTATCCAAAATAGGGTATACTTTTGATGTCATAATGTTGATGAGGCATGCTTGGTACTGAAGCTAGCGCTATTATGCTCACACCCATTTTCCAGCGTAAGGCCTAACATGCAGCAAGTCATGCAGTACCTTCACGGTGATTTGCCACTCCCGGAGTTAACACATACAGACATATGGGCTTTAGCGTGCTTTTCCTAATGCAGGATGGTTGTTCTATCCCAACCGCTGGAGATTTTATCCCAACAACTAGATATGGTTGTTTTATGTTGATTTTTCAAATATTAGGCCTTTAAATCTCTTCTTAGAGGTGTATATATTTTTAGAGGGGAGTTGCATCTGGATTATCTCCGTTGTTATTGGAAGAAAAAAAAAAGAGGTAGTCATAATCCTCGTTAACTGTGCCATAGTGGCCCTTGATTTCTTATACTAGTTTTGTTTTATAGTGGACCATCTACTTCTCGTTACCTGAGGTTTTTTTCCCCATGAAATTGTAGTGTCATCTTCTTCTTCGCTTTTTTTTCCTTCTAATTTTTGAGTCAAGTCCAAGTAAACTACCGTGCCTCGAGAATTTTTGCAATAGCTGCCAATCAAGGGCCCCATGGCTTGCTGTCAGCACATGACCTTATTTATATATGTAAGGCCTTTACGGGCCTGTTCTTTTGAGCTTTTTAAAATGGCTTTTGGTTTCTGCTACAGTACCTAACTTTCAAACGGAGTATTTTCTCAAGACGGGGTCTACAAGTTAAACGATCTACACGTTAAAAACCCAATATCTGTACCAACCAAAATCGCAAGTGAGTATCTATCTCTCCGTAATCTATACCGTAAACAGCCAAAATTCAAAAATTTCAGCTAAAAGCCATAAGCCGCAGCTGAAAAGAACAGACCCTACATATCTTCTTAGAGGTATATATATTTTGAGAGGAGAGTTGCATCTGGATTATCTCCGTTGTTATTGGAAGGAAAAAAAAGAGGTAGTCATAATCCTCGTTGTGCCATAGTGGCCCTTGATTTCTTATACTAGTTTTGTTTTATGGGAAAACCGTTCGAGCTGTTCCTGAATAGCTTCTTTCAAAAGGATTTCCGCTTGCTCGGTGAATGTCTTGCTAGAAGATATAATTTTTTGGAATTGAGGTTTCGTATCTTTTAGGTATTTACATAACTCATCCAGAAATTTCTTTACCTGTCCAATTTCTAACGAATCAAGATTTCGCTTTTTCCTTCTAATTTTTGAGTCAAGTCCAAGTAAACTACCGTGCCTCGAGAATTTTTGCAATAGCTGCCAATCAAGGGCCCCACGGCTTGCTGTCAGCACATGACCTTATTTATATATGTAAGGCATTTACATATCTTCTTAGAGGTATATATATATATATATATATATATATATATATATATATATATATATATATATATATATATATATATATATATATATATATATATATATATATATATATATATATATATATATATATATATTGAGAGGAGTTGCATCTGGATTATCTCCGTTGTTATTGGAAGAAAAAAAAAGAGGTAGTCATAATCCTCGTTGTGCCATAGTGGCCCTTGATTTCTTATACTAGTTTTGTTTTATAGTGGACCATCTACTTCTCGTTACCTGGGGTTTTTTCCCCATCAAATTTTAGTGTCATCTTCTTCTTCGCTTTTTTTTTCTTTCTAATTTTTGAGTCAAGTCCAAGTAAACTACCGTGCCTCGAGAAATTTTTGCAATAGCTGTCAAGGGCCCCACGGCTTGCTATCAGCACATGACCTTACGCACAATAGTCTTTACAGATTTAATACAAGCTTATCAATTGAATGCTGGTCTGGTCAGGGAGGCAACGATCAAAGCCATCATGAATACGACTGGGATTCGGAGGGACTGATTTGCGGTGGTTGCAGGCATCCAAGTAAAGCACGGCATTTTGACGCTTTCTAGAAGATAATTTATGGTTAATATACTACTAAAATTTTCGTAGATGGGTTCGTGGATTGATGTATGGTCATGTATAGCGAATATCAAAGTCAAGATAATGGAGGTAAGTGAATAAGAAAAAAGATAATCGAGGTAAGTACTTATTGCAGTGGCAACTGGCAACTCAGTCTTGGTCGGGCCGAAGGATAATTCAGATGTAGATTCACCACAAATCACTTCGGCCCCATAACAGCGCACAAATCTATCTATTATTAACATAAAAGAGTCAAGTAATTTGTTCTAATTTATATTCCTGGCTGTGTAATTTGGTTTTCAATTTTTCAAGAAACATGTCGGACCCGGATTTAACCAATCCAGAATCCTCTGTAAAACCACTGCGCTATTCTCTAGATCAGTAGATAGTGTTTACAGATACATTATTGAATTATTTCATACACAACGTAAACTGTACCATACAGTAATATTATAAGTCATCAGAGTTCAAAATACAAGTATTTATACATGCAAGGCCTTTAAATATCTTCTTAGAGGTATATATATTTTTAGAGGGGAGTTGCATCTGGATTATCTCCGTTGTTATTGGAATAAAAAAAAAAGAGGTAGCCATAATCCTCGTTGTGCCATAGTGGCCCTTGATTTCTTATACTAGTTTTGTTTTATAGTGGACCATCTGCTTCTCGTTACCTGGGGTTTTTTCCCCATGAAATTTTAGTGTCATCTTCTTCTTCGCTTTTTTTTTAAAAAAAATTTTGAGTCAAGTCCAAGTAAACTACCGTGCCTCGAGAATTTTTGTAATAGCTGCCAAGAGCCCCAGGGCTTGCTGTCAGCACAAGACATTATGGACAATAATTTTTACAGATTTAATTCAATCTTATTAATTGATTGCTGGTCTGGTCAGGGAGGCAACGATCAAAGCCATCATGAGTACGACTGGGATCGGAGTGACTGATTTGCGGTGGTTGCAGGCATCTAAGTAATCTTTTTTCTTTTCAATTTATAGTGCAATTGATATCTACTCTTTCATATAATCTACCGATCGATATTGTGCCGGCGACTTCAAGTCTGCTCATGGTAGATTCGAACGGGTTTGCACCATAGAAAATTAATCTAGAAAGCGAAACTGCGAATTTAGAGCGATCTACATAATTCAATTTATTAGAGCTTCGATGATTACCTTCGATTCAACGGAGCGAACTCGTGCTGATAATGTGTTGAAAAACCGTCGCTAGCGACCAGTCCGATCGATTCCTCTGCTTAATACGAAACGAGATCAATCACAGAAGATAGAATAATAGATTGAAAACACACAAAGAGGTAGAGAGAACTCCTGGTCTTTCTTTATTGCTTTTACAGCTCCCTATTTAGTCTACCAATGAGGTGCACACCATGAGCCAAGACTGCTGGTGTGACACCCCGGCCCATGTTGACCCATGTGTGTGTGCACATAAATTTCTGGGTTAGTCCCACCTTGCTAGCTTACCTTGAGAAGCACTTACATATAAGCCTAGGAGTTCCAATGGTAGCACCCCCAGTTAACCGTTTTGCGCGAAGCAAGGACGAAAGTGCAAGCGGGTTGCTACGTGTGCGTGGCCTATCCAGAATGTGGTTAGGTCTGAGCCGATTTGGACCCTAGGGCATTACAAATGGTATCAGACACGACTCTCGCGGTTACATGGCGCGTGCGGGTCAGGGGCGCGCGCATATGGCGCATGGCGCGTGTGGGCCCGGAGTGGACACAGGCATGGCATATGTGCTGGCACTGAACGCACGGACATGTGCCAAGAGGGGAGATCCTTATCATTTGCCCCGGTGTGGGTATATTGGTCCGACGAGGACGTCGGGTCCTTTGAGGGGGGGTGTATGTGACACCCCGGCTCATGTTGGCCCATGTGTGTGTACACATGAATTTCTGAGTTAGTCCTACCTTGCTAGCTTACCTTGAGAAGCACTTACATATAAGCCTAGGAGTTCCAATGGTAGCACCCCCGGTTAACCATTTTGTGCGAAGCGAGGACGAATGTGCAAGCGGGTTGCTATGTGTGTGTGGCCTATTCAGAATGTGGTTAGGTCTGAGCCGGTTTGAACCCTAAGGCGTTACACTGGGCTTTTTTTCCCCATGAAATTTTACTGTCATCTTCTTCTTCGCTTTTTTTTTTTAATTTTTGAGTCAAGTCCAAGTAAACTACCGTGCCTCGAGAATTTTTGCAATAGCTGCCAAGGGCCCCACGGCTTGCTGTCAGCACATGACATTATGGACAATAATTTTTACAGATTTAATACAAGCTTACTAATTGATTGCTGGTCTGGTCAGGGAGGCAACGATCAAAGCCATCATGAATGCGACTGGGATCGGAATGACTGACTTGCGGTGGTTGCAGGCATCCAAGTAAAGCACGGCATTTTGACGCTTTCTAGAAGATAAATTATGGTTAATATACTACTAAAAATTTCGTAGATAGGTGTAGCGCTTTAGGGTCTAAATCGGTTCAGACCTAATCACATTCTGGATAGGTCACGCACACGTAGCAACTCGCTTGCACTTTCGTCCTCGCTTCGCGCAAAACGGTTAACCGGGGGTGCTGCCATTGAAATTCCTAAGCTTATATGTAAGTGCTTCTTAAGGTAAGCTAGCAAGGTGGGACTAACTCAGAAATTCATGTGCACAGCACATGGGCCAACATGGGCCGCGGTGTCACATACACCCCCTTGAAAGGACCCGACGTCCTCGTCGGACCAACATACTCACACGGGGGCAAATGATAAGGATCCTCCCTCTTGGCACATGTCCGTGCGTTTAGTGCCAGCACATATGCCATGCCGTGTGTCCACTCCGGGCCCACACGCGCCATGCGCCATATGCCCACGCCCCTGACCCGCACGCGCCCATGTAACCGCGAGAGTCGGCTCTGATACCATTTGTAACGCCCTAGGGTCCAAACCGGCTCAGACCTAACCACATTTTGGATAGACACGCACACGTAGCAACCCGCTTGCACTTTCGTCCTCGCTTCGCGCAAAACGGTTAACCGGGGGTGCTACCAATGAAACTCCTAGACTTATATGTAAGTGCTTCTCAAGGTAAGCTAGCAAGGTGGGACTAACCCAGAAATTCATGTGCACATGCACATGGGCCAACATGGGTCGGGGTGTCACAATTGGTTCGTGGATTGATGTATGGTCATGTATAGCGAATATCAATGTCAAGATAATTGAGGTAAGTGATTAAGAAAAAAGATAATCGAGGTAAGTACTTATTGCCGTGGCAACTGGTAACTAGGGGTGCAAATGGAGCAGATATTTTCTGACCATCCATCTGTCCATTTTAATTCAGAGCAAATTTTCGGATATCCGAAGGTTTTGTCGGTAACGGAAACAGAGTCAGATATTTTTTGTCGGATACAGAAACGGATTTGGAAAAAGCATCATCTGATGGATACAGAACAATCTAGGTATTTTTTTCGAATAGTTACCGGATACGGAAATGGAGTTGGATACCTGGCCTCTCCGCCAGCCAGGTGAGATCTCCACCTCTTCTTGAAATGTAGCATCATTTATTTATTTAAGATTGCTTGTTTCGGTGGCTATTGTAGCATCGGTAGGCTGTACATTCGTGTTAGATCTCAGTTTGGTTAGTGCCTTAGTGGTGTGCGGTTAGTATACTGGTAGTATTGATTAACGAGTGATTTTTTTGTTGGACTTATGAGATCAAAACCAAATGCATCAAAAGTTGTTTTTCCATGGTATTGACCAATGAGTTATTTCTGGTTTAGATCCTGTCAAGAAAATCACTCTCCTCAGCATCTCATGGAGTGCCAGGTTTCAGTTTGTTGTGTAGTTGATTAGCATAGAATGGTTTATTGTTATTTTGCTAGCATGCTTTTATTTCTGGGTAAATTTTGCTATATCATGTGTTCTATCACATCTATTGCTTTCTGATTGAAAATCTATGTGAAGCTTATGGTTAAGAAATATAATGCTTATCCAGTAAAGTCCATTGACAGCACCCTTTACACTCTATACTTGTTCAGTAAGAAATGGAATGCTTTCTGATTGAAAATCTATGTTAAGCAATAAGCATACAGTTATTACTGGGACTGTGACTTGCACCGAAGAAGTTGAGCCAGCTAAGAAGAAGCAGAAGAAGTGTACATCGAAGGTTTTGGACCACTATATTAAATACACGGTGACTATTGGCACAAAAAATGGTGAAAAGGAGAAACAACTTTGGGCGCAGTGTAATAAATGTCCTCACAAAGCTCGATGTGAGACCTCAAGGGTCACGAAGGCTTTGTGGAATCATTTGCTAAATATAATGAAGTTAAATAAACTAGTGATGTACTTGACTACTTAGTTATAGGCAATTCGTACTTTTGAACCATGTGACATGTAGTTAGTTAGCTACTACTTGTTTAACTAGTCTCTATCATTTACTTGCTACCTTGCTAGCTAGAATTTACTAGTTGCTTAAGTTGTCCCTGTCACCATGTGAAATTTGCTTTCGCACATTATCTGATTAAATATTCATGACAAAAACTAACCGTATTCGGAGCGACATGTATTCGCTTCGTATTCGTGACCAAGAATATCTGCATTCGTATTTGTATCCGGCACTATCTGTGTCCGACTCCGACTCCGACAAAAAAAATGAAAAAGGATATGTGATGAGCAATATCCGTCCGTATCCGCTCCATTTACACCCTTACTCCTTACCTCCATCCACCTCCCCCTTGCCGTCGCCCTCGCCGGCCGCATCTTGTCAGAGCTGTGCCCTCTCCTCCAGCATATCATCATCCTCATCCTCCCTACGCCGTTGCTCATACCAGTGTAGCACCCTCAAAAATATCTCTAACCAACTCTCTCTCCTCCCTCCATCTATCCCTAACCTCTCTCCATTAATCTCTCCTCTCCCGTTATCACTTCTATCCTTCCTTTTATCTCTCTCTCCAACCATTTCTCCTGATCTAATGCCTCTCTCTCTCCCTCTCTCTTCCTCTCTCGATTCCATCCGCCTGCACGGGGGCGCCGGCGCCGATGGAGGCGACCGATGGTGGAGGCGGCCAGCGGTGAGGCAGCCGACGGCGATGGCCCGTGCGGCAGTGCCCGCGTCGCATGCACGTGCATGCACCCGCGTGCTCGTAGCTGCCATGGCACAGCGGCGGTGACGGCACGGGAGAGTGGCGGCGTGAGGCACACGCGCACGGCGGCGTGAGGCGCTCATGCACGTATGGCCATGGCGAGGCGGCGTGGCGTGGCGGCGATCGGCGAGTAGCGGCGGCGCGAGCTCGCCGGCGGTGCGGCGGCAGCAGCCGGTGGCGGCGGCGACGTGAGGCGCATGCGCATGCACGCCATGGCGAGACGGCGCGCGTGTGCAGCCGACGAGCGACGGCAACGGCAGTGACCGGCTTGGTGGCTGCGGCGGCGTGCACGCCGCCCACGCACACACGCGCCACGCACGCGCACCTGCGATGGTGTGGCGGCGGGGATGACAGTGACGGCGTTGGCAGTGACGGCGGTCGGTGACACGACGCACGCACGCAAGCATGGCGGCACTACGCCACGCGCACGCGGCCATCTTGGCGGCGGCCAGCGGGCGACTGGTGCATGGCAGTGGCGCCCGTGCCGCATGCACGCCCGCCCGTGCATGCAAGCGCTCGTGCACGCGACCACGTGCGGAGGCATGGCCGAACGCGCGTTTCGCTCGGCCGACGGCGCTTTGCGCAGCTTGACGATGTATCGCGTGGCCGAACGATGTTTCGCATGGCGAATCTTAATGAACGTGATCCTTTCCGGCCGAACCATCTCCTGCAGTCCTTTCTACTATTCTATCTTCACCATCACTTGATTCACCTCTGTTCATCTCGTATGTTCACATTTGGTCTTTAAGGGAACGTTCGAACGGTTGCGCACCCGGATCCTTCGTGCAGCGAATCCGCCAAACGTATTCAAGGCAAGTACCTCGCAGCCGTAACTTTTACGTTTCGCATATCATGTGTTTCCAGAATACCTGTCACCTTGCCATTGATTACCATTATCATATCACTAAAGTTACCTAATAATTGCCATATCGCTAAGTCACCTGGCTAATTGCTAAAGGTACCTGGCCATTATCATATCACCAAAGTATCTGGCTAGCATCATATCACTAAAGTTATCTGGTTATTAACGTATCACTAATGCTTGTCTGGTTATTATCATATCATTCATACTTGCTTAGTTTTTAGACTCTTAATATTGTATTCTTGCAACGATGTTATAGGCTAACTTGTTCACATGCTTTTAGGTTTATTAGAATGCTCGATTAATAATGTTCTAGAATTCGTACCTTAAATGAGTGTTTTAGAATCTATGCTTAAATCGTTAATGGGGGTAGCTTATGAACATGATTTAACTTAGGATTAAATTATTGGCACTCTTTTGATATTAGGGCTGTTATGTTTGAGTTACGCATATTATGTTCCAATAATTGTTGATGCTGTATCTGAGCCATGAATGATGTATGTATTAAATCTGTTAATCTGACTAATAATCACTTATCTCATAATAAAACTTGATTGGTTGATAACCTTGTATGTGCTGTATTATAATACCTCTTTAGGTTAGTCCCTATATCACTGTCACCTTGTCATTATCCCACATCGCTCTCATATCAGAAACTATGTCTTTCCATTTTCAACCCTAGCACATCTTTTCACTTCTCATAACTTTATTACAGCCTTATCCTCGCCATCTCTTAGTTACCCTAATGTTGTTCTATTTAATATGTCCATGATGTATCGGTTACTTTATCACCTAGTTTCACCAATCATGTCTCTTCGGTCTCATTGGATTAAATCATTACTCTCATAACTTTACCTTAATTCAATCACAACTCTCTAATTATATCATGGATAATTCACTAAATAACAAACTAAGGGTTATCACGATGGGGCTACCCACATATAGGGGTCATTTCCACCCAACCTGGTAACGTACGGGGGGCCGTACATTCTCGTTACACAGGATATTACACCCCGTCTGCGGTTATACAGTCGATGACAAGGTTGTGCCTGGCTATTCTCGTATAACCGGGTATGTGGGATGAGGTCGCCGGCACCCTTGCTATAACTTGTCACATAACAAATATCTTTAATACACAGTTCTCATAATATCCGTCTCCTAATCATGACAATATCCCCGATATCAGTTGCTTGTTGGTTGCCTTTTGTCCATTGCTTACTTGTCATGCTTGCCTTTATTTCATATGGTTGCATCGCCTGTCTTACTTTTGTGTTGCGACCGTAGTTGGGTACTTGCTGAGATTTCCAAATCTCACGCTTGCTCTTTTCAGTCTCAGGTAAAAGGCCAGTGGAGTGATAGCATCATGCATGGGTGGGAGCACTCGAATTTTCAGCACCGTGGTTTGCCACCGTTTTATTGTTTCGCTCGTTCTTTATTTGATTAGAAGTGGACCGGTCCCATGTTTTAAATATTTATTCTAGCTTCCGTTGGTTCTCTATTAAAGTGTTAATAAAGTTTTAAACTCTTTGTGATTTCTTTTATCGTACTTATTGATTCTTCTCTTTGGCGATGACGTTCCATAGTAATATCCCATATGGTTACGTGGGGTGTTACAACCAGTGCCTCCATGACAAATAAGCGCCACTGCCATCGGTGCTGGCGTTAGGAGGGAAGAAGCAACAAGGGATGTCAAAGAGGTAGATGACAGGGTCACCAATGTTGAAGGTGAGGAGTAGCATCATCGGCAAACAGGGATATAGCTAGAGTAGCGACGTGCGGTGATTGGAGGAGGGAAGAATGAAGGAGGGAGGATGATGTAGCGGGGGTTTTGGTGGAGCTGTGGTTGCCAGCATGGGTGAGCTTTGGTGGTCACCGGTGCCGGATTTGAAGGAGATGGGAGGCGGTGTGTGACACCTCGGCCCATGTCAAATTAGGCCCATAATAACCTATATGTGTGTGCGCATATGAGGGTATGGGTTAGTCCCACCTTACTAGCTTAGCTTGAGAAGCACTAACATATAAGCTTAGGACTTCCAATAGTAGTAACCCCCGGTTAACCGTTTTGCGCAAAGCAAGGACGAAAGTGCAAGCAGGTTGCTATGTGTGCATGGCCAATCCAGAATGCAGTTAGGCCTAAGCCAGTTTGGACCCTGGGGCGTTACAAATGGTATCAGAGCTGACCCTTGCGGTTACATCAGCGCGTGTGGGTCAGGGGTGCGGGCATATGGCGCATGTGGGCCCGGAGTGGACACACGGCATGGCATATGTGCTGGCATTGAACGCATGGACATGTAACAAGAGGGGAGATTATGATCATTTGCCCTAATATGGGTATGTTGGGCTACCAACGAGGACGTCGAGTCCTTTGAGGGGGGGTGTATGTGACACCTCGGTCCAGGTCGAATTAGGCCCATGATAACCTATATGTGTGTGTGCATATGAGGGTATGGGTTAGTTCCACTTTGCTAGCTTAGTTTGAGAAGCACTAACATATAAGCTTAGGGCTTCCAATGGTAGTAACCCTGGTTAATCGTTTTGCGCGAAGCGAGGACGAAAGTGCAAGCGGGTTGCTACATGTGCGTGGCCTATCCAGAATGGAGTTAGGTCTAAGCCGGTTTGGACCCTGGGGCATTACAAATGGTATCAGATCTGACCCTCGCTGTTACATGAGCGCGTGTGGGTCAGGGGTGCGGGCATATGGCGCATGGCGCATGTGGGCCCGGAGTGGACACACGACATGGCATATGTGCTGGCATTGAATTTATGGACATGTAACAAGAGGGGAGATTATGATCATTTGCCCTAATATGGGTATGTTGGGCTACCGATTAGGACGTCGAGTCCTTTGAGGGGGGGTGTATGTGACACCTCGGTCCATGTCGAATTAGGCCCATGATAACCTATATGTGTGTGTGCATATGAGGGTATGGGTTAGTTCCACTTTGCTAGCTTAGTTTGAGAAGCACTAACATATAAGCTTAGGGATTTCAATGGTAGTAATCCACGGTTAATTGTTTTGCGCGAAGCGAGGACGAAAGTGCAAGCGGGTTGCTACGTGTGCGTGGCCTATCTAGAATGGAGTTAGGCCTAAGCCGGTTTGGATCCTAGGGCGTTACACGGTGCGAATTGGTGTGGCACAGATGCAGCGAGGTGTGGTGAGGTGATGGCATGGGGAGTGGCAGTGGTAGCGCAGTGGAGGGAGCAATAGATGTGGTAGAGGGAAGAGAAAAGTGGAGGGTGGATGCTGGCGGCCACCGGTGCCGGAGTAAAAGAAGAGGAGAAAAGGGCTTAAACACGCATCGTAAATGCCCACCTGTCGTGGTCGGGGCAAGAAGAAAGGAGGATACGCGGAAGAAGGGGGAGGTTGAAGAAGAGGGGCATAAATGTCCACATACTGGCACAACTGTCAAAAATAACAAACAATGAATTGCCTCTCTATAGAATGGCAAATTATAAATAGCATCCTATAGAGCAGTAAATTCTAGAGTGCCACCCCATAGAGTGCTAAATCATAGATTATCCCATATATTAATTTGACTGGAGAATAATTCGGTACAAGTGTGCTTGTCAAATAAAAACAAGAAGGTACACTTAACAGCATCGGGAGAACATGCGAGTCATCTACCTCCTGAGAGATAAGATATTGTGCTGCAGTTCGTCATTGTAAATGGGTTTGTTATGGCCACCGGATCCAAACCTTTGTTCTGCATCAAGGAAAGCATGTTGAAGCTCATGTGTGTCGGATTTAGCTCCGGTGGTGGCATATCGCCATTGAGATACTGCATAATTTGCCTCATGTTGGGCCTTACATTGATGAAAGGGTGTGAGCTCAACAATCCTAACTTCAGAGTTAGGCATGCCTCGTCAACATTGTAGGCACCTTGGAGCTTGGTATCCACGGCATCGATGAGTAATCCTTGGTGCCAACGATCGAGCACCCAGTCGACTAACATGAGTTGATTGCCTTGTGCAGTTCGATCGATGGGCTTTCGCCCACAAGTGACTTCAAGAACAAACATGCCAAAGGCAAATACATCACTAAGAGGGGTTGCTTTTCTGGTGCGTGCTAGCTCGGGAGCTAGGTATCCAATGGTGCCAACAACATGTGTGGTTTGAGGGTCAGTGCCATGGTCATATAACCTTGCTAAGCCAAAATCACCTAGTCGCCCATTCAATTCGCCATCAAGGAGCACATTGCTTGGCTTGATGTCTCGATGGAGTACAACTTTCTCCCACTCCTCATGGAGGTAGAGCAAGCCAGATGCAATGTCTTTGATGATTTGGAATCTTTGGGCCCAACTTAAAGTAGGCTTGTTCTCGAGACCATACAAGTACTTGTCAAGGCTTCCATTTGACATGTACTTATACACTAAAATAAGTTCACCTTTTCGTCGACAATAGCCATGTAATTGTACAAGATTGCGATGTTGGAGGCGGCCAATGCTTACAACCTCAGCGACAAATTCCTTCATGCCTTGCTTAGAGTCATGGGAGATCCTTTTCACAGCAATCTCCAATTTAGACATTGGAAGCACTCCCTTGTATACCCTACCAAATCCTCCTATGCCTAGTAGATTCTTGTTCTTAAATCCCTCGGTAGCATGAAACAGATCCTTATATGAAAATCTATGTGGCCCAAACTCGACTTCCCAATCCTCTCGTAGCTCAGCATACCTTAGTCGCCTTCGAACAAGAAGAATGACAACGGTGCCCACAACGATAACAAACGCTGCAGTGACTATAGGCAGTACGATTTCCAATACCTTGGATTGAGGCTTGGGGCCTTCACGAGGCAGCTTTGGCAACTTGGTGATGTCAATGGCCGGAGCAGATCTGTCCATGCCGAAACTCCAACCGAGCACGTACTGTCGCGAGATGAATGAGCCTGTCGATGATGAGAAGCCGACATATGCCATATCTGTGATCACTCTTGAGAGGTTGTAGGTTGTAGAGAGTAGTGGATTGATGGGTTTGGCCATGTTTAGGGGAGCCAAGGTCACATTGATCTGATTGCTATCCCTATCATATTCCACCCACACCTGCATCAATTTGTAGCTCGCAAGTGTCACGTTGTGGAAGTTACCATTGCTGTCGTCGTAATACCCGGCGCTGCTGGAGTTCACAGATTTGAGACCGTTGATGTCGATTCCGACATGGTTGTTGTTGATGTCCTGGAACTCGTCATTTCGATTGGTGTCGAGCTCAACGGCAAAGAAGCGGTTGGTTGCGTTGCCATTGTTGTGGTCGTTGATGAGGCCCATGTACTGGCTTGGCATTGCGGTTGAGAAGTTGTTGCTCGCGGCAACGACGAAGGCGATGCCATGGCCGCAGATGTCAGGTTGGACGCAGTAGATGGCAAACACGTAGGAGACAGCAAAGGACTGCACTGTCCCATTGGGTGTCTTTCTGAAGTGGAGTGGAGTTGGGTGGAAGGCATGGCCTTTGAGCCGGACAGTGCCGTTGGTCAGCTCAAGTAGGCCATTTGGTGTGACCGTGGCCACACCGTCGAGGGTGAGGTTTGCACCGGCGAAGCTTGAGTAGGCAAATTGGTCTTCACCGGTAGCAAGGTCTGAAAGGTTAAGGACAAGGAAGAAGAGGAGATGTAGAAACGAGGACAGAGGTTTCATGTCAGACATGAGCATAAAGCAACTCACTGAAGATGCAAGGACGTAAGCTTCACCAGCACTGAAGCTTGCACTCTATTAGGCACTTGGCAGTATATATTTTGCAGTGACCAGTGAGTAGGCATGGCTTGCTTGTTGGGAGTCCTACCCTGTCTGCTTATTCCACAGGCGTGTGATCTGGGAAGATGAATGGGTCAAGTAATTAGTATACTGAAAATGGGATTTGTTTGGTCAGGTTTTCTGAAAAGCATCCTCTGAACAATGACCTGCAGGCTGCTAACTGATCTTACATTGCCCAGAATTTCAAGATTAATAAATGCTATGATGTTGAGTGCCTGTATGTACAGATATTTCTGTAGTTGTGGCTGGTGGAGATTACCTAGAGTTGAGGGAACCTGTAAGTGTTGGGCGTGTGACCAAATTAAGTTGTGACAAAATCTTCCACAGGGATATTGATCTGAACGATGCGCTGCAATATAATGTAATCTTTCTCTGATAGTCTGATGTGATCTGCTCTGGTCCGATTTGATCTGAGTTAGGTCCTACTAGTCACATGACGCCTCCCGATTGTGTGGAAGAAGTTAATTGATGAGAACACAACACAAGTAATAATTGAATGAAAAAAGGATTCCTAAAAAATTCATAGATGCATAACATGTTAGTGCATGTGCAATTGCAAAATTCTGTGTAAAATTGATCATATTCATACTATGCAAAAAAAAAGAGGGACCATCTTACATTACAAAATTTATGTGTATAAACTTGTATATTTTTTATAGTGCATACATATGATAATATTTCATGACCTTTCTGCAAGTATACATGTTCTAACATATTTCACACATCCGCCAAATTTTAAAGATTTGTATTTCCCAGTAAGAACTATTTTCTTTGAAATTGCAAATGAAAGTACAGGTTCCTATAGCTAATTGTCCTAGTTATGCCGTTTACATTGGGTACGTAGCTATTTAGAAGACTAACCTCAGAAACTAATTCAAGTCGGCCTGGCTGCCGACTAAAATGATGTGGATGCGTTGTTGGACTTCTTGCGTGCAGGCGTCACGCAATGGAGGCCAACTCGAGCAGACTGCCAACTGCTTACATGTCTTGGCCAGAAATATATCCAGGAATTTTCCTTGGTGACCTGGTGATGCTCCAGCAGACTAGGTCGTAGTCTTGCAGGAAGTGAGCGTACGTCCTGCAACCTATAAACCCTGCGTATATAACACGAGATGAAAGCTCATTTCGAGACGTGCATGCATAGAGAACAGGAGGCTCACAAGAGGGAGCATGAGAAAAAGAGGAAAATGGCAACCAAGTCAAAAGAGGCCGCCGAGGAGTTCAATGCTGAGCTGGCAAGGAAGGGAAAATGACTCTGGTCCACACAATAGGTCATACGGGCAATTGGGTGGGTTAGTCGCACATGATGCTCTATGTTATACATGTAATCAAAAAGTACGCGGCATATTACTCCCAACTGTATTATGAAGTGTATTTAAATTCAGACAGGTTTATTTCCTCATCTTTTCACATTCAATTATTCCCATAGCAAGCTATTCAACAATATTAATATACCAGTTTCCTCTGTGTAGGAATTCCCGGTAACATCGCAATATCACCTACCATCGTACTTACCGATCGTTCTAAGTTCAATCGTTCTTAAAAAAAGTTTCACAAATTTTTTTACGCTCCAACAACATACAACGATCATAAACTTTTATTACAAATCCAACAAATTTTCTTCCAGTTATAATCTACAAAATTTACAAAATCTACAAAATTCACGGGGTGGAATAGCATCCTATTTGCAGTCGCCCTATGGGTGGGCGACTCTAGATGCTTTATAAGCTCGTGGTCGGCGACGAGTTCGATCGTCCGACCGTTGGGCGATTGGAACCTATCGCCCAACGGCTTGCTGACAACGTTGTTGTCGCTTGGCTGTTGGGCGATAGGCTTCAGTCGCCCTACGGTTAGGTGACTGAAGTCTATTTATGTAAAAAAAAATATTGCCACAGATATATTTCTATTATTTTTTAATAAAAAATAGAATATTCGTACAAAAAAAATTCAACTGCCAACTGCTTCCACGTCTTGGCCAGAAATATATCCAGGAATTTTCCTTGGTGACCTGGTGATGCTCCAGCAGACTAGGTCGTAGTTAGGGGTGGAAAACGGTAACGGATAATTCGTTTTATCCGATATTCGTATCCGAGAAAAATCCGAATATGGTAAGCAAAATCCGTATTCGAAAATATTCGTATTCATATTCGAGAATATTCGTATCCGTATTTGAGAGTATTCGTATTCGAGAATATTCGTATCCGTATCCGTATTCGAGACTATTCGATTCGTATTCGATCCGTTTCTAGAGCCCATGAAAAATCCGTACAAATTTTGTGATTCAAAACTTGAATTTAGGCGGTTTAAAACTGGTAACTGGTCAAAAACCGATGAAAAATCGGCAAAACTGTTAGGAATCCGTTTTATCCGATATTCGTATCCGAGAAAATCCGTATTCGAAAATATCCGTATTCGTATTCGAGAATATTCGTATCCGTATTTGAAAATATTCGAATTCGTATCCGTATTCATTTTAAAAATATGGATTCGTATTCGTATTTGAGACTATTCGACCGTATCCGATCCGTTTCCACCCCTAGTCGTAGTCTTGCAGGAAGTGAGCGTACATCCTGCAACCTATAAACCACCACATTTCATGATCTGCAGAACACAAGCCGACATAGCCATGGCTAGTACTAGCATGAAGCTTATTTTGTCTATCCTCCTGCTCCTAACCGTAGGCTTTAGCCTTAACCTTTCAGCCTTCGGTACCGGTAGCGACCATGAACAATTCGTCTACACCGGCTTCACCGGCAGCAACCTGACCCTAGACGGCGCAGCCAGAATCACGTCGTCTGGCCTCGTCGAGCTGACCAACGAGACGTTCAGGATCAAGGGCCACGCAATTCACCCAGCTCCGCTGCGCTTCCGCCAGTCTCCCAATGGCACGGTGCAATCCTTCTCTGTCTCCTTTGTGTTTGGTATCCTCTCTTCATTTGGTGACATAAGGGGCCATGGCTTCGCCTTCTTCATTGCCCCGAGCAATGATTTCTCTGCCGCTTTCCCAATCCAGTTCTTGGGCCTTCTCAATGATAAAAACAATGGCAGTTCGAGCAAATTTATAAATGTGGAAAGATCTTGGTAAATTTATGCAGAGGCATGTCCGGTTATATACACGCTGTAGAAAGATCTTGGTAAATTTAGGATGTTTAAACTTTAGATGAAGTTTAGTTTTTCCTACCTGTGGCTAACTGGTTATATATAAATGTGGAGTGATATCATTCGCTTTGATATTTCGTACGATTTAATTTAGCTACGGCAGGGAGATTAATCTTAAGATTTGACATATTGATGCTGTGCTGGGCCTGCAGCAAAGTAATGGGCTGAGATGGGAGATTACCTCGGTTTAGCCTTTTTTTCTCTTAATTTCCCCCAATTCCGGGGAAGATTTTTCACATGTAACGTCTGGTTGCATTCGAAGTATATTTATGTACTGGGGACGTGTATATTCCGCATCACACAGAGGTAGGTCTAATACAATATTCTCGAATATTGAGAAACCATGTGGTGGTGATCTCATGTGTGTGATGAGTAATTGACAGTGGTTTAGGTGAGTCGAGTTTGGCTTGAGTGGTTCGGAGTCGAGTCGTTGCATGGTGCAATGGACTCGGTCGGATTTTGTCAAATTTAGTCGTATGGGATTAGGACGCATATTCTGATGATTCGACAGGTTTGGACTTCGTCATGGTAAGTATGATGGTATTTGTGCTTTCATGTATCGAGCGGTACTATTTGATGTGTTTCTTGTCTGTGTGACTGCAGGACGTCGAGACGGAGTCGTGGCGAGACACAGTGGACCGGACTAGGCGCAGGTGGCGCTGAGGTCAGAACGGTCAGGATGTGTCGAAGACGACGTGGACTCGAGGTGGTTGCGAGGCGTGCGAGACAATGAGCGCGGAAGCTTCCCGGAAGGTGCAGAGGGGCGAATCGGGAATTTCACAAGACTGCACAAGCGGGAGCGGGCTCCGTTGGAAAAAGTGAGCGTAACGGGGCGGAGACCCGTTAGCCATGGGCTATAAATAGGTGGAGAGGGCTGCATGCCCACTTGAGCACTTGAGGAGAATTAGGGTTTGCTAGAGTCAAAAGAGGCTTTGGGAGTTTGTTTTGGCTTTAGGCTTTAGTGGGTGAGAGTGGTTGGAGAGGCAGAGTGTGCTCCCTCTGTCCCCTTCGATGGGTTCTAGATAGAACAGAGTGTTCTTCTCCCTTCCTAAGCATTCATGGTTGATGATTGAGAGGTTGCAGAGGGATTGAGAGTCTTGTAATCTTTCATCTTGTTCTAATTTCCATGCGTATCGTGACTCCTTGTATTTCCCTTTGATCTAATGAATGAAATTCCAGAAGTTTGTTTCCCGTGCACCTCTCTGTTACTTATTTCCTTCGATGCTTTCTAGAGTGGATTTCTGAGTTTTTCGATTTTCTTGTTGTTTCTTGTTGGAAAGGCCCAAAATGGGTTGCTATGACATGGTAGATGCTCAAAAGCCATTTGGCTAATAAATCTTCATAGCAAACCAAGTTTAATTTCAGATTTAAGTTTTTGGGCTCCTCTGTTCATGTATTTCCTCTTCTAGGGTTTTGATTAAATCTTGTTTCCTTTGGAGAAATGGCATGAAATTTGATCTGGATTATCCCATAGCTATTGCTAGCATATCCTCAAAGTTTCATGGCCATAGGATCAAAGGTTGGGGAGTAATTTGGATTTTGGTGAAGCCTCTGTACTTTTTCAGTTCTTGGCTCGAATATGAAATTCCTGTGTTTTTGTTGACTGCAATTCGACTGCAGTATGAAAATTGCTTCATATTCTTTCGGCTACCAGGAGTACCAAACAGCATGTGAATTTTCTTTAAGAGCCGAACCAGCAAGTCATTTCCTGTAGCAGTGTGAACTCTTCACTTAGTGCTCTTTCTTTTTTTCTTGTTGCTGATTTTCTTCTATTTTGCATGCAGATCAAACAGTGGTATTTTCAGTTGAAATTTTTACTGACTGGTTTCTGATTTATGCTGAATTTTTCAGTGTCGCATGCGTTCCAAATTTCAGCAAAATTAATTTTAATTTTCTGTGAGGTGCTTTGTTTTGCATCTTTTTGAAAAATCAGTGTTTGATTTCTCGGGGGCGATTTTGAAGCGAGCGACATTCACCCCCCTCTGTCGCCCTTTCGGTCCTAAAATTGGTATCAGAGCCGGTTAGCTCTAATTCATAGATCTTAACCGGTCTTAAGAGCCATGGCGACGGACAAGTACTCGACCAAGCCGCCCGTGTTTGATGGCATTGATTACCCCTTCTGGAAGAGCCGAATGGAGACATACATCCAGGCCCAGGGGTATGCCATCTGGCGGAAGGTCAAGGTACGATTTGTTGTTCCTGCCGATGAGAACATCAATGCCAGGAACATGGCTGATGTTGAGGTGAATGCAAAGGCAAGGAACATCATCATCCAGGGTTTGAGTCGTAGCGAGTTTGACCACATTTCTCATCTTTCGTCCGCCTTCGATATTTGGGAGACCCTCGATGCTTACCATGAGGGCACCACCCAAATAAAGACGGTGCGACAGGACCAGTTCAAGCGAGATTACAACAAGTTTGAAATGCTCGCTGGCGAGTCCCTTGATGAGTGTTTTGCGCGTTTTCACAAGATCTTGAGTAACCTCCGAGCCGTCGGTCTCACATACTCCGACTCGGATAACGCTCGTCAGATGCTCGCTGCACTTGATCTGTGTGTTTGGGAGATGAAGGTGACTACCATCAATGACACCACCGACCTCTCGACTTTGACGCTTGACGCGCTATACTCGCGCCTCAAGACGCACGAGATCGACATTGTCTCTCGTAAGTCGAAGGGCGCGTGGCCACAAACGACATGCCGGGTTGGGTCTTCACGCAGTCAAGAGCCATGCTAGCACGCCTGAGCCTGCAACTGTCATGGAAGGGATCTCATAGGGCCGGGCGACATGCTAGGGCAGCTTGCGTGGTCCTTGGGCGCGCCAGGGGACCTCGCGCGGCGGCTAAGAGCACAAGGGCCCCAGCCACATCATTTCGGGAACATGGGAGCTACATCGGGCAAAACGGCGCGCAAGAGGGCGAAATTGGCCAAAAATTCGCAGCCTAACAGTCATGTTCCTTTCGACTGTGCATTATGTATCTATTACTGAAGCGATGTGTTTCTCTTGGTAGATACTAATTCGATCGTACATATCTATCTATTATTAACATACAAGAATAATATAATTTGTTCTAATTTATATTCCTGGCTGTGTAATTTGGTTTTCAATTTTTCAGGAAACATGTCGGACCCGGATTTAACCAATCCAGAATCCTCTGTAAAACCACTGCACTATTCTTTACATCAGTACATAGTGTTTACAGATACATTATTAAATCATTTCATACACAACGTAAACTGTACCACACAATAATATTATAAGTCATTAGAGTTCCATAGGATAATGATTAGTTGGTTAGGTAAGCTATTACTAGATTCCTTAGCTAAAATCTTATCTATTATGAAGGTTATCTATGGTATTTGAAAAATTAAATTAGATTGTTAGGTGGCCAACAACTATATAACATTGTTATGATTTCTAAGGAAATAATAATGAATAAATAAAATTTCTAGTCTTTCTCTCTCTTATTCAACCTAGCATCAATCTTAACGGCGATATAGCCGAAAAATTAAGAACAAGTGTGCTATCATTGATCCTCGGATCTTACCCAATCAAGGACTACATCGTGTATATAGATCAGGAAGAAATGGTGGCATCCATCACGTATGGTACAGTTGGAGATAGAGCTCCGGTGCTTAGCATGCACTTAGATGAATTAACTACAATGTTCAAACTAAAACAAAACACGGATGTCATAATACATCTGCAGCATCTGAGAACAGACACGGGGGACAAGGCAAAAGGTGAGATACAGATGAACTGACGCGTACATCAACAAAAGGACCTTCTTCAAGGAAGCAATACCTAGTTTGTAATGACCTGATTTTTCAAAATTTTGAAAAACAATTCAATTCCCAAATTCTATTGCAAAATCTCAAACTAGAGCTTAATCCTCACCAATCTCAAGCAAAATTTTCACCAATCTCCAAGCAAGCTCTGCCCTACACCTGTTTTTTTTCGCGCAACACTGTAGCATCCGAAAATATCCACCGCCGCCTCCACCTCCCGTCCGCTCTTGTGTCTTCCTCTCCCCTGCCACCTTGCCGTCGCCACCCCACCCTTCGGGAGCCCTCCCGCCGCCTAAGGCCCCAGCTGCCCCTTCCCGAATCGTCTTCCCGTGAGTCACAGCCGCCGCCATGGCCTCTCCTTGCGCCAAGCCGCCTCCAAGCTCATAGGAAAGCCAATGACCCTCCGACCTCCTCCCGACACACCGGTGAAGCTCCCCACCCACCTAATTCGTTTCGGTCTCTTCCATCGCTGGTAATGGCCGAAAATCCCACGGTGCCCTAACTTTCAATTCTTGTACTCCGGCCAATGAGAGTCCAATTCCTCTCTCCAGAGCACTCCTGAGCTCCCGGAACCTTTCCCAAGTCTTGCTCTAAGCTCCCGAGCCCTCTACTCCTCAACCCCGAGCTCCTCTGCTCGCCATGGCACCCCACCGTGGCCGACCTCGCACAGACTTCCCGGGCCGAACCACCACTCCCATGAGCTTGCCTTGGTCCCAAGGATGCTCAAATGCCGAGCCCACCCCTTAACCCTAGGAACCGGCCATAGCCTCCAAAAGCGACCAATTCCCGAGCTCGCCGCGCGATCGCGGAGAAATAGCCGTGCCGACCCCAAAAATGGGTTCCGGCATCTCCCGAGTCCACCCATGTCTTCGAGTTGGCGTCGCAAAGCCCCGTAACGCTGGCAATCGCCGCCGCAAACCTCCCTGTTTGGCTGCTACAGTGCACGCGCGAGGTAGAAGATGAACAGTATCCGCCCGCTATGAACAGTGTTTCGCCCGGTTTGAACAGTAAGTATCCGCAATGAACAGTAACCAGACCCGTTAAACCATTTTTAAGCCCAAAAATGCAAAAATATATCCGTTTCGACCGTTTCGAAGCCGCCAATCCATTTCTTAGCTCCAAATATTCATATCAAACCTCCAAAAATCCCAAACCTATTTTATTTGAATTTTAATTGAATTTATTTTGTTATTTACATTTCTTTATTCCTAGCTCATTTTTCGTCGAGCGTGGAATTAAATTGATTTTCTTTATTTTACGCTAGCACGTGATGTCGAGGATTAGCTAATTCAAGAATACGAAGCCTCGGATCAAGGTCAAGGCCAAGAAGATGAAGAATACGAAATTGTCGAAATTATAAGTCCGCAAGGCAAGTCATATGTTTTTGATCATATTGAATCCCATTAAATTACATTATCTATTTAATGTATTTTCATTATTGATAGTTGTGAACTGATAATTGCTTAAAACAAAGATTTAGAATGGCATGCTATCTAGATAATCCTACCACTGATAAAAAGCCCTGTTTACCTTGATGGCCATATTCACCTTGACAACCTTAGTAAGAATTAACATATGCTATAAGTGTATACAAGATCATTTCATTCAGCATGATACACTACTAAGTGACTCTGGCCGTTGGCCGGTAGAATTGAAAAACCCGGAGAGGGTAGGGTGGTATGGGACACCGTACCCTAGGCCGGTGATGCTGGTATGCATTCTAAGGTGTTGGCTGTGGGCCAGTAGGATTTGAAAATTGGTACTAAGGTAAAGGGGTGCTGTGGGAAATCACGTGGTGATCTACGCCCACGACTTTACCTTAGGGAATTGAGACTGGGAAGGGTGTGCTGTGGGAAATCATGCGGTGATCTATGCCCACGACCTTACCCGAGTGAGGCTGGTATGGATGGGTGGTGGTAGTGCCAGTGGGCACAGAGGGAGATGTGGTTGGATGCCTCAGGTGAAAAATGTAAGGACGAGAACCTTGTGCCAAGTAAAAGACATAGTCAACGCTCAGGCCACAGGAGTTGACTTGTCAACACTGGTCTAGTAGCTGCTCCATTCAATTGAAACTCTACAGGCTGTGACGACAGGTAGACGGGGAGTTAGGTATGCTGCGGGTACCTAACAACGGTAGTATTCACTCACAAGCGGCTAGAGAAGAGTATGTGCGCAATTGTAGTCGTGACTGAGTGATGCTATCGGGTAGAGTCTATATAAAGAATGGAGCAGTGAACCGACCTGGCTTTCTTAACTCTGTCGCGGGAGTTAAGGGATCGTGTGGGTAAAGTTGAGCAACTCTGCAGAGTGTAATAAATGGTATTCGAATACGCCGTGCTTCCGGTTAATGAAGCTGTGTTAATTGGGTGATTCCAACAATGAGGCATAAGTAGGATTTGAGATGATTTAATGTGATAAGTGATGAACTGAATTTGTTAATGAAAACCCCCTGATCTTAGGAGCAATTGTTTTAAGTTTTACTTGATTGCAAATAAAACTGCATCCACCTCATAATAAAACCACTATACATCCTCCACCCGAGAACCCTGGCAATTAGTTATATAGTATTTCCATATGTGATTTGCTGAGTACGGGGTGGGAGTACTCAGGCTTGCCGAATTTTCCCCCAACAGATACCAGAAGAAAAAGGAAGCAATTCAAGATTTCGCATTAGGGTTACGAGCGCTCTCAAGCGTTCCTGTGGAGTTTTCTTCGGCTCTTTTGTATGTAAGTTAAATTTTGGGCTTGAATGCCCTTATTGTCGTTAAAACTGGCCATTAGGTCTTAGTTTAATCCAATTAACTCTTTTTAAATGGCTTATAAGCAGGCATGATACACTGTTAAGCCGCAACAGAACTCCTGGGCTGTTGCAGGCCGTACGACGTCCCTGGTCCCAAAAATTGGGGGCGTTACATAGTTCACTTTGTCACCCGCTACTTCCTATTTCTCCACACACGACGCTTGTATTTTATGTATTTTTCCCATTCTAAAATATTGCTCCAGCATCTACTGGCTTTCAAAAAAAAAAGGACCTTCTACTGCCTACGGACAGATGATCACAGCTCCTCAGTTTTTGCTAAACATCTTAACAGAAGACTTTGCCCTTTTTCGTTTTATCCAAGTATAAATCAAGAGCTATTTGTTTTGAGAAAACAAAAACAAATCACTTTCTTAGTATAAAGTACCAACACTTTCAGACAACGATGCATGTGGGAAAAAGCAGGGTAGCAACTTGCCCTCACTGCAAATTAATTTAAATAGCACCAAACGGCATGGCCAATGAAGTGCTTCACCCTTGCATCTTCTTTTGAGTTTTTACAGGTTATGCACTCGTCCCACATGAACTTCTTCTTCTTCTTTTGCTTCCTCCTTTCCTTTGGCCTTGACCTTGCATTCTTCAGTACAGCCGGTGATGACCAACTCTTGTACCTTGGCTTCACTGGTATTAACCTCACCGTCGACGACACTGCCACAGTCACGTCGAACGGACTCCTTGAGCTAACCAACGGCACAGCTGATAGCAAAGGCCATGCATTCTACCCAAATCCATTGCACTTCCGCAAATCCCGCAATCATACAGTACAATCTTTCTCAGTCGCCTTCGTGTTTGCCATCCGCTCTAGCTACCCCATCGTGAGCCGACATGGCTTGGCCTTCATTGTCGCCCCAAGCACAAACTTCTCAGATGCATTGGCCAACCAATACTTAGGCATCTTGAACTCCCAGAACAACGGAAAGTTGAACAACCATATCTTTGCCGTCGAGCTCGACACCATCCTGAACATCGAGTTCCAAGACATCGATGCCAACCATGTAGGCATCGACATCAATGGCCTCCACTCTATACAGTCCTACTCTGCAGGCTACTATAATGATAGGAACAGCTTCCAAAATATGAGTCTTATTAGTGGTGACGCCATGCAAGTGTGGGTGGACTACAACGGAGAAGCCAAGAAAATCGATGTGACCATGGCTCCCTTCCAAATGGAGAAACCTACAAGGCCACTTATCTCGACGTTCTGTGACCTCTCAACGGTGCTACAAGAGCCATCATACATCGGCTTCTCATCATCAACTGGCACATTGGACACACGACACTACGTGCTTGGCTGGAGCTTCAGCATGAACAAACCTGCTCCGGTGATCAATATTGCCAAGCTGCCAAAGCTACCGCGTGAGGGCCCAAAGCCTCAGTCAAAGCTCTTGGAAATCATCCTACCAATAGCCAGTGCAATATTCATAATTACTGTGGGTGTCGTGGTTATTTTACTTGTGAGGAGGCAACTGAAGTATGCTGAGCTAAAAGAAGATTGGGAGGTCGAGTTCGGGCCACATCGGTTCTCATACAAGGATTTGTATTCTGCCACAGAGGGGTTTAAGAACAAACACCTACTTGGTGCAGGAGGATTTGGGAAGGTATATAAAGGAACACTTCCATCATCTAAATTGGAGGTCGCTGTGAAGAGGGTGTCCCATGAGTCGAGGCAGGGTATGAAGGAGTTCATTGCTGAGGTTGTCAGCATTGGTCGCATTAGACATCGCAACCTTGTTCAGTTACTTGGCTATTGCAGGCGAAAAGGTGAACTTCTTTTAGTATATGAATACATGTCAAATGGTAGCCTCGATAAGTATTTGTACTATGATGAGCACAAGACCACACTGAATTGGGCTCGAAGGTTTCAGATCATCACAAGCATTGCAACAGGTTTGCTCTACCTTCATGAGAAGTGGGAGAAGGTTGTTATCCATCGTGACATTAAGGCAAGCAATGTGTTGGATATTGATCTAGGCCAAACGGCCGGATGAGGAAGACGTGGGCTCATCCCACGTCTAAGCGCCCTGATCGGGGGGGCTAACCGATTATGGTTACGGTCCCCCGTTGCGCAGCGCCATATAAAAGGTTAGGAGCTCCGGCCTCTCCTGGTTGACTAAGTTTCCCAGTGAGAACCAAAGCCCCGAACAAAACCCTAAGCAATCCGATCTCCTCCGCGCTGCTAGCAACGGGAAGGCCGTCGACCGCTGCCTCTGCAGGACTTCGCCGGTGACTCTCCGGATCCCGATCTGCACCGACTCGTCCCCACGCCTGCATCACGCAGGCACGAGGTCTTCGCTCTCATGGCGTTCATCGGCGACCGTGAGTCACCCTAATCCCTTAAGCCTAGGTGTTCTAGCTCTAGACTAGTGGATGATGATGTGTTATGCATGATGATAAGGACCTCACATTTGGTATCAGAGCCACCTAGGCTTGTCTAGAACCCTAGATTTTTTTTTTCCGAACACGGATCTAAAGTTTTGGTTTAAGAATAATGTTTAAGGGATCGGTCGGCTAAAGCAATTAGAAGGAGGGGATTCAAAACCCTAATGGAAACTCTTATGAAAATCCCCATTGTACGCTCACCCGAAACCTAAATCCCCAAATCAAGAACAAAAAAAAAAGGAAGAAGGGGAGGGGATCGGGACTTATCTGGCTGCCGCGCCTCTCGGGCCGCTGCCGCGCCGCTCAGGCCGCCGCCGTGTCGCTCGGGCGCCGTCGCGCCTCTCGGGCGCCGCTCGAGCCGCCGCCGTGTCGCCTCGGGCGCCGCCCGCGCTGCTCCGTTGCGCCGGGGCGTCGCTCGCGCCGCTCCGCCCCTCGCGCGTCCGCGCGCGCTGCTCCGCTCCGCGTCCCGCGCGCGTCGCGCTCGCCCCTCGCGCGTCCGCGCGTGCGCCGCTGCCTCCCGTTTTTCTCGGTTGGTGGAGGCGCAAATGGGTAGGGTTAGGGTTTTTTTTCCTTTTGTGTGTGCGGTGATGAGATCTCGTCCGTTCGTTTTAATCCGACGGCACGCTTTCAGTTGGGCCGCTCTCTGGGCCGCCCGCAAGGGGTACTTTTGGGTCGTGTGGCATTTCTTTTGGGCTGTTAATCAGCATATGTTTTTTCATGTATATATGTTGTTTCATTAATGAACTTCATGCATATATACCTGAAATTGTTTTATGGTATATACTTTCAGACTGATGGATTTTTTTAATTTTCAGTATATATATTTCATGTATTTATGGTACATCTCATGTTTAATTAATGATGTCTCTTATGAAATTATTAACGGAAAATGTTGCCAAGCTGCTGAAAAATATAATGCACTTTTCCGCTGCGTAATGTTCTGCCCCTAATTGAATGGAACCAACGGGAAATTCAATTGGAGGGCTGTTTTTAATTTTACATGCTATTACCTTTTGACCAACGTTAATTGTAATTGCATGTACTCAATTATGTTTATTTTATTCATGCTATTACTCTTTGACCAACGTTAATTGTAATTGCATGCAATAATTTATGTTAAATTTTTCGCTTCTGCCCAACGGTGATGCGAAAAATTCTTATGAGCATGTTGTTAATCATACCAACGTAAGATTAATTTTCATGCAAATTAATTATGTGTTTTTCCTAATGTAAATTTTAAAATTTTTTCAGCTGCTTCTGTTTCCGCTCATGTAAATGCTATTGAGCCACTTAATGGTAGTAACTTCCAGAAATGGAAGTTCACACTTATGACGACTTTTCAGCTCTTGGATCTGGACTACGCGTTCAGATTCGACGAGCCTGTCGCTCCTACTGAAGGGGAGGACAATTATGATGACAAAATGAAGGAATATAAAGCTAATGCTGAGAAGTGGGAGCGGTCCAACCGTGTTTCACTTGCTGTGATGAAAAACTCAATCAGTGAGGCCATAAGGGGAGCAATCCCTGAAAAGGAAAGGGTAAAGGACTATTTGTCCTCCATCGAGGATCACTTTAAAGGGTCCTCTAAAGTTTATGCTACCACACTGATGCACAGGCTCATGAACACTAAGTACAATGGTACTGGAAATGTTCGTGAGCACATTATGACAATAATCAATATTGCTGCCAGACTTAAGACGATGGACATGGCTATTTCTGATGGTTTTGTTGTCCATTACATAATGATGTCTCTTCCCAAGCAATTTGAAGCTTTCAAGGTGAACTACAACACCATTAAGGACAAGTGGACCATGAGCGAGTTGATCGCTAATGTTTCACAGGAGGAAGAGAGGCTCAAGGCTGAGGGAGCTACTGATTTTGTGAATCAAGTAGGCTCCTCAAATAAGGCTGGTCCCTCTAGAAATAGAGGTGGGTACAAAGGAAAGGGAAAGAAGGAGCAAACCTACTCCCCTTATCAGAAGCCACAGAAGCCACAGCACCCACAAAGATCCTAAGGCGCCTAAAACGCTTCAGACACGGGAGCTCAAATGAATGAAGAAAAGTGGTGAATGTTATTTTTGTCGATCGAAGGACCATTTCAAAGATGATTGTCCCGGATGGCTGAAATGGCTCGCCAAGAAAGGTACTTATGAAATCACTTTTGTTGATGAAGCATTTTATGCTGATTTTCCTATAAATTCTTGGTGGATTGATTCGGTGCCATCAGTGCACGTTACGAATTCCTTGCAGGATTCCATATGTTGAGAAGTCTCGAGGGAAAGAAGCCTTAGAGTGGCTAATGGGATGGAAGCCAAATTCAAGCTATTGGATCGGTTTCTTTAGTTTTGAATAATGGTTTTGTAATGAAACTTAATGATGTTCTTTATGTTCCCTCGATGAGAAGAAACTTGATTTCCATTTCATTATTAGATAATGATGGATATTCTTGTAATTTTGGACACGGAATGTGTTTGATTTATTTTAATAATGATAATGTTGGTCGTGCCATCCGACACGACAAGCTTTATATGTTATCCCTGCAAGATTCTCCTATATCCATGAATGTATGTGATGTGAATAAAAAGCGCAAGCGAATTGATGAGACTTCGAAATTGTGGCATTGTCGTTTGGGCCACATTTCGAGGGGGAGAATTGAACGTCTCATTAAAGAAGAAATTCTCCACCCTTTAGACTTTAGTGATTCGGATGATCATTGCCTTGATTGCATCAAAGGCAAGTATGTAAAGACAATAAAGAAAGGTGCTACTCGAAGCACAGGGATTTTGGAATTAATTCATACTGATATATGTGGTCCTTTCCCTGTGACATCAGTAGATGGTTATGATTCTTTCATTACGTTCACTGATGATTACTCACGTTATGGATATATCTATCCTATTAAAGAGAGATCGGAGGCACTTGATAAATTTAAGATATTTAAGGCTGAAGTTGAAAATCAGCACAGTCTAAAGATTAAAGTAGTGCGCTCGGATCGTGGGGGAGAGTATTATGGGCGACACGCAACTTATGGGCAGATTCCTGGTCCTTTTGCCAGGTTTCTACAAGAAAATGGTATAGTCGCCATATTCAATGCCCGTGATCCCAAAGAAAATGGAGTTGCGGAAAGAAGAAACCGCACACTTATGGACATGGTTCGAAGTATGTTGAGCTACTCCACTTTGCCTGTAAAGTTATGGATGGAAGCATTAAAAACCGCTGCACATATACTCAATCGGGTTCCCAGTAAATCAGTGCCTAAAACACCTTATGAATTATGGACTGGGAGAAAACCAAGCTTGAACTACCTCCATGTGTGGGGTTGTGCAGCTGAAGCTAAGGTGTTTAACCCACACATTGGGAAATTAGATCCCAAGACTGTGAGTTGTCATTTTATTGGCTACCCTGACAGGTCTAAAGGGTACCGATTCTATTGTCCAGATCGTACCACAAAATTTGTAGAAACAAGACACGCTGTGTTCTTGGAAAATGATGGCATCAGTGGGGACTTGGAGCCCAGGAAAATTGATCTTGAGGAGAAACGGATTTATGTTGCTTCACCGCTAATCCGACAGACTGATTTTCCCATGCTCCAAGTGGTTGTGCCCATAGTTGATCCTGTAGTTGCAAATCCTGTTGCATCTCCAGTTAATTCTGTGGCTACTCCTTCTGTTGAGGGCTCTGAAAATACAAGTGCAATACCTAATGCTGAGCCTTCACAGCCCTCTGTGACAATTAATGAACAAGCTGATGAGCCTACTAATGAACCTGTCAGGAGATCACAACGAGTGAGGAGATCTGCTATCCCAAGTGATTATGAGGTTTACTTGAATGAGGATGATCTTGGGAAGGCAGATGATCCTAGCTCTTATAAGGAAGCAATGAAGAATAAGGATTCATCTAAATGGCTAGATGCCATGAAAGATGAGATTGAGTCTATGGGCGCTAATGACGTATGGGACTTAGTGGAAATTCCTAATGGAGCCAAAACAGTAGGCTGCAAATGGGTCTACAAGACCAAGCGTGACTCCAAAGGGAATATCGAAAGGTTTAAGGCGAGACTTGTAGCAAAAGGGTTTACGCAAAGAGAAGGCATTGACTATAATGAAACCTTTTCTCCTGTCTCAACTAAAGATTCATTTAGAATCATAATGGCTCTCACAGCACATTTTGATTTAGAGTTGCACCAAATGGACGTTAAGACTGCATTCCTGAATGGAGATTTGTATGAAGACGTTTACATGACACAACCGGAAGGTTTTGTTGTGGAAGACGAGGAACATTTAGGATGCAAGCTAAAGAAATCCATATATGGCCTGAAGCAAGCCTCTAGGCAATGGTACCTTAAGTTTGATGAAGTCATAAGGAATTTTGGATTTAAGGAGAATGATGTTGATAATTGTACTTATGTTAAGTTCAGGGGGAGTAATTACACCTTCTTAATTCTTTATGTGGACGATATATTATTGGCCAGCAGCAGTGTGGACATGTCATGGGAAACTAAAAGATTTCTCTCGTCCAATTTTGATATGAAGGATCTCGGTGAAGCATCTTATGTTCTTGGTATTGAAATTCACCGAGATAGGTCCAAAGGAACATTAGGTTTGTCACAAAAGGCATACATTGACAGAGTACTAAAGAGATACAATATGCATAAATGCTCGCCTCTTTGCTCCTATTATTAAGGGCGATAAGTTTGGGAAATTTCAATGCCCAAAGAATGACTTTGAATCTGATCAGATGAAGGCTATACCTTACGCTTCAGCTGTCGGAAGTATTATGTATGCTCAAGTATGTACGCGCCGATTTAGCTTTTGTAACCGGATGCTTGGCGATATCACCAAATCCAGGACCGACCACCGAAAGCCGTTAAGAAAGTCCTACGCTATATGCAAGGCACTAAAGGTCACATGCTCACATACGTAAAATGCGATAACCTTGAGGTTGTCGGTTATTCGATGCTGATTTTGCGGGTGTAAAGACACTAAGAAGTCCACATCAGTTACATTTTCACCTCGCAGAGCAGCAATATCATGGAAAAGTGTAAAGCAAACACTTACTGCATCGCCGACAATGCAGGCTGAATTTGTGGCATGTTATGAGGCTACCGGGCAGGTGTGTATGGCTTAAGAACTTTATCCCGGGATTGAGAGTGGTAGACAGCATTTCTAGGCCACTCATTTTGTACTGCGACAATCAACCCGCAGTTTTCTATTCGAGTAACAACAAGTCAAGTGCAGCTGCCAAGCACATTGACATAAAGTATCATGTTGTGAAAGATAGAGTCCAGGATCAAACAATTAAGGTTGAGCATATTGGAACTAAATTTATGCTTGCGGATCCGCTCACAAAAGGCTTACCACCCAATATTTTTCGTGATCATGTTGCCGGCATGGGTTTATTGGAGAGCCTGTGATCCTGGAATAAGAGGACCATATAAAGTAACCAACTCCCATGAAGTATTATGTTATCCGATCGATATAGAAGGGAGCACTATAAGTACTGATGTCCAGCGGTATTTAATTGACTGTTGTGACGCATTACTTTGGTGTGAACTTTTATTGAGAGAGGGCTTATGATGTTTAGCCTTACGATCAAGGGGGAGAATGTTGGATATTGATCTAGGCCAAACGGCCGGATGAGGAAGACGTGGGCTCATCCCACGTCTAAGCGCCCTGATCGGGGGGGCTAACCGATTATGGTTACGGTCCCCCGTTGCGCAGCGCCATATAAAAGGTTAGGAGCTCCGGCCTCTCCTGGTTGACTAAGTTTCCCAGTGAGAACCAAAGCCCCGAACAAAACCCTAAGCAATCCGATCTCCTCCGCGCTGCTAGCAACGGGAAGGCCGTCGACCGCTGCCTCTGCAGGACTTCGCCGGTGACTCTCCGGATCCCGATCTGCACCGACTCGTCCCCACGCCTGCATCACGCAGGCACGAGGTCTTCGCTCTCATGGCGTTCATCGGCGACCGTGAGTCACCCTAATCCCTTAAGCCTAGGTGTTCTAGCTCTAGACTAGTGGATGATGATGTGTTATGCATGATGATAAGGACCTCACACAATGTGCTTCTTGATAGTGATATGAACGGACGACTAGGTGACTTTGGCCTTGCAAGATTGTATGACCATGGCACTGACCTACAGACAACACATGTGGTTGGTACCATGGGTTACCTAGCCCCAGAATTGATATCCACAGGCAAGGCATCCCCTCTCACAGATGTGTTCGCCTTCGGCACGTTCCTTCTCGAGGTGACCTGCGGGAAAAGGCCAGTGAGCAACAATACAGAGGATAATCAAGAGGTGCTAGTCGATTGGGTTCTTCAGCATTGGCGCGAAGGATCACTAACTGAGACAGTAGACACCAAACTACGAGGTGACTATAATGTTGATGAGGCATGCTTGGTGCTGAAGCTAGCGCTATTATGCTCACACCCATTTACCAGCGTAAGGCCTAACATGCAGCAAGTCATGCAGTACCTTCACGGTGATTTGCCACTCCCGGAGTTAACACATACAGACATGGGCTTTAGCATGCTTTCCCTAATGCAGGATGAAGGGTTTGACCCAATATCATATCCTTCGTCAAAGGCAAGCATTGCCACTATATCCAGCATCTCAGGAGGAAGATGATACACACGGTGCTTGCTGTTATCATGACTACTTGCATGCCACTCGTGATATTTTGTATTGATTCATGTACTTTGGAGCTAGCTAGATCTAGACTTTCATGGGCTTTTTTGTGAGAATGTGTACTATTTATATGCATGGCGTTTTACAGCTCACAATTTAACGCCTATATACAAAGCATCTCTTTTTTTTTCTAATGTATTGTACACACTATCATATCCTTCGTCAAAGGCAGGCATTGTATCGTCATCTCAAGAGGAAGGTGATATCTGTGGTGTTTGATGTTATCATTTGAGTGATTGAGTAGTCATGATGTTTTGCATACCCTCCCACCCACTGTATATAAGCATTCTCCTTTTTGAAATAAACGTACTCATGTGCGTTGTCGGTGGCAAGAAACTACCTTAAAACATGTACAGCAATTCATTTTAGTGAAATCAGATGTTATGGTTGTGCCTCAAAGATCTGATTTATTTCCTCAACAAACTAGCAAACCGCTAGAGATTTTATCCCAACAACTAGATATGGTTGTTTTATGTTGATTTTTCAAATATTAGGCCTTTAAATCTCTTCTTAGAGGTGTATATATTTTTAGAGGGGAGTTGCATCTGGATTATCTCCGTTGTTATTGGAAGAAAAAAAAAGAGGTAGTCATAATCCTCGTTAACTGTGCCATAGTGGCCCTTGATTTCTTATACTAGTTTTGTTTTATAGTGGACCATCTACTTCTCGTTACCTGAGGTTTTTTTCCCCATGAAATTGTAGTGTCATCTTCTTCTTCGCTTTTTTTCCTTCTAATTTTTGAGTCAAGTCCAAGTAAACTACCGTGCCTCGAGAATTTTTGCAATAGCTGCCAAACAAGGGCCCCACGGCTTGCTGTCAGCACATGACCTTATGGACAATAGTTTTACCAGATTTAATACAAGCTTATCAATTGGTTTCTGGTCTGGTCAGGGAGAAATTTTATTGTACCCCCGTTACACACAGCGATTTGTATCAGCGAACCAGGAGCTGACACGTGGCAGCAAGAAATAAAAATGTTATTTTTTACTGTTCCGCACTGTAGCAAGCCAATAAAAATGTTATTTTACTGTAGCAACAGTAAAAAATAATATTTTTTTATCGTCTTGCTACAGTGCGAAGCAGTAAAAATGACATTTTTTATTGGCTTGCTACAGTGCGGAACAGTAAAAAATAACATTTTTTATTTCTTGCTGCCACGTGTCAGCTCCTGGTTCGCTCGTGATACAAATCGCTGTGTGTAACGGGGGTACAATAAAATTTCTCCTGGTCAGGGGGGCAACGATCAAAGCCGCATGAATACGACTGGGATCGGAGTGACTGATTTGCGGTGGTTGCAGGCATCCAAGTAAAGCACGGCAATTTGACGCTTTCTAGAAGATAAATTATGGTTAATATACTACTAAAAATTTCGTAGATAGGTTCGTGGATTGATGTATGGTCATGTATAGCGAATATCAAAGTCAAGATAATTGAGGTAAGTGATTAAGAAAAAAGATAATCGAGGTAAGTACTTATTGCAGTGGCAACTGGCAACTCAGTCTTGGTCAGACCGAAGGATAATTCAGATGTAGATTCACCCCCATAACATTTCCATCATCTAGCAGCCTGAGAATTTTCGGCCAATCTAGCCCCTTTGCGTGTCATTTTGTCCGATATAGCCTCTATGCGCCCGAAATAACATGGCTGGCTCCCTTGCACACTCGGCCGCCACGCGAGGTCCCCTGCCCCCCTGCGCGAGCTAGTTGGCGCGGCCGGGGATGGCGCGAGCTGGCGCTAGGGGTGAAAAACGGTAACGGATAATTTGTTTTATCTGATATTTGTATCTGAGAAAATACGAATATGGTAAGTAAAATTCGCATTCGAAAATATTCGTATTCGAGAGTATTCGTATTCGAGAATATCCGTATCTGTATTCGTATTTGAGACTATTCGATTCGTATTCGATCTATTTCTAGAACCCATGAAAAATTCGTACAAAATTTGTGATTCAAAATTTGAATTTAGGCGGTTTAAAACCGATAACCGGTCAAAAATCAGTGAAAAATCGACAAAACCGCTAAGAATCCGTTTTATCCGATATTCGTATCCGAGAAAATCCGCATTCGAAAATATCCATATCCGTATTCGAGAATATTCGTATCCATATTTAAGAATATTCGAATTCGCATTCGTATTCGTTTTAAAAATATGGATTCGTATTCGTATTTGAGACTATCCGACCGTATCCGATCCGTTTCCACCCCTACCTAGCGCACCGCCCGGCCACATGAGGTCCCTTCCGTGATGCATTGGGCCTAGGCGTCGGGCACGGCTCCCAACCTCGTGAGGACCTAGCCCGCACCGCTTGTCGCCACACGTTGGGCTTGAGTCGGTCGGTCCCGGGCGCGCCAGCTACGTTGCGTGGTGGGGGGCGTGCCAGGTAGGGGTGGAAACAGATCAGATACGGTCGGATAGTCTCAAATACGAATACGAATCTATATTTTTAAAACGAATGCGAATTCGAATATTCTTAAATACGGATACGAACATTCTCGAATACGAATACGGATATTTTCGAATACAGATTTCCTCGTATACGAATATCGGATAAAACAGATTCTTAGCGGTTTTGTCGATTTTTCACTGATTTTTGACCAATTATCGGTTTTAAACCGCCTAAATTCAAATTTTGTACGGATTTTTCACGGATCTAGAAATAGATCGAATATGAATCGAATAGTCTCGAATACGAATACAGATATGGATATTCTCGAATACGAATACGAATACGAATACTCTCAAATATGGATACGAATATTCTCGAATACGAATACGAATATTTTTGAATGCGGATTTTGCTTACCACATTCGTGTTTTTTCGGATACGAATATCAGATAAAACGAATTATCCGTTACCATTTTCCACCCCTAGTGCCACGGGACTTCGCACGGCTGCTGAGAGTGTAAGGAGCTAGCCACATTATTTTGGGCACATGGGAGCGACATTGGGCAAAACGGCGCGCAAGAGGGCGAGATTGGCAAAAAATTCAAAGCCTAAGGGCAGTCCCAATGGGTGGTTTCTATGGCATTAAATAAGGTGATAAGCAGGCAAAATGCTGATGTGTCATTGGAGTTAAGGAGGAGAGATAAGGAAATGGTTTCTTGTACAAGAAACCATGTCTACACGGGAACCAAGATAGAAAGAGCTGTGATAGGTAGATGATAGGAGAGAAAAGATAGATGATTGGATGAAAATTTTATTTGTAGAAACTATCCATTAGGAGTATAGTTTCCATGGGCAGTGTCTACATTAATTGACAAGTATAGAAACTACCTTATAGTTTCTGCATTGAGAGTGCTCTAAGAGTCATGTTCCTTTCGACTGTGCATTATGTATCTATTACTGAAGCGATGTGTGTCTGTTGGTCGATACTAATTCGATCATACATATCTATCTATTATTAACATAAAAGAATCAAATAATTTATTCTAATTTATATTCCTGGCTGTGTAATTTGGTTTTCAATTTTTCAGGAAACATGTCGAACCCGGATTTAACCAATCCAGAATCCTCTGTAAAACCATTACAATATTCTCTACATCAATAGATAGTGTTTACAGATGCATTATTAAATCATTTCATAAACAACGTAAACTGTACCATACAATAATATTATAAGTCATCAGAGTTAAAATAGATCGTATCGGGTCAAGTTTACAATAGGGTCGTTTAGGCTAAATGATTACATTACACAAAATTGGATGTGGTAGCGGAAGCAAAAGGGGAAGGCGTATCTTACCATAGGCAACGACTGGAATGACCTATGTATGATTGATATTACCCAACAACGTGGATAATTTTGATGTACACAAACATCGAACTGGTCGGCCTAACTATGGCGAGATCTAGACTACTAGAAACTAAATTAATCTCCATGATTTTCATCACCATTAGCTTATTAATCTTCGTATTAGACATAATGACCTTGATCCACTAGTTTTGAAAGGTTTTGAGAGTGAGGATGAGCACATACAATAGTGCTCCACGAGTCAACATGTAAAATGCAAGTATTTATACATGTAAGATTTCATAAAGATAGCTCTGATTTTTTATTTGTTAAAAGCAACATTTTGAATTACAATAATTAGCAAATCCGATGACTTAGCATTTTAACTAATCATTTTTTAATAAAGAGATTGAAATTGTGCAATATTTATAGTGGTATAGGTTGCATCTACCATATGCTTAGTTTTGATTACTAAGGTTACATCTATCTACTTAACAACACTGGGTTACATCTATCTAGGGAAAAGTCAAATTCAGGTTACATCCACCAGACGATTTTTATCCCAGCCGCAAAGGTTTTTGAAATAGAGACTAATTCGAGCAAGTTCCTATGCCCGTTCTTGACTATAGACACAACTGTTCGAACAGTTTATACTCTATAGAGACTGTATGTGTGTGTGTGTGTGTATATATATATATAGTATAAATAATAGGGGCGTCATGGTGCCCAGGATCCATGAGTGAGACTTTCTATCCATGTTAATGACTTCCTTTCCATACTATTGTACTAACATGCATCTAAAATCAATCCAAAGGCAGAGAGGCTTAGTGCCCGGACACCATGATACCCCATTTATATATACACACACATGAATTATCTCCGTTGTTATTGGAAGAAAAAAACGAGGTAGTCATAATCCTCGTTGTGCCATATATATATAGTGGCCCTTGATTTCTTATACTAGTTTTGTTTTATAGTGGACCATCTACTTCTCGATCGTTACCTGTGGTTTTTTCCCCATGAAATTTTAGTGTCATCTTCTTCTGCGCTTTTTTATTTTTTATTTTTGAGTCAAGTCCAAGTAAACTACCGTGCCTCGAGATTTTTTGCAATAGCTGCCAAGGGCCCCACAGCTTGGTGTCAGCACATGACATTATGGACGATAATTTTTACAGATTTGATACAAGCTTATTAATTGATTGCTGGTCTGGTCAGGGAGGCAACGATCAAAGTCATCATGAATACGACTGGGATCGGAGTGACTGATTTGCGGTGGTTGCACGCATCCAAGTAAAGCACGGCATTTTGACGCTTTCTAGAAGATAAATTATGGTTAATATACTACTACAAATTTCGTAGATAGGTTCGTGGATTGATGTATGGTCATGTATAGCGAATATCAAAGTCAAGATAATTGAGGTAAGCGATTAATAAAAAAGATAATCGACGTAAGTACTTATTGCAGTGGCAACTGGCAACTCAGTCTTGGTCGGACCGAAGGATAATTCAGATGTAGATTGAAGCCTGGGAATTTTCGGCCAATCTAGCCCTTTGCGCACCATTTTGTCCGATATAACCTCTATCGCCTGAAATGACGTGGCTGGCTCCCTTGCACACTCGGCCGCCATACGAGGTCCCCCCCCCCCCCCCGCTAGTTGGCGCGCCCGGGGATGGCGTGAGCTGCCCTAGCACGCCACCCGGCCACGTGAGGTGGCGCTAGCGCGCTAGCACATGCTAGAGGCGAGCGGTGGCACAGGTCGGCGTAGCCAAGTGACGGTGGCCAGGCGTCGGCGCAACACGGCTGGCACAATGGCACGGCTGGGGCGGTGGCCGTGAGGGTGGCCGACGGCAGCGGCGGTCGTCGGGGACCGATGGGAGGCGATCGGTGGTGGCTGTGGTGTCACGATGGTGATGTGGGTTGGTGGCGGCTGCAGTGCGGCACCGGAGGCGACGCATGCAAGCGATGCGAGGCACGCAATGGAGGCTAGGCGGCGTGGCGCGACAGAGCACAGACCGGGTGGCGGGGGCTGCCGTGACTGTGGTTTTCATGGTCACGTGGTCGTCCAGTCAGTTGTGCGACTGAACCACGCATTCGCATGGTAGTTTTGTTGGGTCGTGCAGCGGAGCTTGGACAGACATGATTCGCTTGGTCGAATGGGGTTTCGCATGGTTGTGGAGATAGTGAACCCGTTTCCTCTCCGATCACGTTACCTCCTATCGTTCCTTTATCGAAATCACTGTGTCTGATCCGTTGCCTCCCATTCCACCTTGTAGTTCGCACGTGGCTGTTGAGGTAGCAGTTGGGCAATTGCGTACCTTTGATCTTTCAAGTAGTATGTCCGCCGAGCGGGCTCAAGGCAAGTACCTCACGGCCGTGACCTTTCTATTTCGCAAATCACATGTTTCCAGTTTACTTATCACCTTGTCATTAAGTATAATTATCATGTCAACCATGTTTGCTTGAGTAATATCATATCGTTAAAATCACATCACTAAGATTACCTGGCCAATATTATATCGCTAAAGTTACTTGGCTATTAGCAGATCACTAAGGCTTATTTGGTCAATATCATATCACCAATGCTGTCTAGTTATTATCATATCGTTCATGTTTGCTTGGTTATAGACTTTTAATATTGTATTCATGCCATGATGTTCTAAGTTATTTTATTTCATCTGCTTTTATGCTAATTAGGATGCTCAATTAAAATGTTCCAGAGTTCATGCTTTTAATTAGAGTTTTAGAATCTATGCTTAAATTGTTAATGGGGGGGTAGCATATGAACATGTTTGAACTTAGGTTTAAATTATTGACACTCTTTTGATATTAGGGCTGCTATATTTTGGTTTTCTAATATTATGTTCCAATAATTGTATGATGTTGTATTTGAGCCATGAAGGATGTATGTATTAGACCTGTTAATTTGACTAATAATCACTTATCACATAATAAAACTTGATTAGTTGATAACCTTGCGTAAGCTATATGATAATACCTCTTTAGGATAATCCCTATATCACTATCACCTTATCATTATTCCACATCGTCCTCCTGTCAGGAACTATGTGTCTCCATTTTTCAACCCTAGCACCTCTCTTTACTTCTCATAACTTTACCGTAGCCTTATCCTCACCATCTCTTAATTTCCTTAAATTCATAATATATAATATGTCCATGAAGTATCAGTTACCTTATCACCATATTATCATCCCCTATCATCCTCATATCGGGAATTATGTGTCTTCATTTTCAACCTTAGCAAATCCTCACACTTTTCCAAATTTTATCTTAACTTTCTCTTAGTTCCTTAAATTCACACATATAACATGTTAATAATATAACGGTTACCTGGCCTAGGATTATCCACATATAGGGGAGATTTCCACCCATCTGGTAACGTACGGGGAGCCGTACACTCTCGTTACTCAGGGTGTTACACCCCGTCTACGGTTATACAGTCAAGGACAACGTTGCGCCTGACTATTCTCGTATAATTAGGTATGTGGGAAGTAATTGCTAGTGCCATTGCCATAACTTGCTAAATAACAATTTTCCTTAATTACACTGTTTCTGCGATCTCCATCTCCGATCTATATTAGTGTTTCCGGTAATCTAGTTTCATTGCACTTAACATGTGTCAATTGCTTGCTTGCTTGCTTGTCCTTTACTCACCGTGTTACAACCGTTGTTGGGTACTTGCTGAGATTTCCAAATCTCACGCTTACTCTTTTCATTCTCAGGTAAAAGGCCAGTGGAGTGATAGCATCATGCATGGGTGGGAGCACTCGAGTTTTCAGCACTGTGGCTTGCCACTATTTGTTATTTTATTTGTTCTTTATTTGGTTAGAAGTGGATCGGTCCCATGTTTCAAACATCTATTTCATCCTCTGTTGATTCTTTTGTAAATTACCTTTAAAGTTTATTTACTCGTGATTTCTATTATTGCTTTTATTATTCATTCTTCATTTTGGCGACGTTCCATAGTAGTATCACACATCGGTATGTGGGGTGCTACAGGTGGAATCCGAGCCCAGGCAATAGTTTCTGGAAAAAAAATTTTGCACGTACATGGAGCTTCGGGTTAATTCATTCATGCATGCATATCTAGTCACTGGCATATTACCATGATTCCATATCTAATTACCATTTTCTTTATCCTATTGCTATCCTATGACATTGTTCCAATCGCTAGTTCCGACAAGAAGAGATTAAATTGTCTTTCTAATCCATATTCAGCTTTGCCTATTTCCTCGTATCTTCCAAGTCCTTTAAGTCCCATTTTTTCAATTAGGCCTTACCCGTCGGGGGACCGGCATGAGTCCAGCTCTTGAGGCTCTAAGAGGGTTCGTCATCATGGTTAGAACCGGTAGACCGCATCTCCTTCTTGCCGTTCCAAGGGTGGGAATTGCTCTGTAGCTCAGAGGACTCCTGGGAAAAGCCAATGTGTTATCACTGTGTAGAGGATCATAAGGGTAGTGACTGTGGCTATTCTAGCAAGTGCCACACTCATGGAATTCAGGGGTGCGAGACCTCTGTTGTTTCTAGAACCCTGATTCTATTCTTTTGCCTGGGCTCCTCTAGAAGTGCAAGGCCCTGGCTGCCACTACTTGTCAGCTTGTTTTTTCACCTTCACCCGCTGTAAATCAGAATGCAGTTGTCTTAGCTAGTTTCCTGCTCCAATTGCTACCATACCAAAGGGTACTGATGGACGTCTCTACGTACTACTGACTCAGGAGTGGTGTAGTTGTTACCACACCTTACCTCCCCATTATTATCCATTCCACCATTTAATTTCCTCATTTCCTGACCTTTTAGGTTTTGTCACTTTGAATTCATGCCATGCTCTTGCATTGTTGACTCAAGAGCTAGTTCTCCTTTTTGTCATCTTGTTTCTTTCAGTAGCACTCAGTACCCATTAGTATCTTGGTGTATCCCGTGGTGGTGACCACTACTATTGGATCTTTGCTAGCAATCTTACCTGTCTCAATGTTGCCTGGGAGTTGAAGGCCAAAAGTTTCAGCATTGACGCAATTGTGGCACCCATCCAACCCTTGACCTATTGTGAGCAGGGACTAGCTGTCTCTTCATTCCGCTTTTATCCATTGCTTGACCGCAAGATTATTTTTCTTCATGATAACATAGAGATCGTTTATTAAGGAAAAAAGTGATACACCGATCTCTTATTCTTGGCCTTTTATTTCGATCATTGTTGGATGACCAAGTCAGGGTGCCTTCCTGTCATGTTAGAGAAGCCTATCATTGGATCCTTGTTCAAAGGTTTACCTATTGATCGAGAACTTCTTGATATCTTCTCTACGAAGCTTCCAGGTCAGTCTCCAGTTGGAGTAGTTGAGTGTGTCATTGATATTATCCCTAGCACCACTCCTATCGCCAAGGCTCCTTACCATCTTTCCCATGCTGAGTTAGAGAAGTTGAAGCGACCATTAGATGCCCTCAGAGCAAAGACTTTATATGACGCTTTACCTCAAAGTGGGCTTCCCTGATCACTTCTGTGGATCAGAAAGGTATGATATGTGTATGTGCATTTATTATTGAGCTCTCAAAGTGGGGACTATCAAGAACCGATACCCTTCACCTCGTATTGATGATATCATTGACCAGCTCAAGGGTATCAAGTTCTCCTTCAAGATAGAATTGCAGTCCGGCTACCACCAAGTCTGGATCAAGACTTTCAATATCTTGAAGCTTTCCGCTCTGATTATGGTCTCTTTGAGTTCCTAGTGATGCCTTTTGGGCCGACCAATGCGCCGACAGTATTTATGGATCTGATGCATCGAGTATTCCATGAGTACTTAGATCAGTTGTCATCATCCTCGTCGATGACATATTGATTTATTCCAGTACCGTGGGGAAGTATGAGCAGCACCTTCAGATTGTACTCGATCCCCTTTGAAAGCATCAACGTCTTGCTAAATTGAAAAAAATGTGCTTTTTGGCTTTCGTTTGTCAGTTTCCTTGTCCATGTCATCAGCAGCAAAGGCTTTTCGTGGATCCTTCTAACGTTGCTGCGGGAGTGGACTAGTCGAGATCCAACAACGTGGCGGAGATCTGTAGTTCCTGGGTTCCACCCGAGTATTACCGTCGTTTTGTCCAGGATTTCTCTTCCACTTCCAAGCCATTGACTAAGTTGACTCCAAAGGGCGAGTAGTTTCTTTGGATGAAGGAATGTGAGTCCAGCTTTTAGACCCTGATGGAGCGCTTTTTTTCTGCTTCCATTCTTTCCTTGCCCTGTAGATCTGGCGCCATCATCTCCACAGAGAGTGGTGCAATAACTTCTCTAATCATAAGAGTTTGATGTACCTTCTCACTCAGAAATAATTGAAATTGAGGTATGTCGTTTGTTAGAGTTAATCAAGAACTACGACCTCACTATCTTTTACCATCTAGCAGAGCTATTGTGGTGGTCGACGCCTTAGCAGGAAGCAAAGTGATGGTGTTCCTATCCCAACCTCAGACCGGGAGGGCTTAGGGATCTCCAAACTACCCTTTATTCATATTCTCAGCGCTAACTTTGGGGAAATTGGAAACTTCCTCCCCTTTGCTTTGATGCTTTTGCTAGAGGCCTAAGCCTCAGGTTCGAAGACCAACACTCTCATGGAGGGGTCACTCGGGCTAAACCTCATGGCCCTGACTTGTCTGTCGATGGTAAAGGGCTGTTCATTTTCGTGACCGCATTTGGCGTCATCCGATTCACAATTAAAGATAGATATTTTTTGTGATGCTCATAAAACTCCTTATTCTATTCATCCTAGCGAGACTGTCATTCAAGGACCTTCAACGGCAATTTTGGTGCCTGAAAATAAGGAAGTACATAGCTAAGTTTGTATCTCAGTGTGCAGGTTGCTAGCTAGTGAAAGCAGAGCACCGCAGTCCTACCAGACTTTTGTAGCCATTGGGGATTTCCAGTGGTAATGGGAAGTTATTGCTATGGACTTCTTTGTTGGATTTCCTGGATCACCCCAGCATATGGACTATACTGGGTCATGATCGACCATCTCACCAAGACGGGTCTCTTCAGTCTAATCAAAACCACCTACTCAGCCAGTGATCTTACTAATATCTATGTCAAGGAAATTGTTCGTCCCTATGACATTCCTGAAACCTTTGTCTCAAATGGTGATACTAAGTGTTCCACACTTTTGGAAGAGCTTGCATCAGAATCTGGGTATGAAACTCAATTTCAGCACTACATTTCATCCTCAAACTGTTGGCCAATCCGAGAAGACCATTCACACATTATAGGTCATGTTGCGTTTTGTATCATCACTTGAAGGGCAACGGGAGAACCGCTATCTCTTGCAGATTCTCTTATAATAATAGCATTTCACTCTAGTAATGGCATGGCTCCTTTTGAGGTATCAGAGGTAGGCTTCGCTATTCTCCCCTTCATTGGGATGAGGAAGGGGAGAAAGAGTTATTTGGGCCTCATCAGGTCAGTGGTTGGGAGGAGCAAAAGTGAGCATAGCAGGAACAATTTGCTTTCAGCAGGAGTCACCAGAAAGGTGTTGCTGACCATTCTCGTCATCCGTTGGAATTCGAAGTGGGTGATCAGATTTCCTTGAGAGTCTCTTCGACCAAAGGTGTGATTTGGTTTGGGGGCAAAGGAAGGTTGAACCTCGTTATGTTGAGCCATTCCCTATCACGGAGCGAATCGGGAAGCTTGCTTATCGTTTGGAGTTGCTTGTTTCTTCGGGTTGGTGCCCATAACGTCTTCAATATTTCTATGTTGAGGAAGCATCTTAAGGACCCAGATGACATTCTGGAGTTGTCCAACTTGGAGGTCTGGGGGGACCTGCCCATTAGGGCACAACCAGTCCATATTCTAGAACATTTAGAGTGTTAACTACGATGCCGAACCATTTCTTATGTCAAGGTTCCATCAGATGAAACATGAAGCTACCTGGGTGTTGGAAGTCCCAGATGCACAAGAATCACCCCAATATCTTTACCTCAGGCTTACTGCTTAGGATGATCTCCATCTAATCAACCTACTCAAATTTCGTTTGTCCTACCTTCTGGAGCTAGTCGATTCGAGGTCGGATCATCTTTTAAGGGGGGAGAGCTTTTCTAGAAGGGGCCACTAAACCCTAATTAGCCCTAGTTTAAGGGCTTAATAAAGGGGTGAATCTTTTCCCGTGCCGACGTGGGCCTCGCGGCTGTCCTCCCTCTTCGTGGTGACCTTCTGTAACGCCCTAGGGTCCAAACCGGCTCAGACCTAACCACATTCTGGATAGGCCACGCACATGTAGCAACCCGCTTGCACTTTCGTCCTCGCTTCGCGCAAAACGGTTAACCGGGGGTGCTACCATTGGAACTCCTAGGCTTATGTGTAAGTGCTACTCAAGGTAAGCTAGCAAGAGAAATTCATGTGCACACACACACATGGGCCAACATGGGCTGGGGTGTCACATACACCCCCCCTTAAAGGACCCGACGTCCTCGTCGGACCAACATACCCACACCGGGGCAAATGAAAGTATCTCCCCTCTTGGCACACGTCTGTACGTCCAGTGCCGGCACATATACCATGCCGTGTGTCCGCTACGGGCCCACATGCGCCATGCGTCATATGTCCATGCCCTTGACCCGTACATGCCCATGTAACCGCGAAGGTCGGCTCTGATACCATTTGTAACACCCTAGGGTCCAAACCAGCTCAGACCTAACCACATTCTAGATAGGCCACGCATCGTAGCAATCCGCTTGCACTTTCGTCCTTGCTTCGCGCAAAACGGTTAACCGGGGGTGCTACCATTGGAACTCCTAGGCTTATATGTAAGTGCTACTCAAGGTAAGCTAGCAAGAGAAATTCATGTGCACACACACACATGGGCCAACATGGGTCGGGGTGTCACACCTTCGCCACCATTTTTGTGGGTGTTTGCTAGCTTCGAATCTCTTGTATCCCCTGCGTGGCATTCCAGAGGTCTACTAGCTCATGTTGCAGTGTTTCAAGCGCTGCCACCAGGGTGCCCTTGGCTTGCTGCGTACCGATGGCAAGATCGCTGGGGTCTACGGGCGTGGAGGCACATGTGGCAAGGGTCGTTGGCGATGACAGCTTGAGCGCTAGGGTCATTGGATGTGCCAATGCAGGCATTGAGTTGATGAACGTGCTGGTGCGGGCATTGGGGTTGACAGACATGCCGGCGGCCGCCAATGCTGCACCCTTCGATCGTTGGGCTCCCCATGTCGCCGTTTGCTATTCACTACTCGCAGCGCTAGGGCATCCCTGCCATGGGGGCGGGGGGCCCTCGGCTACCAGCCCTCGCGTCTTGGTTTTGGTGGCCACTATCACCGTGCTTCTCTTTCGCTTGGCCGCCACCACCGCTTTCTTAGGTGCCATTATTCCCTCAAGCTTGTAGCTTGCTCATCGTCCCCCACGGATATCGCCAACTATTGTGACTATGGACCAAACAATAAATAGGGAGGTATGGTGTGGCTGATGAGGGCCACCCAAAGCCTTGCCTATACTAGAAATGAGGATGTGCGGAAGAATGAGCTCTCCCTTTCTTACTCCTTCACTAAAGTTATATATACATAGCCTTAAGACTTGATTACAGGAATGCCCCTCTCAGTGACTTACTGTGTTAGAGATATAAATGTCCTTTTACATGTTTATTGAGCCTCTTGGCCCAATAGACCGAACGGGTGGAGATGGAGCCACCCCTACAACAGTCATCCTCATCCTCCCCACACCGTTGCTCGTACAATTGCCCCCACCCCTCCTCCTTCATTCTCCTCTTTTCTTATTGCCCCAGCCATGGCAGCATCAACCCCAGCAACACCTCATCGGTAGTTGCACTCTGCCACTTCCTCCACCTTCTCTAGTCTCGCGTCAGCCACCCCCTCCTCTGTGACACTGTAGCCATGCGTGCCATCCACTCCCTTGCCTTTGATTGCAACCCCTCCTCACCTCCATCCACCTCCTCTTTGTTGCCGCCCTCGCCGGCGACATCATGTTAGAGCTGTGTCACCTGGTCCCTCTCCTCCAGCATATCATCATCCTCATCCTCCCGCACCGCTGCTCATACCAAAGTGCCTCCATGACAAACAAGCGCCACTGCCGTCGGTGTTGGCGTTAAGGAAGAAGCAACAAGGGATGTCAAAGAGGTAGATAACGAGGTCGCCAATGTTGAAGGTGAGGAGTAGCGTCATCGGCAAACAGGGCTATAGCTAGAGTAGCGATGTGCGGTGATTGGAGGAGGGAAGAAGGAAGGAGGGAGGAAATGTACCGGGGGTTTTGGTGGATCTGTGGTTGCTAGCATAGGTGAGCTTTTGTGGTCACCGGTGCCGGATTTGGAGGGGATGGGAGGCGGTGCGAATTGGTGTGGCACAGAGGCAGCGAGGTGTGGTGATGGCATGGGGAGTGGCAGTGGTGGCGCGGTGGAGGGAGCAATAGATGTGGTAGAGGGAAGAGAAAAGTGGAGGGTGGACGCTGACGGCCACCGGTGCCAAAGTAAAAGAAGAGGAGAAAAGGGCTTAAACACGCATCGCAAATGCCCACCCGCCAGGGTCGGGGCAAGAAGAAAAGAGGATACGCGGAAGAAGGGGGAGGTTGAAGAAGAGGGGCATAAATGTCCATATACAGGCAAAACTGTCAAAAATAGCAAACCATGAATTGGCTTCTCTGTAGAATGGTAAATTATAAATTGCATCCTATAGAGCAGCAAATTCTAGAGTGCCCCTTCATAGAGTGGCAAATCATAGATTATCCCATATATTAATTTGACTGGAGAATTCGGTACAAGTGTCTTGTTAAATAAAAACAAGAAGGTACACTTAACAGCATCGGGAGAACATGCGAGTCATCTACCTCCTGAGAGATCAGATATTGTGCCGCTGCTCGTCATTGTAAGTGGGTTTGTTATGGCCACCGGATCCAAACCTTTGTTCTGCATCAAGGAAAGCATGTTGAAGCTCATGTGTGTCGGATTTAGCTCCGGTGGTGGCATATCGCCATTGAGATACTGCATAATTTGCCTCATGTTGGGCCTTACATTGATGAAAGGGTGTGAGCTCAACAATCCTAACTTCAGAGTTAGGCATGCCTCGTCAACATTGTAGGCACCTTGGAGCTTGGTATCCACTGCATCGATGAGTAATCCTTGGTGCCAACGATCGAGCACCCAGTCGACTAACATGAGTGGATTGCCTTCTGCAGTTCGATCGATGGGCTTTCGCCCACAAGTGACTTCAAGAACAAACATGCCAAAGGCAAATACATCACTAAGAGGGGTTGCTTTGCTGGTGCGTGCTAGCTCGGGAGCTAGGTATCCAATGGTGCCAACAACATGTGTGGTTTGAGGGTCAGTGCCATGGTCATATAACCTTGCTAAGCCAAAATCACCTAGTCGCCCATTCAATTCACCATCAAGGAGCACATTGCTTGGCTTGATGTCTCGATGGAGTACAACTTTCTCCCACTCCTCATGGAGGTAGAGCAAGCCAGATGCAATGCCTTTGATGATTTGGAATCTTTGGGCCCAACTTAAAGTAGGCTTGTTCTCGAGACCATACAAGTACTTGTCAAGGCTTCCATTTGACATGTACTTATACACTAAAATAAGTTCACCTTTTCGTCGACAATAGCCATGTAACTGTACAAGATTGCGATGTTGGAGGCGGCAATACCTTAGTCGCTCAGCATACCTTAGTCGCCTTCGAACAAGAAGAATGACAATGGTGCCCACAACGATAACAAACGCTGCAGTGACTATAGGCAGTACGATTTCCAATACCTTGGATTGAGGCTTGGGGCCTTCACGAGGGAGCTTTGGCAACTTGGTGATGTCAATGGCGGAGCAGACTGTCCATGCCGAAACTCCAACCAAGCACGCATCTTGTCGCGCGATGAATGAGCCTGCCGATGATGAGAAGCCGACATATGCCATATCTGTGATCACTCTTGAGAGGTTGTAGGTTGTAGAGAGTAGTGGATTGATGGGTTTGGCCATGTTTAGGAGCCAAGGTCACATTGATCTGTTTGCTATCCCTATCATATTCCACCCACACCGCATCAATTTGTAGCTCGCAAGTGTCACGTTGTGGAAGTTACCATTGCCGTCGTCGTAATACCCGGCGCTGCTGGAGTTCACAGATTTGAGACCGTTGATGTCGATTCCGACATGGTTGTTGTTGATGTCCTGGAACTCGTCATTTCGATTGGTGTCGAGCTCGACGGCAAAGAAGCGGTTCATTGCGTTGCCATTGTTGTGGTCGTTGATGAGGCCCATGTGTTAGATTGATCTCTAACAGATTAGCCCAACGGCTAATCTGGACCTTGATAACGCGCCCTGATCGGGGGCGCTCAGCCCAACAACTGGCTGATGGGCCCCCGTCGCGCTGCGCTATATAAAGAGGTGGGGGCCGGCGGCTCGCGTCACGAGGTTCGACTGAGCCGTACAACCCCACCGACAAACCCTAGACCGATCGCGAGTGCGCAGCCAGCGGCGGAAGCACCATCGCTGCCGGCGTCGCGGATCTACACCACCGCCGCCCGTCTTCCTCCTCCCGACCGCTTCACCGACGATGGCCAACTCCTCCGCTACACCGGACGGTCGGTACCCCACTCTCTCTCCCTTCCTCTCGATCTAAACCCCAAGCGCAAAGAGAAGAATCACATTGGTATCGAGCCTTACCGCGTGAGCCGCGGCGCCGCGCCGCCGTTCGGCGTTGCGCCCGACGGCCACGCCATCGGCGCCGCCGCTTCCCGCCGTGTCGCGCGATCCAAAATCGGGGCGGCGGCTGCCGCGCGGTGTCGCGGCGTCTGCGGCGGCGGCAGCGCCCCACCGAGCGGCGCGCAAAGCGCCCGCGTGGGCGAGCCGCGCAGCCCTTCGCTAGAGGGGTCGGCGGCGGCGGCCCCATGGCCCAGCAGGTGGGCGGCGGCGGACGACGCGACGGCGGCGGCGGGCGAGCACGACGACGGCGGCGGCGCTCGCGCGCGCGAGGTGCCGAGCAGCGAGCGGCGGCGCGCGCGCTTCCGGCGGCGGCGACGGTCGGCCCGAGTGGATCGTCGCCATCGAGGCGGCGGCGGCCGGCCCCAAGCGGCGGGTCGGCTCATGGCCATTTTGCCCCTAGGGTTAGGGTTGGGGGTGTTATCCCCACCGCGCGCCTCCTCGGCCGTCCGATCTGATCGGACGGTCGCCGTTCTTGCTGGCCGAATGGGCGCGCGTGGCTTGTTTTTTGATGGGCCGATGGAGGCGTGAGGCCGGTTTATGGGCCAAAATGGCCAATTTTTGCACAGTAATTCCAAAATGGATTTTAATTGTTTTCAGAAGTATTTATTGAATGAAAATTGAATCAAATCTCTGTAAATTTTTGCACCAACGTGTTAAATTTTCAGAGATTAAAAGAGTACAGTTATAATGCTTCTGAATATTGAATTATGTTTAGAATAATTACAGTTTCCGCTGCAAAAGTTAATGATTGATTGTTTTCATTATTAAATTCGAACCAACGGGAGAATTTAATTTTGAAAAATAGAGATAATTTCCAGAGATTTATGATATTGTTATTTTCTGACCAACGTTGATGATAACAGTATTATAAATTTTTTAATTGATGATTTTATGCATTATTTCTATTTCTGCCCAACGGTGATGTAGATTTAATGCATAGATAAAATTGATTTAAATTGTATGTCGTATTTTTGACCAACGTTGGAAATAAGGCATATAATTTTTGCTGTAATTAATGTTTAAATGTTCTCACTGTATATGGATTGTGGTTTCAGGAGGATACTCCTTGATGGGCTACATCAGGGATATCCCTGTTCTCAAAGGAGACAATTACGGTGAATGGAAGAAAAAGATTGACCTGGCCTTCATCTTGGCTGAGGTGGACTGGGTAGTCACCACACCGTGTCCCACAGAGCCTGTGGCACCTGTGAGGGACGAAAATGAGGCTGATGCTGCTTGGCAGACCAGACAGAGGGACTATGCTCCCATAAAGATGTCATATGATCTTGATCATAAAAAGTGGGTCACTGCCAATAAGAAATGTTTGGCTGTGATAAAGAACACGATTGAGCCTGCTATTGTGGGCTCAATCGCAGAGTGTGACACTGTCACAGAGTACCTTGAAAGAATAAAGAGTCAGTTTACTGGCTCTTCAAAGACTTATGCTACACAGCTGATTAAGCAGCTTGTGACAGAGAGGTACTCTGGAGGTGGCAGTGGCATAAGAGAGCACATACTGAGGATGAGCAACATAGCATCCAAGCTCAAACCAATGGATTTGGCTCTCAAGGATGAGTTCCTTATTCATTTGGTTTTTGCTTCCTTTCCCAAAGAGTTTGACACATTTGTTGTCAACTACAATATGCAACCAGAAAAATGGGATCTGGAGAAATGCATAGCTATGTGTGTGCAAGAGGAGGAAAGAATTAAATCCTCACATGGTGGATCTATCAACTATGTGAAGGATAACAAGAAAAAGAACTTTAACAGTACCTCCTTCTCAAAGAACAAGGGAAAAGCCTCTGTCCATCAGCCCCAACAGAATAAATTTGCTGTAGACAAAGATCAGTGTCTTCACTGCAAGAAGACGGGACATTACAAGAAGAACTGTCCTGATTATTTAAAGATGATAATGGCAAAGAAAGGTGAGAACATTATTACCTTTATAAATGAATCCCTGTATGTGCAATATTCGAAAACCACTTGGTGGATTGACTCAGGAGCAACTGTTCATGTTGCTAATTCATTACAGGGATTCCGTTCGACGAGGACTACGCAAAGAAACGAAAGATGCATTAAAGTTGCAAATGGAGTCAAAGCTGAAGTTGAAGCCGTTGGCGATCTTTCATTAGAATTAGCTAATGGCTCCACTCTTTTACTTAGAGATGTCCTTTTTGTACCCTCTTTACAGAGGAATTTGATTAGTGTGTCAAATTTGGACAAAGATGGTTATGATTGCAATTTTGGAAATGGCAAGTGTGAAATAATGTTTAATAAAGAATGTGTTGGTCTTGCCATTTTACAGAATGAGCTTTATTTGTTGTTATTATGTGATGATGTGAATGTCGTATGCAATAATGAGAACGTTATGTGCGAAAGTGATTGAATCTCGTCTCACGAATGTAAACAGAAAACGAAAGAGAACTCTAGATGAGTCGTCGAAATTATGGCACTGTCGTTTAGGCCATATTTCGAGGGGGAGAATAGAAAGACTAGTAAAGAATGACATTCTTCCTCCATTAGAGTTCTCAGACTTAGAACAATGCAGAGAATGCATTAAAGGAAAATATGTAAAGAAAATTAAAAAGACGCTAAAAGAAGCACAGAGTTCTACAAATTGTTCACACGCACATTTGTGGTCCTTTTCTGTACAAAGTGTGGATGGTTATGACTCGTTCGTAACATTCACGGATGATTACTCCCGTTATGGATATATTTATCCAATCAAAGAAAGAAATGAAGCCTTAGATAAATTCAAGATATTTAAGGCTGAAGTTGAAAACCAACACGATTTAAAGGTTAAGATAGTCCGATCGATCGTGGGGAGTACTACGATCGACATACCCCATATGGACAAGTTCTGGACCTTTTGCAAGGTTTTTACAGAAAATGGTATAGTGGCCCAGATTCTATGCCGGGCGAACCTCGAGAAAATGGAGTAGCTGAAAGACGCAGCCGCACTCGATGGATATGGTGCGAAGCATGATGAGCTATTCCACACCGCCATTGAGTTTATGGATGGAGGCGTTGAAAACCGCCATTCATATTCTCAACAGAGTGCCTAGTAAGTCGGTGCCCAAAACACCGCATTTGAGTTGTGGACAGAAGAGTTCCTCACTAAACCACTTACGTGTGTGGGGAGTCTGCTGAGGCTAAAGTATTTAACCCAAACCTTGGGAAACTTGATCCCAAAATGATAAGTTGCCATTTCATTGGCTACCCGAAAAGTCAAAAGGTTATCGTTTCTCTTGTCCGACAGATATACAAAGTTTGTAGAAACGAGACACGCTATCTTCTTAGAGGATAAAATGATCGGGGAGCATGGTAGCTCGGAGATTGACCTTGAAGAGAAGCGGTGTATGCGCCCACTCCGATGATTCAAGAGCCATTCTTCACACTACTGCCGTCGCTGCACCGACGGTGCAAGACAACAGGTGCCAAGACTGTTATTGTTCCTCCCGTGGCAACAATGAATGAGAATGAAGAACCTGTTCTTCAGATCATATAGAACCTATTGCCACGATGAGGGGAGCAACAAAGACCTCAAGCAGTAGATGTACCAAATGAGGAGGCCCAGGAGGTCTCAAAGAGTAAGAAGATCAGCTATTTCGATGATTATCAGATTTATCATACAGAGGAATTTCAAATGGAGGATGATCCCACCTCATTTGAAGATGCCATGAGAAGCGGAAATTCCTCAAAATGGCTTGAGGCCATGGAAGAGGAAATGAGGTCCATGAAGACTAATAAAGTCCGGGACTTGGAAATTATTCCTAAAGGAGCCAAAACAAGAGGTCAGTAAATGGGTCTACAAGACAAAGCATGACTCCCAAGGAATATAGAAAGATACAAAGCGCGACTTGTGGCAAAAGGCTTTACGCAAAGAGAAGGGATTGATTACAATGAGACCTTTTCTCCGCCTCATGTAAAGATTCCTTCGAATCATAATGGCATTAGTAGCACATTATGATTTAGAGTTACATCGATGGATGTAAAGACGGCATTTCTTAATGGGGATTTGGAGGAAAATGTTTACATGGCACAACCGAAAGGTTTTGTTGTGGAAGGAAATGAAAGAATGGGATGCCGCCTAAAGAAATCAATATATGGGTTAAAGCAAGCTTCAAGACAGTGGTATTTGAAGTTTGACAGTACAATAAGAAAATTTGGGTTTAAAGAGAGTGTAGAGGACAACTGTGTTTATGCAAAGTTTAAAGATGGGAAGTTTATCTTCCTAATCACGTATGTGGATGATATTCTCTTGGCTAGTAGTGATGTCGATCACATCGGAGACAAAGAAGTTTTTGTCCTCAAACTTTGATATGAAAGATCTTGGTGAAGCTTCGTTCGTTCTAGGGATCGAAATTCACCGAGATAGAAACAAAGGGGTATTGGGACTGTCACAAAAGGCATACATAGAGAAAGTCTTAAAGAAATTTGGTATGCATAAATGTAGTCCTTCACCTGCACCTATAGTCAAGGGCGACAGATATGGGGATTTTCAATGCCCCAGGAACCAGTATGAGATCAATCAAATGAAAGCGGTTCCATATGCTTCAGCTGTCGGAAGCTTACAGTATGCTCAAGTGTGCACACGCCCTGACTTAGCATTTGTTACCGGGTTACTTGGCAGATTCCAGAGCAATCCTGGAATAGAACATTGGAAATTGATAAAGAAAGTCTTGCGTTATTTGCAAGGAACAAAAGGTCTCATGATGACATACGAAGATCAAATTTACTCCATATAGTGGGGTATACTGATTCGATTTTGCGGAGATGATAGAAAGTCTACATCCGGATATGTATTCACTCTCTTTGGAGGAGCTATATCGTGGAAAAGCTCAAAGCAAACCGTCACTACATCGTCCACAATGTATGCCGAGTTTGTAGCATGTTATGAGGCTACGGGCAGGTGAATCGGCTAAAGAAGTTCATACCCGGTTTAAAAGTGGTTGACGACATCAATAGACCACTTAAGTTGTACTGCGACAATGAACCCGCAGTAACGTATGCCCACAACAATAAGTCAAGTGGTGCTGCCAAACACATTGACATAAAGTACTATGTTGTGAAAGATAAAGTTCGGGATCAAATTATAAGTCTAGAGCATATAAGTACCGCAAAGATGTTAGCGGATCCGCTTACTAAAGGCTTACCACCCAACGTGTTCAGAGAACATGTAGCCGGCATGGGTTTAAGGGAAAGCCTATGATTCCTGGACTAAAAGATGGCCCAAAAGATTAAAGTAACTATTTCAGAACAAGAGAGGTGTATTGTAGCTGTTGAATCTATCGGCGATTGACCGTGACGATGAGACATGTTCTATGCACTGATCTGTGATGGAATGTGTAAAGTCAAAAGTAATTAAAGTTAAAGCATAAAGGAGATCAAGGGGGAGAATGTTAGATTGATCTCTAACAGATTAGCCCAACGGCTAATCTGGACCTTGATCACGCGCCCTGATCGGGGGCGCTCAGCCCAACAACTGGCTGATGGGCCCCCGTCGCGCTGCGCTATATAAAGAGGTGGGGGCCGGCGGCTCGCGTCACGAGGTTCGACTGAGCCGTACAACCCCACCGACAAACCCTAGACCGATCGCAGAGGGTGCGCAGCCAGCGGCGGGAAGCACCATCGCCGTCGACGTCGCCGGATCTACACCACCGGCCGCCGCCGTCTTCCTCCTCCCCGACCGCTTCACCGACGATGGCCAACTCCTCCGCTACACCGGACGGTCAGTACCCCACTCTCTCTCTCCCCCTTCCCTCTCAGATCTAAACCCCAAGCGCAAAGAGAAGAATCACACCATGTACTGGCTTGGCATTGCGGTTGAGAAGTTGTTGCTCGCGGCAACGACGAAGGAGATGCCATGGCCGCAGATGTCAGGTTGGACGCAGTAGATGGCAAACACGTAGGAGACAGCAAAGGACTGCACTGTCCCATTGGGTGTCTTTCTGAAGTGGAGTGGAGTTGGGTGGAAGGCATGGCCTTTGAGCCGGACAGTGCCGTTGGTCAGCTCAAGTAGGCCATTTGGTGTGACCGTGGCCACACCGTCGAGGGTGAGGTTTGCACCGGCGAAGCTTGAGTAGACAAATTGGTCTTCACCGGTAGCAAGGTCTGAAAGGTTAAGGACAAGGAAGAAGAGGAGATGTAGAAACGAGGACAGAGGTTTCATGTCAGACATGAGCATAAAGCAACTCACTGAAGATGCAAGGACGTAAGCTTCACCAGCACTGAAGCTTGCACTCTATTAGGCACTTGGCAGTATATATTTTGCAGTGACCAGTGAGTAGGCATGGCTTGCTTGTTGGGAGTCCTACCCTGTCTACTATTCCACAGGCGTGTGATCTGGGAAGATGAATGGGTCAAGTAATTAGTATACTGAAAATGAGATTTGTTTGGTCAGGTTTCCTGAAAAGCATCCTCTGAACAATGACCTGCAGGCTGCTAACTGATCTTACATTGCCCAGAATTTCAAGATTAATGAATGCTATGATGTTGAGCGCCTGTATGTACAGATATTTCTGTAGTGGTGGCTGGTGGAGATTACCTAGAGTTGAGGGAACCTGTAAGCACCTGTAAGTTGTACAGATATTGATCTGAACGATGCGCTGCAATATAATGTAATCTTTCTCCGATAGTCTGATGTGATCTGCTCTAGTCCGATTTGATCTGAGTTAGGTCCTACCAGATGAAAACGAACTTTACGTAAGGCAGAGGGATCTAAAGATAGAAGTAAATTTATGCAGAGGCATGTCCGGTTATACACGCTGTAGAAAGATCTTGGTAAATTTAGGATGTTTAAACTTTAGATGAAGTTTTGTTTTGCCTACCTGTGGCTACCCGGTTATATAAATGTGGAGTGATATCATTCGTTTTGATATTTCGTACGATTTAATTTAGCTACGGCAGGGAGATTAATCTTAAGATTTGACATATTGATGCTGTGCTGGGCCTGCAGCAAAGTAATGGGCTGAGTTGGGAGATGGCTGGACCTCGGTTTAGCCTCTTTTTTTTCTCTTAATTTCCCCCAATTCCGGGGAAGATTTTTCACATGTAAAGTCTGGATGTATTCGAAGTATATATATGTCCTGGGGAGCTGTATATTCCGCATCACACAGAGGTAGGTCTAATACAATATTCTCGAATATACAGACTGTAAAGCTATTTAAATTAATTTGCAGCAAGGGCAAGTTGCGAATTTTTTGTACGAATAATCTACTTTTTATTTGAAATTACAGAAATATACCCGCGGGAAATTTTTTTACAAACATAGACTCCAATCGCCCAATTGGGGAGCGACTAGAGGTGACACGTGGGGAATATGGTAACGGTTGGGCGAATTATTGCTGTCTCCTGAGCGTTGGGCGACTGGAGTTTCAGTCGCCCAACGCTCGGGCATGAATCAGCGTGGGAGTATCATGAGATAGAGGTTCGGTTGCATTCTATGTTTGCTGATAAGGCAGTACTGCAGGATGCCATCAAGCTGTTGGCCCTTTCAATGCAACGGACATTTCGTATCGTGAAATCAAGCCAGGAGTAGTACACTGTGAAGTGCGAGCAGGCCGGTTGTCCTTGGAGGGTGTACGCACGTAGATCAAAGTATGAGACTCACTGGATTGTGTCAAAAGTGGAGCCGCACTCTTGCATTCTAAACAGTGTTTTGGCGAGGCATCGTAACCTAACATCCACCTTTATAGCCAATTTGATGTACGGAGAGATAGTGGAGAAGAAAGACATGGAGGTCACGCATATCGTGGTAGCTATCGAGAATAAATTCAAGTACAAGATTAGCTATGCGAAGCCGTGGCGTGCCAAGCAGAAGGCATTGGAAAAATGTTTTGAGTCTTTCGAGGTGATGTACGACAATCTTCGTCGTATGCCTAAGGTGTTGCAGGACAGGAACCCAAGCACGTATATCGCTGTGCAAGACAAGCCGTCCACAAATCCACTAGGATATGTGGTGTTGCAGAGAGCCTTTTTAGCATTTGGTGCTTGCATTGAGACATTCAGGCACATGCTGCCAGTGATCTTAGTTGACGGGACTTTTTTGATCGGCAAATACAAGAGGCAGATCCTGACGGCCATAGGCGTTGACGGCAACAACCAAATATTGCCGCTGGCCATCGTATTCGTGGAAAGTGAGAATTATGAGAGCTATCTGTGGTTTCTCAGACATGTCAAGGTTGGAGTTGTCGGCACTCGTCCTGGTGTGTGCGTAATCCATTATCGCCACGCCGGTTTATAAAGGCTATAAGAAAACTTCAAGAAGACCCCGAGGAGCCCTTTTCTTGGCCGGACATGAGGAACAGGTGGTGCATTCGTCACTTAGGGGCTAACTTTTTTAAGCACTTCCCGAAATAACCTTTGATGAAGCTATTCAAGAGGCTGGCTAAGCAGAACTAGCGGAGGAAATTTGATGCTTTGTGGGCGTTGTTGGATGAGCACACCAGGAAGAACGTCGAAGAGAGGAGCAAGGGGGGTCATTCCTGGGGCGGCACAACCGCAATGCTTGCCAGCACTTGATGAGCCTAACCCAGATGGTCCAAGAAGGAGGAGCTCACGAAACATCAAGTGCTTCTCGCAGTAGATCGAGGGGGAACCATTGGAGAAGTGGTCGCTATTGCAAGACACGGATGGCGCAAGGTACGGCATAATGATAACTAACCTTGCCGAGGTGTACAATTGGGTTCTCAGGGGCCTCCGTTCTCAGCCCCTTGTCGCCATCGTGGAAGGTGTTCTTCACAGCACAATCGGCTACTTCAGGGAGAGGCACGCGAGTGCCGCACTTCATACGGCCAATCCCCGAGCCCTGTATTCGTCCAAAATTACGGCGTACATGGAGACGAAGGCACAGAAGGGTCAATTGCACAAAGTGCAGGTCATGGGCAACAAGGAGCATCGTTTCGACATAATACTCCGTGATAGAGCCGGATTTGGGACGGCTCGTTCCCATGTTACCCACGAAGTATGTCTTGGAGATCATACAAACGAACCTAGCTGCACATGCAACAAGCTGAAGCTGTTACACAAGCCATGCTCCCATGTCCTCGCTGCATGCGGGACCGTGGGCATGGATCCTTCAAACTTCATGTTGGAGTATTTCTTTAAGGAGAGGGTACTGCAGGCTTGGTGTAGGGAGCTCCAGGGGTTCAGGGTGGTCGAAAACTTCGCCACCTTGGACATTGCAGTGAGGACCTGGGTTCTAGATGTTAACATGTTGAAGGGTGGGAAGGGTCGACGACAGAGCCGGTGTATTAGAAATGATATGGATGAATCGCAAACTGGAACATCTGGTGCACGTTGCGGGCGATGCGGTCAGAAGGGCACACAGCTAGATGATGCAATGCATGTGTTGATCAGTAGTTGTTGGAGACTACAACTAAATTTCATGTAACATTTGTAAAACTGCTATGTTATATCTCCTTTTCTATAATGTAGTTGGTGTTGTGCTGGTAGCTTAGTATTGCTCTGTTTACTTACTTACTAGTTGTATTTGCTGTTAGTTAAAATGTGATAATTTTATGGCTCGTGATAACAACCGCGCGAAGATAACAACCAATCCATGACATGCTTAACAACATTGCACATTATTTCGATCAACACTCCTACATACTATGGTACAACTATACACCTCGTTGCCTATATGCCAAACGAGCCTCGTGGCACCCACATGGAGTATTGCTGAGGGGGCCACCTCGAACGGGGCTGGCGTCATTGTAGTGGCATGCACATATGTAGCTAGGGTTTGCACAGCAACATATCAGATCATACGAGCTTCCTATGTTGACAACCTCCTCGTTGCCCCTCTCGCATTGCATCTGTTGGCGGAGGTCGTTGTTCTCCTCATTGAGAGTGTCAAGTCGCTCCTCCAACTCAAAGATTCGATCTCATAATGCATCCACGTAGTTGACAATATACAGTTCATGAGGAGGGTCGATCCAGCAGGTGAAGTCGCATTTTGCCATCCGCGGAAAAAGACGGTAAACAAAGAGGCTCTATAAACAGTAACGAAAAATCTACTATTAGCAATTTGTACTCCGGAGTGTAGGCATCGAAAGAAACATCGCCCGCCATCGAAATGGCCTTTGACGACCTGGTTTTTTTCTTCCACATGCATCCTGGCCTGAAAAATGTTGGTATTTTATACTAGGAAAGTGATTTGTTTATTTGTGTTTTCTCTGAACAAAGAGCTCTTGATTTACTGGCATAAAACAAAATTTGCAAAGTCTTCTGTCAAGACATTTAGCAGAAGCTGTGGAGCTCTGATGATTTGTCCGTAGGAAGTAGTAGGTCCTTCTGTTGATGCAGGTGCCAGTTCAGCTGTTGCTCATGTTCGCTTTGTCGCCCATGCCTGTTCGCACATGCTACCAATGTACCGTTGCCATCCGTGTTTTTTTTGTTTTTTTGAATGGGCCGAGCACTATCTTATATTAAAAACTGAAAAAAGTTATATACAGATAGAGGGTGGTAGGCCTAGAGAAGGTCGCACCCAACAGATAAGATTAAGGTGTTACAGAGACAGGTATGAGTTTCATTAGCCTTTTTGCCTCAGTTAGGATCCAGTTTTGAGCCTCTTCCTTTATTTTGGCGAGCAGAGATGTGGGGGAGGACACAACTAGACGAAAAATACGAATGTTCCATTCTTTCCAGATTTCCCAAGTGACAAGCATCATTAACGAAACTAGAGCTTTGCTAGGCACATCTGGCTTTAGAATGGCGATCTCCCACAAGTGCCAGATGGAAGCGGCGGTGTGCTAGGAAGCTGGGTCTATGGAGTCTGAAGCAATCCAGCAGGCGATGAGGGTCCATATTCTTTTCATGTAACGGCATTCAGCGAAGAGGTGGATGGTTGTTTCAGCGGAACTCCTGCAAAGGGGGCAAACCGATTGGTTTGGCCATCCTCTCATGGAGAGGCGCTCAACAGTCCACAACATGTTTTGCAGCACCAGCTATATGAAGATTTTACATTTGGGGGGGGGGCAAGTCTTCCAAACTAGGGGGTTCATGGAAGTATTTATTGTGCCAAAGAATTGTGCTTTGTATACTGAGGCCGTGGTGTAGCTTCCGTGCAGAATTAGCTTCCAAATTATACCATCCTCCACCCCTTCCTGGTCCCAGAGGGTGACGAGTTCTTGAATATGCTGTGCGGTTGAGCCGACCAACCAATTGAGATCTTGAGCCATTTGTTTCTAGTTAAAGCCGTGTGCAAGGAGCAGTTCTTTCTTTTGGAGGTGACAAAAACATGTGTAGCAAAGTCTCGCGGACATCTCTCACGAGCCCAAGCCGAGTTCTAGAAGGTCGTTGTTTTGCCGTCGCCAATTATAATGGAGGTGGTTGTTGCAAATAAGAGACTATCGTGGTCATCACATGGGGTTTGCATTCCTTTCCAAGGCTTGTTTGTGGCTGCCCACTCATATCATAGCCATCTGATTCACAGGGCTTGCACAAAGCGCTAGAGGTCCAGGAAGCCGAGCCCACCTAGGTGTGTGGGTTAGCACACCTTGTCCTAACTGACATTGCATTTACCTCCCGTTAGTTGATCAAAACTGCCCCAAAGAAATTGTCTCATTTGTCTGTTTAGGAACTGGAGCACTCCGGCTGGTGGTTTGATAACCGTGAGGAGGTATATCGCTTGGGCATTTAGGACTAACTTTGCAAAAAGTTTTTCTTCCCACAAGTGTCAATAGTTTACCATGACAGCTCATCAGGTGGCTGAACACTTTGTCTTGTAGTCTTTGGAAGTGTAGGCGACATAGTCTTCAAAGTGCAAGTGGAAGCCCCAAATATTCCAATGCGAAGGTAGTTAAAATGGCCAGTAAGTCCTGAAGCACAGCTTGTAAATCAATCCCTTCACAACGTATCGGTACCACACAGCTTTTTTACAAGTTTGTATGTGGGCCCGTGGCTTCACCAAATTTCTTTAGAATGTAGATAAGGGAGTTGACATCTACCTGAGAAGGGTGTAAAAAATTGCCTTATCATCTGCCTAGAGGGAGGTTCGCAAGGTTGCTGCCCGTCCACGTAAAGGTTGGAGAAGACCTCGATCCATTGCTATATCAAGGATTGTTGTGGGGATAGTCCCCACCGATATCTATTCGGCTTGCTGGGCCAAGAGGCTCTAATAAGGCATGTAAAAGACTTGTGTACCATTGAAATAATACCCTATGTAGGGGCGTTGTTGTAATAAGGCCTTGTGGCCATGTATATATACTCCCTTGTGTCCAACCGGATAATGGCATTGGGGGTTAGCTGCGCCAGCTCCAGCCCATACACCCAGAGGACCTCGCCAACGAACATCGCTGCTGGAAATCGAAGACAGGTGTCGAAGTATGTAGTGAACATGACCGTCTCTGACTCCATTGGGTGGGGCTCTATTTCAGCGGCCGAGGGTAGCCGGACCGTGTCGTGGTCCGAAATCCTCACCACACACCAGAGACTGAATCAACTCTTCTGTCACCAGACTCTACCCCAGCACGTTCGTGCACATGCCGTTCACCCTCTTCGCCGCTTTCCATCACCTGTTGGTCGTCGATGGATCGCGTTCAACGAGCTCGTACTCCACCTCGGCCCCCGATGAGCTTCAGCGACCAGACACACCACCTTGGCTCGACGAAGCACCTGCGGTGGTGCGACAAGGATGCTGATCATAGCCACAAGCCATTCACCAAAAAAAAACCAAGGGTGACGGTGGTTAGCACGCTTGCAGGTCGGGCGTCGACGGCATGGTTGAAGGAGCGGGGGCAGCCGGAGCGGCTGCTATAGAGCAAATCGTGGGCGAGGCCATAGACCAGTGCACACAAAACGAACACGAACAACAGGTGGGCGATGTCTCGCCAGAGGCATCGGGGCTTAAAGGCAAAACACCTTTTTGGAGCGTCTCTTAGGAAATCGCGCCACATGACAAGACGCCACACGAAGCGCCTAACACAAGTGGACGCATGTGCCCCAAAATAGCAACTGGGCATGACCACGGTCAACAAGACCAAATGCATGGGCCAACTCCTTACCAGTCCAAAAGGATGGAGAAGGGCCAAAAGGCCTAGGCAGCATGGTCTCGGCCTGCTCAAGAAGAAGCCATTTACCATGAGAGGCTTCTATTGTGGGGATGGACCTTACCGGTATCCATTCGGCCTGTGGAGCCAAGAGGCCTCAATAAGGTATGTAAAAGACATGTGTACCCTTGAAATATGTAGGACCGAAATGGCGACAGAGGGGGGGTGAATGTCGCTATAAAAAAATACCCCGAAGTAACCACCAAGATCTTCTTCTTTGACAGCTAGAGAAACTATGAAGAAAAAAGATCAAATGTTTACTGGAAGAAGAAGTAAAACGCATAAAGTAGACCAAGAAAGAAAATCATGCTAGAGAGCGCAAAAGGACTGCAAGGAAGGAACCTCTGAAAACTGAACAATAAATCTAGACACTGAAAATTTCAGTTTACTGAAAATTATCAAACCAACCAAAAACTGAAAACTGCATTCTGCTGAAAAATGGACAGTAAATCTGAAATTGCAGACTTGTTGAGCCTTCTTTTGGACAGAATAAAGAGCTGAAAACTGGGTGCTGAAATCTGCAGTAAACTGAAAAGATTTCAACACAAAACTGAATGAAACAGCTGCCAAAGAGGAGGCTTGAATACTGCAGAAAAGATCTACCGAGAAGAGCACAAAATGAGGGCAAACTCACTGCCAAACTGCAGGAAACAAAGACCAAAAGAAACCTGCATTGCAGCCCACAAAAAGGAAACAAAACCAAGTGTAAACTGCATGTTGAGTGCAGATTTTGATGCTGAAAATGAGAGAAAATGCAGCTGGTCGAGAGATACTTTGATGCCTAAAATTGAACCGAAAAAGGCTGCTGAAATGGCTGTAAATAGCAGCAAATGAAGTGTAGACTTCCACTGAGCTGAAAATACAGCTTTCTTGCTGAAAACTGAACCGAGAGGCAGCTGAAAAATAAAGTGCAGACTGAAAAACTGAAATCCACTTCAACCAAAAGGAATGATGCTATAAACCTATTCTCCTCAGATCACAAGCTCAAGAACATGTTCCAAATACCCCTAGGACCCTTGGAAAACAAAGAAATGAACTGAAGAGCTAGAAATTCAAAAATTGGACAAAAACCTGAAAAGATCAGTGAGCAGCACTAAAACTCAAATTCCCATCAAATCCATGATCCTTTGGCTATGAAATTTTGAGGATATGTTAGCAATAGCCATGAGATAATCCAGGTCAAATTTCATGCCATCTTGCAAAGGGAATCACGAATTTCACCAAACCCTAGAAAGCAAAAGGGAGGGGAAACAAGAACAGAGGAAGGCCAAATGGGAAAAACTGAAATTAAACAAAGTTGGCTCTTTGGGAAATCGATCAAATGATCTTGTGGCACTAACCCATCACAGAGCAACCCATTTTGGCCAATCCCAGCAGGCAAGAACTCAAAATCAAGAAATCTCCAAAAAGGGGCATCGATGAACAGAAATAACAGAGAGCTCAAATATGAAACAAACACCATCTCATATTGATCTAGAGGAAGAGAGATACATGATTGATACAAGAGGAATGATTACAAGCTTTCATCTCATCCTCTCCCACTCTCAAACCTCAAGAACACACCCATACATGCTTGAGGAGGGATGAACACACTCTGGAAAGCTACGAAGGGGACAAGCAGGGAGCACACCTCTGCCTACACCAACAAACCTCAACCACTAAAGCCTAAAGCCAAAACAACCACTAAAGACTCTTTTGACTCTAGCAAACCCTAATTCCCTTTCAAGTGCTCAAGTGAGCATGCAGCCCTTCCATCCTTTATATAGCCTCCGACTAACGGGTTTCCACCCCGTTACGCCCGCTAAGTCCAACGGAGCCCGCTCCCGCTTGTGCAGCCACGCGAATTTCCCGATTCGCCCCTCGTGCACCTTCCGGGAAGCTTCCGCGCTCCTTGCCTCGCACGCCTCGCAACCACCTCGAGTCCACGTCGTCTTCGACATATCCCGACCGTTCTGACCTCAGCACCACCTGCGCCTAGTCCGGTCCACCGCGTCTCGCCACGACTCTGCCTCGACGTCCTGCAGCCATACAGACAAGAAACACGTCAAATAGCACCGCTCGATACATGAACGCGTAAATACCATCATACTTACCACAGATGAAGTCCAAACCTGTCGAATCATCGGAATATACAACCTAATCCCATACGACCAAGTTTGACCAAATCGACCGAGTCCGATTGCACATGCAACGACTCGACTCCGAACCACTCTAACCAACCTCGACTTAACTAAACCAATGTCAATTACTCATCACTCACATGTGGTCACGATCACATGGTCTCTCAAAATAGTACCCTATGGTGGGGTGTTTTTGTATTAAGGCCTTATGACCATTGTAGTAGGGATGTCCCCCATCTAAGCCCATCTGACATGTTAGTGTTGGATATTGATCTAGGCCAAACGGCCAGAAGAGGGAGACGTGGGTGTCACCCACGTCTACGCGCCCTGATCGGGGGGCTAACCGTTTTAGGGTTACGGTCCCCCGTTGCACAGCGCAATATAAATGTTGAGTCCGCCTCTCCGTGGTTGAGTTGATTCCGTGAGCAAAACTCCATACAAACCCTAAAGAACCGATCTACTTCGTGCTGTTGGCAACGGGAAGGCCGTCGACCACTACTGCAGGTCCTAGAAGGTGACGACCCTCTGCACCTCGTCGGCGACTCCCCGTACCCCGGCGATCTCCACCGACTCGTCCCCACGCCTGCATCACGCAGGCACGAGGTCATCGCTCAAATGGCGTTCATCGGTGACCGTAAGTCGAACCCTAACCCCTTAAGCCTAGGTGTTCATGTTTTAGTTCGAGGGTTAAGACTCCCTTATGCCCACATTTGGTATCAGAGCCACCTAGAACTTTTCCTGAACCCTAGCCGCATGTTTATGTCTCGGATCTAGAGTTTTGGTTCGGATTAGGGTTGATGTTGGGCTCGGGCAGCATGTTAGAAGGAGGGGAATCAAAAATTTTATGCAAATCCTAAAGTCTTTCCCCAGTTTATGATGAGTCCCAAACCCTAAAAATCCCCAAATCAATCTCACATGTTTCGGATCGGGGGTGGGAAGAAAGAAAAAAAATTAAGGGAGCTTACGGCTTTGGGCGTGCCGCCATTTCGATGCCCCGCCGCGCCGTTTTGGGGCCGCTTCAGCTCCGCCGTCGGAGCCGCCTCTCCTTGCGCGCCGCCGACGCCGCCGCTGCGCCGCTTCGGCGCTGCCATCGTTGCGCGCGTAGGGCCGCCGCCGCTGCCGCCTCCGCCGCTGCCCGCCATGGCGCCGTCGAGCGCCGCGAGCCCCAGCCGCGTCGAGCGCCGCGCTTCCCGATCGGGCCGCCCTCCGTCGCTGCGCTGCGCCCGTGCAGGCGCGCCGTCCCACCCGACCGAGCCGCCGCTGGTACGCGCCGCGAGCCGCGCGAGCTGCCGTCGTGCTCCGCCGCCCACCGCTGTCGCGCGCCACGCTGCCGTGCGGCTGCCGCCGCCCTTGCGCCGTGCTTTTCGGGAGCATCGGCCGAAATGAAGTTAGGGTTTTCCTTTTTTGTGGGGAGCCGGCCGCCGGTGGTTTTGTTTGGGCTGGATTCACTCCAAGCCATCCGATCCTGATGAACGGCCGAGATCGGGAAGGGGGTTTCTTTGATGGGCCATTTGGGTCGGCTGGGAATGATGATGGGCCAGTAGAACCGGCGCTCTGATTGGCCGATAGAGCCGCAAGGCCTTGCATTTTGGGCCGTTTTCGGCTGACTGTTGGCGCGCGCGTGCACTTGGGCCCCGAGCGTTTTATGGGCTAAATGATGTTTCAGGGGCCGAAAAAAAAAATTAAGATATTTAAGACTGATATTTAAGATCGGAAGCACTGTTGGGTTTTTATTTTCAGTGTATTTTTCATATATTTATGATATGCCTAATGTTTAATTAATGATTATTTGATGTCTCTTATGAAATTATTAACGGATAATGTTGCCAAGTTGCTGAAAAATATTATGCTCTTTTCCGCTGCGTAATGTTCTGCCCCTAATTGAATGGAACCAACGGGAAATTCAATTGGAGGGCTGTATTTAATTTTACATGCTATTACCTTTTGACCAACATTAATTGTAATTGCATGTAATCAATTATGTTTATTTTTTCGCCATGCTATTACTCTTTGACCAACGTTAATTGTAATTGCATGCGATAAATTATGTTAAATTTTTCGCTTCTGCCCAACGGTGATGCGAAAAATTCTTATGAGCATGTTGTTAACCACACCAACGTGAGGTTAACTTTTCATGCAAATTAATTATGCGCTTTGCTAATGTAAATTTTATAATTTTTCAGCTACTTCCGTTTCCGCTCATGTTAATGCAATTGAGCCACTTAATGGTAGTAACTTCCAGAAATGGAAGTTTACACTTATGACGACTTTTCAGCTCTTGGATCTGGACTACGCGTTCAGATTCGATGAGTCTATCGCTCCTACTGAAGGGGAGGACAATTATGATGACAAACTGAAGGAATATAAAGCTAATGCTGAGAAGTGGGAGCGGTCTAACCGTGTTTCACTTGCTGTGATGAAAAACTCCATCAGTGAGGCCATAAGGGGAGCAATCCCTGAAAAGGAAAGGGTAAAGGACTATTTGTCCTCCATCGAGGATCATTTTAAGGGGTCCTCTAAAGTTTATGCTACCACACTGATGCACAGGCTCATGAACACTAAGTACAATGGTACTGGAAATGTTCGTGAGCACATTATGACAATAATCAATATTGCTTTGCGGACTTAAGGCGATGGACATGGCTATTTCGATGGTTTTGTTGTCCATTACATTATGATGTCTCTTCCCAAGCAATTTGAAGCTTTCAAGGTGAACTACAACACCATTAAGGACAAGTGGACCATGGCGAGTTGATCGCTAATGTTTCACAGAGGAAGAGAGGCTCAAGGCCGAGGGCTACGATTTTGTGAATCAAGTCGGCTCCTCAAATAAGGCTGGTCCCTCTAGAAATAGAGGTGGCTACAAAGGAAAGGGAAAGAAGGAGCAAACCTACTCCCCTTATCAGAAGCCACAGCACCCACATCATTCTAAGGCGCCTAAAAACGCTTCAGGACTTGGGAGCTCAAATGAACAGAAGAAAAGTGGTGAATGTTACTTTTGTCAGTCGAAGGACCATTTCAAAGATGATTGTCCTGGATGGCTGAAATGGCTCGCCAAGAAAGGTACTTATGAAATCACTTATGTTGATGAAGCATTTTATGCTGATTTTCCTATAAATTCTTGGTGGATTGATTCAGTGCTTACATACACGTTACGAATTCCTTGCAGGGATTCCATATGTTGAGAAGTCTCAAAGGGGAAAGAAGCCTAAGAGTGGCTAATGGGATGGAAGCCGAAATTCAAGCTATTGGATCGGTTTCTTTAGTTTTGAATAATGGTTTTGTAATGAAACTTAATGATGTTCTTTATGTTCCCTCGATGAGAAGAAACTTGATTTCCATTTCATTATTAGATAATGATGGATATTCTTGTAATTTTGGACACGGAATGTGTTTGATTTATTTTAATAATGATAATGTTGGTCGTGCCATACGACACGACAAGCTTTATATGTTATCCCTGCAAGATTCTCCTATATCTATGAATGTATATGATGTGAATAAAAAGCGCAAGCGAATTGATGAGACTTCGTCGAAATTGTGGCACTGTCGTTTGGGCCACATTTCGAGGGGGAGAATTGAACGTCTCATTAAAGATGAAATTCTCCACCCTTTAGACTTTAATGATTCGGATGATCACTGCCTCGATTGTATCAAAGGCAAGTATGTAAAGCAAATAAAGAAAGGTGCTACTCGAAGCACAGGGATTTTGGAATTAATTCATACTGACATATGTGGTCCTTTCCCTGTGACATCAGTGGATGGTTATGATTCTTTTATTACGTTCACTGATGATTACTCACGTTATGGTTATATCTATCCTATTAAAGAAAGATCGGAGGCACTTGATAAATTTAAGATATTTAAGGCTGAAGTTGAAAATCAGCACAATCTAAAGATTAAAGTAGTGCGCTCGGATCGTGGGGAGAGTATTATGGGCGACACGCAACTTACGGCGATTCTGGTCCTTTGCGTGTTTCTACAAGAAAATGGTATAGTCGCCATATTCAATGCCCGTGATCCCAAAGAAATGGAGTTGCGGAAAGAAGAAACCGCACACTTATGGACATGGTTCGAAGTATGTTGAGTTACTCCACTTTGCCTGTAAAGTTATGGATGGAAGCATTAAAGACAGCTGTACACATACTCAATCGGGTTCTGTAACATCCTGATTTTTAGAGTCTTTTTGAAGCTTTTAAAATAAAATTCACCATTTGAATTTTTCTGGATTTTTCTGGATTTATTTGCTATTTTCTAGAGCTCAAATTAATTTATTTGAATTTCTGAAAAAGAAAAAGAAAAGAAAATCCCAACCGCCGGTGGGCGAAACCCACCACCGCCCACCCAAAAGAGGCCGCACCGCGCCCCTCGCCCGCGCCACGCGTCGCCGATCCGACCGCGCCGCGCGCGCTTGCCCTGCCGATGGACGACGCGTGTCGCCATCTCGCCGCTTCGCTCACGCCGCGCGCCATCTCGGCGCGCGCCGTCGTGCGGCCGGCGGTGGGGCCCACTGCCGAGTCGTCTCCGACCGGACTCGTCCCGTCTCCGATCGGGACGCGCCGCCGCCTTCCGTTTTCCTCCGCCGTCTTAGAGTCGAACGCCTCGGCGTCGTGTATTTAAGGGGCCGACCCTCGCTTCTTCCCGTCGAGCGCCGCCTCGCCGCCGCTCTGCCGTCTGCCGACGCCGTGCGTTCGCCGCCGACGCCGTGCGTTCGCCGCCGGCTTCGCCGCCGTCGCTCGCCGTTAAATCGCCGCCGGTGAGTTCCGCCGCCGCCTCGATGCGCCGCCGGCCGGCGATCGCCGCCGTCACCCCCCGCCGGCGGACCCGCCGCCGTGCCGCGCCGCCGCTGGGCGCGCCGCGCCTCGGCGCTCCGTCGCGCCGCCTCGGTCCCCGCCACGCCACACGCCGACGCCACCGCGCCGCGCGGCGCCGTCTTCGTGCCGGGTCTCCGTGGCGCGAGCCGCCGACACACCGCCCACTTGTCACCGTGCACCCAGAAACCGCTTGCGCCAAGAGCTCTGATCAGCCGTCTTGTTCCGTGAGCCGAGCCCACCGTGAGACCCAGCTTCCGTGCGCGGTCCACGGCCAATGCACTTTTCCAATTTTCCCGATTTTCAGAAAATCCAATTTTTCCAAGAGCCCGTTCTCCCTCGTCCTAGCTCCGATTGACCCCGTTCTTTTTTCTAAATTCATCTAAAATTGAGCTCTACCTTTTGGTTCAGGTTTGAAAGTTTTTGGAGTTCATTTGAATTTTATTTGAATTTTTTTTCTATGTTCGTCTCGTTTTCTCTCTCGTTAGATCGCGTGTTCGAGGGAGCGGAAGTTGGATTTGAAGATCTAGAGCCCTCATCTGAGCAAGGCCAAGGCAAGTCGTATTCTTTGATCATGTTGAACCCAGATTTCAATCTATTATGTATTATTTTGTTTCAAATTATCATGCATGGCTATTTGTTAATAAAACCTTGTATTGGTAGTTATACTCCTAATTGGTTAAATCCCTCCATGATAACTTGATCACCATGATTCCATTGACACCTTAGGATTGGGAATTATTTAGTGATAAGATAATAATTGTCACATGGGGTTACGTTCAACTGCTTAGCCTGCTTATTATTAGTTCGTTGGGATCTGTCATCACATGTGGTTAATTAATCCTGACTTAATGATTTACTTGAACGTGGTGGCTAGCCACAGTTATAAAATTTGTATGTCATGACATGGGTAGTGTCATGGGCATTGGTTATACAAACTTGGCTTTCACTTGGGCGAATGATCGTGCGATAAAGGGGTCTTGAATGCACATTGGGATGTGGATGCTTCGCCGGGTAACTTTTAAGGACTTAACTTTGTGCGCCATTGATCCGAGCTTAATCGTGCAAACCACATGTCTAGTATGGGATAGACTGGCATAATAATTTGTGAAGTCTCCACTTTGGTTTTACTACTGATGTTGTGTGGCGCAAGAGGGGGCAATTATCGACTAGGGGGTTACCCTACTCGACGGCGAATCCTTAGCGAGTGGGATCGGGTGGAGATGGATCATTGTAAAAGCCTTGTTGTGATTTCCTTAAGCTGAGGCTAATCACATCGTGTGGGTACAGATTGTGCAACCTCTGCAGAGTGTAAAACTATTCGAATAGCCGTGTCCTCGGTCATGGACAGTGCTCGGTGATTTCACACGAGGGGTAGAGTCTTTATGAAATTTTGGTTGGTTTGAGCTGGGAAGTGAATGGTTAGTTCACTTGTGGATTTATTTAATTCCTTTGATTATCTACTTAGTGTCTGTTGTTAAATTAGCTTTACAATCTATTTATTGTATTCACTTCAAATTGTCGCTTATGCAAAACTAACCTTTCAGCCATCCATTGATAAGCCTTGCATACTATATTGCATTCATTTGTTACAAACGACTTGCTGAGTACCAATGTACTCACGGCTTTATGCCCATGTTGCTCAGTTGAGGAGGAGGGACCAGATCAGCAGGAGTTGCTAGAAGGAGGCTACTACGAGGACTTCGCGGATTAGGACTTCGCTCCCGATCGATTGCACGTGGGCATGTCGAGTGGCTACTACGCTTAATTTTGGATTTCATTGCTAGTTTCTTTAAAGCCCTTCAGGCTAATAATTGTAAGCTTGGCCATAAGGTCGCACTCGATGGTTATTAATATAATTTGGATTTCCTTTAGAATATCGTGATGTGGATGATATTTGTCTTTGTTTACGCTGTGTGCACTAGCGTGATCTGGACTAGTGCGAGAATACACAGTAGAGTCCGGATTTGTATATTCGGTCTCTCTGAGAGATGGTATCGAGCCATATCGATTGTAGGATTGAAACCCTAGTCGATTAGTTGTTGTCTCAAAATTCAAAACCTATTTTGAAAGACAAAACAATCAAACCTGATATTTAGCAAATTCTTTACTCTCTTACCTTATTCTTAGGGATTCTTGCCTCTCACCTTAAAATTTCTGCGAAAATATTGAAATCGACCCTTATCTTGTGCCGTCTTTGTAGATGTCGCAAAGCAACTATAGCAGTCGGGAGGATGGAGGAGAATGCTTGAGTCTTTGCTACGAAATCTCGGTTTCAAAGAACACCAATCTATAGTTCCATGGATGATGAAGTAAGAGGATACCATTTCACTCGGTTGTACTTCACTACCAAGCTTGGAGGACACGTCGTACACCACGCCTTCAAAGGTTCAAATGCACAAGCAACTGCACGCAAGGCCGTTACTCAACTTTGTCGACGGTACAAGATCGGTATGACCAAGCTCATCCAGAGTACAAGAGGAAGTATGAACTCGAGGAGTACGCCCGCGGACGCCAACACCCGCCCCGCCTCGCCGCCCAGCCGGAGGAAAGGCAACGCATGGCGATGATCGCCGAGTACCTTCGACTCGTCATTCCAGCAGCAGCGCCTACAACGCAGCTTCCGCAACCGATGGACGTTCTCTGATGATGCGAGAAGAAGAAAAAGAAGATCGCACACCGTACCTCGCCGGACCTGAGTGGGAGCCGGAAGAGTAGACCGTAGCATAGGATAGCGTCGGTTAGGAAGTGGTTTTTGTCTGCATTGGGTGTGATATGAGCTGCAGTTTTGCCCTCAAAAGCAATATGTTGCAGCCATATCAAATCTTTTATTGAAGTGAGTTAATTGGTTCTTTTGTTAGCTTTTCGGCTAAAGTGATTGCTTAGCTCAGGATTTGCCATTAGAACATTCCCCTTAGACGAACTTACCACTTATCTTTGCTTTTCCCTCTTACCTAGTAAGCCCTGTGAAGCCAGTTCTCAAGCAAGTGATCTTTCTTTTCAGATGGTTGATACCCGGAGCTCCGCAGGACGTGGTCAGATGAGTCAGGACCCTGAGGGCAGTCAGGCAACTCCGGAGCAGCATGCAAACCCAGCTGGACTAGATCCGACCTTGAGTCAGTTCATGGCAGCCCAGACCCGGTTGATGAACACCATGATGCAGAACATGAACGCCATGATGAATCGACAGAATCAAGACATGGCCATGCCTCCACCAGTTCGCCAGCAGTCCAAGTTTGCAGAGTTTATGAGGACAAGACCTCCTACCTATTCACGGTCTTCTGAGCCATTGGAAGCCGATGACTGGATGCGATCAGTGGAAAAGAAGCTTAACCTGGCCCAGTGTACTGATCGCGAGAAGGTGTTGTATGCAGCCCATCAGCTTGAGGGTGCTGCAGCCGAGTGGTGGGAAAACTATTGTGCCGCTCATGAGGATCCAGAGAGCATCACTTGGGCTGAGTTCGCAGAAGCCTTTCGTCATGCCCATATCCTGGATGGGGTGATCGAAATGAAGAAGGAAGAATTTCGGGAGTTGCAGCAGAAGAACATGTCCGTGAGTGAATATCTCAACAAGTTCACTCAGTTGGCCCGCTATGCTCCAGAAGATGTTGCCACAGATGATGCACGCCAAAAGAGGTTCAAGAGAGGATTGAACCCAGATTGAAAGTTCAAGTAGTGGGACATGATTATGCGATTTTCAAAATATGGTGGACAAGGCAATGCTCATTGAGGAAAGTCGTCGCGAGTTGGAAGAATCTCGTAAGAGGAGAATGATGCAGCAAAGATCACAGATGCACCAAGCTCGAGAGCCCGCTTGGTAATTTTCAGCCACTCGAGTTCCTCAAAATCGGGATTCAAAACTCCTGCACCAGCTCCGTCGCTTTTCTTGATGCAAAACCAAATCCAGTGGGAAACCAACAACGAGGATTACCAAGCCCATGTCGTGATCACTTGTTTCAAATGCAATGAGACGGGACATTATGCCAACAAATGCCCGCAGAACACAAAGATTGACACCATCCGTTTCAACTTGGGAGCCACACGGATCGTACCCTGCAGCAGGTCGGGGCGGGCGCCTCAAGGATCTAATCAACCCAACAAAGGATCGCAGACCGTGATACGTGGCCAGGTGAACCACGTCACCATGGAGGAAGCTCAAGCAGCGCCAGATGTGGTGATCGGTAAGTTCCCAGTAAATTTAGTACCTGCCACAGTTGTTTGATTCTGGAGCTTCACATTCGTTTGTTTCCCGGAGTTTCACTCTAAAGCATAAGTTGGAAGTCGTTGCACTTGGTTCCATTTTATTGGTTCAATCCCCAGGCTCTGAGATGAGTACAAACCTAGGATGCCCCAAAGTTAAGATAGCCATCCAAGGAGTAGAGTTCTCCGCAGATTTGGTTGTGCTGAATATCCAATCTTTGGACGTAATTCTGGGTATGGATTGGCTCAAGAAGCATCAAGCAGTGTTGGAATGTGGAAGCCGAGCAGTCACCCTGGACGGTCCCGATGGAAGCAAGGTTAGATTTGAAGCCGACATGAAGCAGCCAGAAAAAGTAATGGTGTGCCAAAGTAAAGGATTGCCACGAATGAAGTGCCGTTGCGAGAGAATACCGGATGTTTTTCCCGATGATCTCCCGGGATGCCACCAAAAGAGAAGTGGAGTTCGCAATTGAGTTAGCACCGTGCACTTCGCCAATTTCAAGAGACCTTACCAATGTCCGCCAATGAGTTAGCGAATTGAAGAAACAGATACAAGAATTGCTGGATAAAGGATATGTCGGACCAGTACCTCTCCGTGGGAGCACCGGTATTGTTCGTCAAGAAAAGGATGGTAGCCAGCGTATGTGTGTGGATTATCGAGCTCTCAATGAAGTTACTATCAAGAATAAGTAACCGCTGCCCAGAATTGATGACCGTTTGACCAATTAAAAGGAGCTGGAGTATTCTCCAAGATTGATTTGAGATCGGGTATCATCAAATGAGGATTCGACCGAGGACATACCCAAGACAGACCTTCTCAACTCGTTATGGATTATACGAGTTCACCGTGATGTCCTTTGGCCTAACCAATGCCCCACCTACTTTATGTACCGATGAACAAAGTGTTCATGGATTACTTGGACAAGTTTGTCGTTGTGTTTATTGATGACATTCGATCTACTCCAAGGATGAGGAGGAGCATGAGGAACATCTAAGGTTGGTACTGCAGAGATTGCGGAACACAAATTGTATGCCAAGTTCAGCAAGTGTGAATTTTGGATGAAGGAAGTGGCCTTTTGGGTCATGTGTTGACAGCAGAGGAGTGTCCGTTGACCCGTGGAAAGTACAAGATGTGCTCACTGGAAGGCACCCACGCGATGACCAGTCGAAGCTTCCTAGGAATGGCAGGTTATTATCATAGATTTATTGAAGGATTCTCCAGTGTAGCCCGACCTCTCACACAGCTATTAAAGAAAGAAAAGAAGTTTGAATGGACGCCAGAGTGCGAGAAGAGTTTTCGGAAGCTAAAGGAAAGTCTGACAACAGCACCAGTCCTAATTTTGCCAGACATCAAGAAAGATTTTGAGATTTATTGTGACGCCTCCCGCAAAGGCTTAGGGTGCGTCTTGATGCAGGACAAAAGAGTGGTAGCTTATGCATCGCGTCAGTTGAGGCCACATGAGGAGAACTACCCTACGCACGATTTGGAGTTAGCAGCAGTTGTGCATGCCTTGAAAATATGGCGACACTACCTGATGGGTAACAGATGTGAGATCTACACGGATCATAAGAGCTTGAAGTATATCTTCACCCAATCAGACCTTAACCTAAGACAAAGAAGGTGGTTGGAGTTGATAAAGGACTATGACATTGGAATCCACTATCACCCAGGAAAAGCCAACGTAGTGGCGGTGCGTTGAGCAGAAGGTGTATTGCAACACGCTTATGGTCAAGGAGAGTCAACCAAAGATTGCACGAGGAATTTCAAAAGCTCGGTTTGGAGTTGGTTGAAGAAGGGATGTTAGCCACCTTGGACTTGCAAGACTTTGGATAGTCGATTCGTCAAGCGCAACGGGGATGAAAATATCCAATGGATCAAGGTTGGATTGAAAGAAGGAAAAGCAACAGGTTTTGTAGAGGATGATCAGGGTATCATATGGTACAAGAAGCGATTGTGCGTACCCAATAAGGAAGAGTTGAAGCAATTGTTGCTTAAGGAGGCACACGAGTCATTATACTCAATTCATCCAGGCAGTACCAAAATGTATCAGGACATCAAGGATAAGTACTGGTGGCCAGGTATGAAGCGAGAAATAGCAGAGTATGTAGCACTATGTGATGTTTGCCAGCGAGTAAAAGCGAGCATCAAAGACCCGCAGATTGTTGCAACCGTTGAAAATTCCCGAGTGGAAGTGGGAAGATGTGGGCATGGACTTCATCACAGGTCTACCCAAGACCAAGGAAGGATACGACTCGATATGGGTAATTGTGGATCGATTGACAAAGGTAGCCCATTTCCTTCCAGTCAAAACCACATATTCTGGAGATAAGTTGGCAGAATTGTATATGTCCAGAATAGTGAGTCTCCATGGAGTACCTAAGAGAATAGTGTCGATCGTGGATCGCAATTCACCTCTCGATTTTGGAATAGTTTCCACGAAGCAATGGGTACCCATCTGAATTTTAGCACACCTATCACCCGCAGATCGATGGTCGACAGGCGTGTAAATCAAATCCTAGAGGATATGCTTTGAGAGCATGTGTTTTGGATCACGAGTCAAGTGGGACAATTGCCTACCTTTGCGGAATTTTCCTACAACAACGATTACCAAGCCGTTTGCAGATGTCACCGCTTGAGGCTTTGTATGGTCGGAAGTGTAGGACCCTCTCAATTGGAAAGAGACAGGAGAAAGGCGATATTTGGGCGAGTGTTTGCAAGAAGTCAAGAAAAGTGCGCTTGATTCAAGAAAGGTGAAGGCGCTCAAGCCGAGCAAAAGAGTTATCTTGATACTCACCAAGAGATTTAAGCTTTGAGCCCAATGATTATGTGTACCTCAGATCACACCTTTCAAAGGAGTTAAGCGTTTTCAAATGAAGGGAAAGTTAGCGCCAAGGTATGTGGGACCATTCAAGATTTTGAAGCGCAAGGAGAAGTTGCCTATCACCGGAGCTACTGAGAACTTGAGTGGGATACATGATGTGTGCCATGTATCTCAATTAAAGAAGTGTTTGCGAGTGCGAGAGGAAGCGGTGCAATTGAGGTGTGGATCTGCAGGAGGATCTGTCCTATAAAGAGCATCCCATCAAGATCTTGGAAGTGTCGAGCGTGTCACCGTAAGAAGGGTCGTTCGCTTTTGCAAAGTTCGGTGGAGCAATCATTCGAGGAGGAAGCAACTGGGAAGCGAGGAGGATCTCAAAGCGGAGTTTCCAAACCTATTCTTTAGAGAGCGTAATCTCGGGTCGAGATTCCGTTTAAGGGGGAGGTTTGTAACATCCTGATTTTTAGAGTCTTTTGAAGCTTTTAAAATAAAATTCACCATTTGAATTTTTCTGGATTTTTCTGGATTTATTTGCTATTTTCTAGAGCTCAAATTAATTTATTTGAATTTCTGAAAAGAAAAAGAAAAGAATATCCCAACCGCCGGTGGGCGAAACCCACCACCGCCCACCCCAAGCAGCCGCACTGCGCGCGCCCGCGCGCGCCACGCGCCGCCGATCCGACCGCGCCGCGCGCGCGCTTTGCCTGCCGATGGACGACGCGTGTCGCCATCTCGCCGCTTCGCTCACGCCGCGCGCCATCTCGCCGCGCGCCGTCGTGCGGCGGCAGTGGGGCCCACTGCCGAGTCGCTCTCGACCGGACTCGCCCCGTCTCCGATCGGGACGCCGCCGCCGCCTTCCGTTTTTCCTCCGCCGTCTTAGAGTCGAACGCCTCGGCGTCCGTGTATTTAAGGGGGCCGACCCCTCGGCTTCTTCCCCGTCCCGAGCCGCCGCCTCCGCCGCCGCTCTCTGCCGTCTGCCGACGCCCGTGCGTTCGCCGCCGACGCCCGTGCCTTCGCCGCCGGCTTCGCCGCCGTCGCGCTGCCGTTAATCGCCGCCGGTGAGTTCCGCCGCCGCCTCGATCGCCGCCGCCGGCGATCGCCGCCGTCACCCTCCCGCCGGCGAACCCGCCGCCGTGCCCGCGCCGCCGATGGACGCGCCGCGCCTCGGCCGCTCCGTCCGCGCCGCCTCGGTCCCAGCGCCACCACGCCACGGCCAGCCGACGCCCGCCGCGCCGCCGCCGTCTTCGTGCACCGGTCTCCGTCGCGCCGAGCCGCCGACACACCGGGCCCACTTGTCACCGTGCACCGTAAACCGCTTGCGCCAGAGCCTGATCAGCCGTCTTGTTCCGTGAGCCGAGCCCACCGTAGACCCAGCTTCCGTGCGCCGGTCCACAAAGACATGCACTTTTCCAATTTTCCGATTTTCAGAAAATCCAATTTTTCCAAGAGCCCGTTCTCCTCGTCCCTAGCTCCGATTGACCCGTTCTTTTTCTAAATTCATCTAAAATTGAGCTCTACCTTTTGGTTCAGGTTTGAAAGTTTTTGGAGTTCATTTGAATTTTATTTGAATTTTTTCTATGTTCGTCTCGCTTTCTCTCGTTAGATCGCGTGTTCGAGGGAGCGGAAGTTGGATTTGAAGATCTAGAGCCCTCATCTGAGCAAGGCCAAGGCAAGTCGTATTCTTTGATCATGTTGAACCCAGATTTCAATCTATTATGTATTATTTTGTTTCAAATTATCATGCATGGCTATTTGTTAATAAAACCTTGTATTGGTAGTTATACTCCTAATTGGTTAAATCCTCCATGATAACTTGATCACCATGATTCCATTGACACCTTAGGATTGGGAATTATTTAGTGATAAGATAATAATTGTCACATGGGGTTACGTTCAACCGCTTAGCTTCGCTTATTATTAGTTCGTTGGGATCTGTCATCACATGTGGTTAATTAATCCTGACTTAATGATTTACTTGAACGTGGTGGCTAGCCACAGTTATAAAATTTGTATGTCATGACATGGGTAGTGTCATGGGCATTGGTTATACAAACTTGGCTTTCACTTGGGCGAATGATCGTGCAGTAAAGGGGGTGCTGAATGCACATTGGGATGTGGATGCTTCGCCTGGGTAACTTTAAGGACTTAACTTTGTGCGCCATTGATCTGAGCTTAATCGTGCAAACCACATGTCTAGTATGGGATAGACCTGGCATAATAATTTGTGAAGTCTCCACTTTGGTTTTACTACTGATGTTGTGTGGCGCAAGAGGGGGCAATTATCGACTAGGGGGTTACCCTACTCGACGGCGAATCCTTAGCGAGTGGGATCGGGTGGAGATGGATCATTGTAAAAGCCTTGTTGTGATTTCCTTAAGCTGAGGCTAATCACATCGTGTGGGTACAGTTGTGCAACCTCTGCAGAGTGTAAAACTATTCGAATAGCCGTGTCCTCGGTCATGGACAGTGCTCGGTGATTTCACACGAGGGGTAGAGTCTTTATGAAATTTTGGTTGGTTTGAGCTGGGAAGTGAATGGTTAGTTCACTTGTGGATTTATTTAATTCCTTTGATTATCTACTTAGTGTCTGTTGTTAAATTAGCTTTACAATCTATTTATTGTATTCACTTCAAATTGTCGCTTTATGCAAAACTAACCTTTCACCATCCATTGATAAGCCTTGCATACTATATTGCATTCATTTGTTACAAACGACTTGTCGAGTACCAATGTACTCACGGCTTTATGCCCATGTTGCTCGGTTGAGGAGGAGGGACCAGATCGCAGGAGTTGCTAGAAGGAGGCTACTACGAGGACTTCGCGGATTAGGACTTCGCTCCCGATCGATTGCACCGTGGGCATGTCGAGTGGCTACTACGCTTAATTTTGGATTTCATTGCTAGTTTCTTTAAAGCCCTTCAGGCTAATAATTGTAAGCTTGGCCATAAGGTCGTACTCTGATGGTTATTAATATAATTTGGATTTCCTTTAGAATATCGTGATGTGGATGATATTTGTCTTTGTTTACGCTGTGTGCACTAGCGTGATCCTGGACTAGTGCAGAATACACAGTAGAGTCCGGATTTGTATATTCGGGTCTCTACAGGTTCCCAGTAAATCAGTGCCTAAAACACCTTATGAATTATGGACTGGGAGAAAACCTAGTTTGAACTACCTCCATGTGTGGGGTTGTGCAGCTGAAGCTAAAATTTTTAACCCACAAATTGGGAAATTAGACCCCAAGACTGTGAGTTGCCATTTTATTGGCTACCCTGACAGGTCTAAAGGGTACCGATTCTATTGCCCAGATCGTACCACAAAATTTGTAGAGACAAGGCACGCTGTGTTCTTGGAAAATGATGGCATCAGTGGTGACTTGGAGCCTAGGAAAATTGATCTCGAGGAGAAGCGGATTTATGTTGCTTCACCGCTAATCCGACAGACTGATTTTCCTATGCCCCAAATGGTTGTGCCCACAGTTGATCCTGTAGTTGCAACTCCTGTTGCATCTCCAGTTAATTCTGTGGCCACTCCTTCTGTTGAGGGCTTTGAAAGTACAAGTGTGGCACCTAATGATGAGCCTTCACAGCCCCCTATGACAATTAATGAACAGCCTAATGAACCTGCTAATGAACCTGTCAGGAGATCAAAACGAGTAAGGAGATCTGCTATCCCAAGTGATTATGAGGTTTACTTGAATGAGGATGATCTTGGGAAGGCAGATGATCCTAGCTCTTATAAGGAAGCAATGAAGAATAAGGATTCATCTAAATGGCTAGATGCCATGAAAGATGAGATTGAGTCTATGGGCGCTAATGGCGTATGGGACTTAGTGGAAATTCCTAATGGAGCCAAAACAGTAGGCTGCAAATGGGTCTACAAAACAAAATGTGACTCCAAAGGGAACATCGAAAGGTTTAAGGCGAGACTTGTAGCGAAAGGGTTTACACAAAGAGAAGGCATTGATTATAATGAAACCTTTTCGCCTGTCTCAACCAAAGATTCATTTAGAATCATAATGGCGCTCACATCACATTTTGATTTAGAGTTGCACCAAATGGACGTTAAGACTGCATTCCTGAATGGAGACTTGTATGAGGATGTTTACATGACACAACCGGAAGGTTTTGTTGTGGAAGGCGAGGAACATTTGGGATGCAAGCTAAAGAAATCCATATATGGCCTGAAGCAAGCTTCTAGGCAATGGTACCTTAAGTTTGATGAAGTCATAAGGAAATTTGGATTTAAGGAGAATGATGTTGATAATTGTACTTATGTTAAGTTCAGGGGGAGTAATTACACCTTCTTAATTCTTTATGTGGACGATATATTATTGGCCAGCAGCAGTGTGGACATGCTGCGGGAAACTAAAAGATTTCTCTCGTCCAATTTTGATATGAAGGATCTCGGTGAAGCATCTTATGTTCTTGGTATTGAAATTCACCGAGATAGGTCCAAAGGAACATTAGGTTTATCACAAAAGGCATACATTGACAGAGTACTAAAGAGATACAATATGCATAAATGCTCTGCCTCGCCTGCTCCTATTGTTAAGGGCGATAAGTTTGGAAAATTTCAATGCCCAAAGAATGACTTTGAATCTGATCAGATGAAGGCTATACCTTACGCTTCTGCTGTCGGAAGTATTATGTATGCTCAAGTATGTACGCGCCCTGATTTAGCTTTTGTTACCGGATGCTTGGCGATATCACCAAATCCAGACCGACCACTGAAAGCCGTTAAGAAAGTCCTGCGCTATATGCAAGGCACTAAAGGTCACATGCTCACATACAAAAAATGCGATAACCTTGAGGTTGTCGGCTATTCTGATGCTGATTTTGCGGGGTGTAAAGACACTAAGAAGTCCACATCAGGTTACATTTTCACCCTCGCAGAGCAGCAATATCATGCAAAAGTGTAAAGCAAACACTTATCGCATCGCCGACAATGCAGGCTGAATTTGTGGCATGTTATGAGGCTACCGGCAGGCTGTATGGCTTAAGAACTTTATCCGGGATTGAGAGTGGTAGACAGCATTTCTAAGCCACTCATTTTGTAATCGCGATAATCAACCCGCAGTTTTCTATTCGAGTAACAACAAGTCAAGTGCAGCTGCCAAACACATTGACATAAAGTATCATGTTGTGAAAGATAGAGTCCAGGATCAAACAATTAAGATTGAGCATATTGGAACTAAATTTATGCTTGCGGATCCGCTCACAAAAGGCTTACCACCCAATAATTTTCGTGATCATGTTGCCGGCATGGGTTTAATGGAGAGTCTGTGATCCTGGAATAAGAGGACCATATATAGTAACCAACTCCCATGAAGTATTATGTTATCCGATCGATATAGAAGGGAGCACTATAAGTACCGATGTCCAACGGTACTTAATTGACTGTTGTGAAACATTACTTTGGTGTGAACTTTTATTGAGAAAGGGCTTATGATGTTTAGCCTTACGATCAAGGGGGAGAATGTTGGATATTGATCTAGACCAAACGGCCAGAAGAGGGAGACGTGGGTGTCACCCACGTCTACGCGCCCTGATCGGGAGGGCTAACCGTTTTAGGGTTACGGTCCCCCGTTGCACAGCGCAATATAAATGTTGGAGTCCGGCCTCTCCCGGTAATTGAGTTGATTCCCGTGAGAGCAAAAACTCCATACAAACCCTAAAGAACCGATCTACTTCGTGCTGTTGGCAACGGGAAGGCCGTCGACCACTACTGCAGGTCCTAGAAGGTGACGACCCTCTGCACCTCGCCGGCGACTCCCCGTACCCCAGCGATCTCCACCGACTCGTCCCCACGCCTGCATCACGCAGGCACGAGGTCATCGCTCAAATGGCGTTCATCGGTGACCGTAAGTCGAACCCTAACCCCTTAAGCCTAGGTGTTCATGTTTTAGTTCTAGGGTTAAGACTCCCTTATGCCCACAGTTAGGAGCTAAGAGCGTGATCGGCCCTCGGTTTGGGTGGGCTCGGTGCACTGGACCGATCTTTGTCGGGCTGCTCCGCAGCCTCCAGTCTTGATCGGATGGCTCATGGATGGCCCCTTCGACCGCTTCTTGGTCAAATGGAGGCTAGGTGTAGGCCACCACCACAACAACATAAAAATGGATAATAACTAGGAAACAAACAACTAAGAGATTTGAAAATAGGAAAATTGATACTTGCAGCTTATCTCTAGCAACTGAAATCCTGCAATCGCAGGGATTGCTAATTTGCTATTGCACACGTGTTAGCAGCTGCCATGCCACCATGGCCACACGGCTTGCTGCCAGCACATGACATTGATAGGTTTAAAACAAGCTTATTAATTGATAGCTGTCTTACTGGTCAAGGAGGCAAAGATCAAGGTAATGAAAATGACAAACGGTAACTGATTGCCGGTGGCTGGAGGCAACCTAAGTAAAGCACGGCATTTTGACACTTTCAGTCTTAGCGGCGATATAGCCGACTAATCAAGGACAAGTGTACTACCCTTGATCCTCGGATCTTACCCAATCAAGGACCATATCGTGTATATAGATCAGGAAGAAATGGTGGCATCCATCAAGTATGGTACAGTTGGAGCATATCGTGTAACGTTCTTTTCCTATTTCTCCACACACGTCGCTTGTATTTTTCTGTAAATTAACTTGGTCTATTTTCCCCATTCTAATATATAGCTCCAGCATATATCAAGAGCTATTTGTTTTGAGAAAACAAAAACAAATCACTTTCTTAGTATAAAGTACCAACACTTTATACTATGTCGCTGCTCGGGCTTTGTTTGCATCATTTCAGTTCGCCAGCAGCTCTTGGCACCGTGTCTTCTCTCTTCTTCTGACCCGCTATACGGTGTTAGAAGGTCCGAGGAAGGTTAGAGGTGTTGGCCGAAGAGAGAGCTATTTGGATGAAGAAGGTGAAGATGAAAGCAAGGATGGAGAAGAAGTTCTGAAGCTTAGTCTTTTTAGCATTTTCTTAGTCCTTAAGCTAGCCTTCTTGCTGTTGTGTACTCCTCAGTGTTGAGGCTTTGGGCCTAAGAGCTCGTGTAACTTTTGGCTGTGTATATCCCTTGTGGATATAGAGGCCGGGTTTTATATCCATTATCTAAAAAAAAAAAGTACCAACACTTTCAGACAACGATGTATGTGGGAAAAAGCAGGCAGGTAGCAACTTGCCCTCACTGCAAATTAATTTAAATAGCACAAAACGGCATGGCCAATGAAGTGCTTCACCCTTGCATCTTCTTTTGAGGTTTTACAGGTTATGCACTCATCTCATATGAACTTCTTCTTCTTCTTCTTCTTCTTCTTTTGCTTCCTCCTTTCCTTTGGCCTTGACCTTGCATTCTTCAGTACAGCCGGTGATGACCAACTCTTGTACCATGGCTTCACTGGTATTAACCTCACCGTCGACGACACTGCCACAGTCACGTCGAACGGACTCCTTGAGCTAACCAACGGCACAACTAATAGCAAAGGCCATGCATTCTACCCAAATCCATTGCACTTCCGCAGATCCCGCAATCATACAGTACAGTCTTTCTCAGTCGCCTTCGTGTTTGCCATCCGCTCTAGCTACCCCATCATGAGCCTACATGGCCTGGCCTTCATCGTCGCCCCAAGCACAAACTTCTCAGATGCATTGGCCAGCCAATACTTAGGCTTCTTGAACTCCCAGAACAACGGAAACTCGAGCAACCATATCTTTGCAGTCGAGCTCGACACCGTCCTGAACATCGAGTTCCAAGACATCGATGCCAACCATGTAGGCATCGACATCAATGGCCTCCACTCTAGACAGTCCTACCCTGCAGGCTACTATAATGATAGGAACAGCTTCCAAAATATGAGTCTTATTAGTGGTGACGCCATGCAAGTGTGGGTGGACTACAACGGAGAAGCCAAGAAAATCGATGTCACCATGGCTCCCCTCCAGATGGAGAAACCTACAAGGCCACTTATCTCGACCTTCTGTGACCTCTCAACGGTGCTACAAGAGCCATCATACATTGGCTTCTCATCATCAACTGGCGCATCTGACTCACGGCACTACGTTCTTGGCTGGAGCTTCAGCATGAACAAACCTGCTCCGGTGATCAATATTGCAAAGCTGCCAAAGCTACCTCGTGAGGGCCCAAAGCCTCAGTCAAAGCTCTTGGAAATCATCCTACCAATAGCCAGTGCAATATTCATAATTACTGTGGGTGTCGTGGTTATTTTACTTGTGAGGAGGCAACTGAAGTATGCTGAGCTAAAAGAAGATTGGGAGGTCGAGTTCGGGCCACATCGGTTCTCATACAAGGATTTGTATTCTGCCACAGAAGGGTTTAAGAAAAAACACCTACTTGGTGCAGGAGGATTTGGGAAGGTATATAAAGGAACACTTCCATCTTCTAAATTGGAGGTCGCTGTGAAGAGGGTGTCCCATGAGTCGAGGCAGGGTATGAAGGAGTTTGTTGCTGAGGTTGTCAGCATTGGTCGCATCCGACATCGCAACATCGTTCAGTTACTTGGCTATTGCAGGCGAAAAGGTGAACTTCTTTTAGTGTATGACTACATGTCAAATGGTAGCCTCGATAAGTATTTGTACTATGATGAGCACAAGACCACACTGAACTGGGCTCGAAGGTTTCAGATCATCACAGGCATTGCAACAGGTTTGCTCTACCTTCATGAGAAGTGGGAGAAGGTTGTTATCCACCGTGATATCAAGGCAAGCAACGTGCTCCTTGATAGTGAAATGAACGCACGGCTAGGTGACTTTGGCCTTGCAAGACTATATGACCATGGAACTGACCTACAAACCACACATGTGGTTGGTACCATGGGGTACCTAGCCCCAGAATTGGTATCCACAGGCAAGGCATCCCCTCTCACAGATGTGTTCGCCTTCGGCACGTTCCTTCTCGAGGTGACCTGCGGGAAAAGGCCAGTGAACAACAATACAGAGGATAATCAAGAGGTGCTAGTCGATTGGGTTCTTCAGCATTGTCGCGAAGGATCACTAACTGAGACAGTAGACACCAAACTACAAGGTGACTATAATGTTGATGAGGCATGCTTGGTGCTAAAGCTAGGGCTATTATGTTCACACCCATTTAGCAACATGAGGCCTAACATGCAGCAAGTCGTGCAATACCTTGACGGTGACGCGCCACTCCCGGAGCTGACACACATGGATACAAGCTTTAGAATGCTCTCCCTAATGCAAGATGAAGGGTTCAACCCGTACACGTTGTCATATCCTCCTTCAAAGGCAAGCGTTGGCACTATATCCAGCATCTCAGGAGGAAGATGATATACACGGTGCTTGCTGTTATCATGACTACTTGCATGCCATTCGTGATATTTTGTATTGATTCATGTACTTTGGAGCTAGCTAGATCTAGACTTTCATGGGCTTTTTTGTGAGAATGTGTACTATTTATATGCATGGCATTTTACAGCTCACAATTTAGGCCTATAAACAAAGCAGCTTTTTTTTATGGTACTACAAACTTACATTGCTAATGTATTGTGTAGTGAGGTTACGATGTCAAGATTATTTATCCTGCAGCCATCAAACAATTTTTATATACTGCACATCCCAGCCTGAGTAAATTTCATCCATCCCAGCCCAACTTAGCCATTGTTGCCAAGCAGGCCAAGCCCAACTCAGCCCATAGTGCACTATTACCTATACTCCGGCATTGTTTAGTGCAAAATATAATTGGTTTAGAGTAAAATGCATGGTGGGTCATCGAACTTGTTCTGGTGTGTCATCTAGGTCACAGAGCACATTTGGGTCATGAAAGTGCCTTATGTGGTTCAGCACATGTAGCACTTCCATGTCAGCCAATTGAACACATGTCCATGACAAATTTTGAAGAAGAAAAAACCTCCTCTTTTCTTCTCTTTCCATTTCTTTTCTTTTCTTTCTTCCTTCTATCTCTCTCTGCTTCTTTCAACCGACCCCCAGATCCCACTGGCCGCAGGCTTGCCGCTGCGCCGCTTTGCACCATGGCCAACCAAGCACAGTCACATCCGCCACCGCCTCGGGCTGCACCTTGCCCATTGAGCTGCGAGGAAGAAGGAAAGAAAGAAAAGAAAAGGATAAGAAAAGAAGAGGGGATTCCCGAAGTTGTCATGGACACGTGTTCAATTGGCTGATGTGGCAATGCCCCATGTGCAGGGGATGCCAGCATGTGTGACTGCGACCGCTCAATGAACCACTTAATGCACTTTAGTGACCTAAATATGTATTTTGAGAGTACCGTGACCTAGATGACACACTTGAATAAGTTCAGTGACCTGTCATGAATTTTACTCATTGGCTTACTACACCGTAAATCTTTTTTTTTTGGGATGGATTAATGGTACATTATTGCTCGAGAGGAAATTGGAAATTAATTCGAAGGAAGGACAACTAAATTGCAGCAATTCTCACTTTAGTTTCTAAACTTCAATACTAGCTTGTCATGTTTTTAAACTTGTATAGATATATCACTTAGGTCCAATTATCATTTTTTTTCAAGCAAGGAAATGCTAGAAAAAAAATACAGTGATAACATCATAAAAAAGATCAATACCAATATAAAAGTAAAAGAATCAATAGTAGATAAGGAAGTCCATATATACATTGCCATTGTGTAGCTGAAAGTAGTCGCACCGCAGGCGCCCATCCATCACTTCGTGTAAACTCTTCATTCGCCACTCCTCTTTCAGTTGGGCCCAGAGAACTGAATCCAATAGCAAGAACTGGAACCCCACCCAGCAGGCCAATGAAGGAAGAACCCTGTATGTGCAGGGGAAATGAATGCTGGTCAATTAACGCAGAAGGAGCGACGCAATCGATCAGCCGAGCGACGGAAGAAAATTAACCGAGCAAATGCCCTTCCCGTCCGTGACCGGGAGGAACTGAGGCAGATCAACCGGCGGGAGGCGACGGCCCGGCGAGGCTGCAGGAGCCGGCCGAGGCGAGGTGGAGAGACTCGCGGCGCGGCGCGAATCGAACGTGGGGGTGCCCAGATCTGACGGCGAGCGGGAGAACACCGGATCAGCGGCCGAGAAGCATCGGACGGCCACCGAAAAGTGTAACTCTCCAGGCCAAACACCACATCCACAATTGCATGATTGAGGAGAAATACGGTGTAAATAGTCATAAAAATTTCAAAAGAGAATTGATAGCATCAAATCACAACTGACCTACTGTGCCGCAAAATTTCAAATCAAAATTTAATCTACACATGAAGAAAAAATGGTTTATTTTTTGGCTTAAAAGAGAATAAAAAGGGAAAAATAAAGCAACTACGCACTGAAAGATGTATTTTTTTTATTTCTCCTAATGTAAGTCACACTTTCAATTATTTTTTCAAATTGTTGTTTGATTAACCAAAAAAAATTAGAATGTTTTTATATCTATTTGCACTGTATCGTGACGGGAGACGCGCGGAGTAGCCGAAAGGTGGATGCACAGGATACGTTCTCCGTATCATATATTATCAAGTGAATTATGTACAGTTTCTGATTGGCATCGCTGTGATTGACTTTGCAAGACTGATTACACTCATGATCAAGCAACTTGTAGCCTGAACAGTCAAGTTACCTCAATTCTGTGAACACGGCTTTTCTGTTCCCTTCTCTGTTTCCCTTCGTGTTTTCGTCGATATGGCAAAGATCTAGAGCACCATCTCTATCCCTCTCATATTCCCCTGGTACTCTGGATCTTTGTCACGTCGACAGGAACACGAGGAGAACACGGAGAATGGAACAGAGAAGCCGCATTCCAATCCTGTCCTTTTAGAAAGAGGAAAAGAAGAAAAGGAAATTCTCCTAGCAATGAATAATCTCCTCCACCAGACACTAGTCAGAACTGGAGTAATGATACCAGGATAATCTTTGTATTTTCGACAGTGTGCTGTGTGTGGATTACATGACATTAATTTCGAGATTATAATCTGCACAGACCCTTCAGTCTGTCCAAATCGAAATTAATAGGATCTGTATGCATTTAGCCGAGTCCAAATCACTTGACTTATGTAAACAACAACATGGAAAAAATAATCTGCCGTTGCCACAATGCTAGGGCATTGCCAACTTATAACAATAAAGGACGTCAAGATCGACGGGCGACAACAATTGTATAGACCAACTATGTGGCGCTTGGGTTTCCCCCTTCCTGACTCGAATACCTCTAGCAAAAACACTAGAGTTCGATTCCTACCATGCCTAGGTTAGTTATTTATGTAAATTTCTTATTATTATTTTGTAGGATGGATGTCATCAATCAGAGGGGTGAATGATTTTATCAAATTTTTTCCCCTTAAGTACTCCAAAACTTTCACTCTAATAGCTATATGCAACTACAAAGATCATATTCTTAGCGAGCGCTCGCTTATTGGAAGGTTGTTCGCCCGCCACTGGGACCAATCTGACCGTCGGCGGTCCGATCGCACGAGTACCGTGATCTAACCACTAGTCCGATCGCTACCAAGCGCCCGAGCAGAGAATAACCCAAATCCAAACAATAATCCAAGGATCTTTAAGACGACAGCTTCAAATGATTTGAAACTTCAAACACACCTTCTATATTATACAGTTGCATAATGTATCTGACAATCAAATATCCCAGAATGTAAGACCTACATCTATGTTATGCAGAATATTATATGTATCTCCCAAGACAGAAAAAATCCGATCTAGCTTAAGAGCCCACAATGGATGACGTCTCTGGCGACAATAGTGGCGACGCTGCTAGTGATTCGCCGGATGACGACGCCGGCGTTGAGGGGGCTCCTTCTCCGCTGGAGGTTGGGGAGATCGTTGGCTCTGACGATCATGATTTCGTCGCGGGTTCATTTTCACGTGCGGAGACAAGCATTGTCGACTCCTGGGCCGCGTTGAGTGCGCCAGGCTGCTCGGATCCAAGTACATCCTCTTCTCCGCAGGTTTGTATTCGTTCTTTTGTTGGCAAGATTGGTGGTTCTTCTCGCCCGATTAATTGCCGGGTGGTTAATCATCTTTTCGTCGATCAATCGGTAGCGCATCGGAAGATTTCTTCGTGCGTCTTTCCGCGCCGTGGATGTGTTGTTCGTCCATGGAAGGGCCCTTTACCGAAAGCGAAATTTTCTCCTAAACTCACGCTAGCTGCGTTCTTGCCTGCGGATTTTGCGTCAAAATCCGACTGGGGGGAGACGGGCCAGATCGAGTCTGTTACGCGAGCCCATCTGCTTGAGCGGGCTGTTGGGGCCGACCTGCAGACGGTCGGACTTGTCAAACGGGCCCGGTTATACGCCTCGGCTAGGGTTTACAGACCTCGCATTGGTCCCCGGACGGTCGTTCCAGGTTGCGGTCGTGTGTGTGTTCCGTACGCTCAGCCTTCTTCGCGGTTTCCCGATCCCTCCGGTGCTCAGCCTTCCTACGCGGAGATGGCTTCCCGTCCGCCGGTGAATCGAGCGCCGAAGCGGAACCATGTGCCGCCGCCTCGAGGTCGTGGCCTTCCGCCTCGCGGAAACGGCGCGTTTCCGCGCGCTCCTCCTCCTCGCAGCGGCGGTCCACCTGGTCAGGGTTATGTACAGGGCCATGGGGGATTCCAGCCGGATGGATATGGGCAGTCGCAGGTTCCTCCGCCTTACCCCAGCCGGGCGGTAGGGGGCCGTCATCAATCCAGGAGGCCTTTTGGTCCTGCTCGTGGTTCCGGCCATGGCTCGCAGAGGTTTGAGTCGAAGCAACCTGAAGTTCCTCAGCCGCGGCAGCATGAAGCTGCACCAGGGTTGGGTGATGATCATCATCATGCTGTTCCTTTTGAGGAGGGTGCGATCAAGGCTAAGAAACCAAGGCCGCCTCACTGCTTTAGATGCAAGACGACCGGGCATTTGGCGGAGGTTTGCAAGGTGAATCTTGATTGTTACATTTGCAATAAGAAAAATAATCATTTGCCAATCAGATGCCCGATTCTCAAATTGCCTAAACCGAGCACTCAAATGTATGGTTATGCTAAAGATGATCTATGTTTTTATGGTATGCCTGATTTTGACCTGAAGCAAGAAGATTCAGTCTTGTCGCCCACTGCGTTGGTGACTATCTCGGGTGGATCCCTTGCTGCTGCAGTGGTTCAGGATGAGTTGGCAAGGCTTGCCCGGTCTGATTGGAATTGGGAGGCTTTACCTCATGAGGATGATTCTTTTTTAGTTGTCTTTCCATCGGAAGATGAATTACAGAGGATGTCTGATATTGAGTTCAAATTGAAAAATCATGGGGTAACCTTATTGGTGTCGGCATGGCAGACCAATGGTGATGTGGTGCCTGCCTACCAGCTTGATGAGGTTTGGGTGCATGTCTCGGGGGTGCTGCATTTTTGGAGACATTACTTGGGTTTTTGGGCACTGGGAACAGCTATTGGCAAGACTATTGAAGTGGATATGTTTACGTACAGGAAATTGGGTGTGATTCGAATCAAAGTTGGAATGATGGATAGAGTGTTGCTACCTGTGAAGCCAGATACTGTTTTTGGGTTGTTTGGGTATGATATTACTTTCACTTTGGAGAGTGATAAGTTTATTCCCGCTGTCCCTGTTCAAGGAGTGGAAGATTCCATGAATCATGATGGAGATGGAGCGAGTGATCATACGGCAGATCGACAAGGTGGTAACCATTTGTCGAAGAAACAAAAGCAAGCAAATGACCCCGGTTCCTCCTCACATACAGCGGCTGTCGACGGTGGTCCGACCCCGATGCAGCTCAGTGCGGGTGTACCCGCGCTTCCTGGCAGCAGTACTCCTGTTCGGTCTGTGAGGGAGGGTAGGGCTTCATCTGTTGAAGTCTTTGCTAATTCTTTTGATTGCTGGGCGGAGCTCCATTCTGGTGACATTGGGGATGACCAGCCATCGCCTGCCTCTGTGTTGATTGGAGAGATCCCGGTGTCTGTACTTGGGGGTTCCAATAACGAGACTGTTTCTGATGTCGCGTTGCTAAAAGGCAATGTGGTTACTCGGGAACAAGGTACTAGCTCGTCTCCTAATGCATTTTCGATTTCAATTGCGGATTGTGATCCATCCTTTCCTGCTGAAATCTCTTTTACTTCTCCTTTTATTTGCTCAGATGGTGATCACATTGGTGATGCTGCTACTGGGCCGGCTCACATTGGTTATGCTGCTACTGGGCCGGCTGTTCCAAATTTAGTGCCAAGAGTGTATGAGCCTGTTGAACTGGTGAATGCGATGGCTGCACCGGAAAGTTCAACGCAAGTAGACGGCAAATCTGGTAGCAAAACTAGTTCCAATTTAACCTTTTCTATGGCTGAGAATTTTAATTCTGTGGATGGTCTTCGTCGCAGTTTACGTTCTAATTCTCGAGTCAATGGGACTATTGCAGCGGATGAGAATATGATGTCCAAGGCGATGAAGCGAACTGCGCAGCGAAATTTGGACATTCTGAGGGGTAACAAGATGGTGGCCTCTAATAGCGGATTGTCACACTCGCTTTCCGACTCACGGTTTCAAATAAGTGGTAATCCTATTTCGACCTCTCCGATTTCTTTTGTTGGTTTGCCTTCTGATTTGTGTGCTAAAAACTTACAAAGTATCGGTTTTAGATTAGGCAACGGTTCTAATGAAAGTGTTAATTTGTCTATTAATGCGCTTAAACGTATTGAGATTGATCGAAGAAAATTAGAAAAGGTACAGACTGTCACTAGTAAGAATTGCATTGCTATTCAAGTGGACAATTGTGATGATGATGTCGCTGAACCTTCGAGCGATTTACTCTCACAATTGATCCAGGAGGTTTCAGAGGTGGATTTTGATGAGGGAGATTTGGACACAAGGATTTGTGATCTTAAGGTCTCTCCTCGAAAATCAAAGAGTAGAAAGGATAAAAGGAAAAAAATAAAGATTATCAAATGAAAGGTTTCTTTTGGAATAGCAGAGGTCTTTCAGACTTGGCTAAATTTAAATACATTGCTGACGCAGCATTAGATCACAAGCTAGATTTTATAGCTATATTGGAAACAGGAAATCAAGATATGTCAAAATCGAATTTGGCACGACTCTCCGGAGGTACTGATTTTGTTTGGCATTGTCTTCCTCCAAAAGGTCGGTCTGGTGGCATCCTTCTTGGGATTAATGCTACTGTCTTAGACTTATCGGTTATAATTGACGGAGATTTTTTCGTAAAGTTTCATTTGGTTAATAAAATGGATAAGTTTAAATGGATTTTGATGGCAATGTATGGTCCAGCTCAAGATGACTTAAAATCAAATTTCTTGGCTGAATTAGTTCGTGCCTGCCAACAAGATCAGTTGCCTACTCTGATTGGAGGGGATTTCAATATTATGAGATATAGTAAAGAGAAGAACAACACAAGGTTCAATAATCGGTGGCCGTTCCTGTTTAATGTTGTGATTGACAGCTTCGACTTAAGGGAAATTGAGCTGACTGGTCGCCAGTTCACTTGGGCAAATTCCTTATCTATTCCGACTTTTGAAAAGTTAGATAGAGTTCTCATGTCCTCAGAATGGGAATTCAAATATCCGCTAGTGTCGATTCAGGCTTTAGATAGAGGGGTGTCTGATCATACTCCGCTGCTCCTGGACACGGGGCAACCTGCGTACTCGGGAGGAGTGAAGCTTTTTAGATTTGAGGTGAGTTGGTTCACACATGAGGATTTTCAGGAGCGAGTCAAGGAGGTCTGGAATAAGTCGGTGACGGGGAATAATTCGGTGCAACGGTGGAATAATAAACTTAGCGCCTTGCGAAGGCATCTGCGTGGCTGGGCTTCCAATATGGGTGGAAGCTATAAGCACCAGAAGGCTGATTTGCAGGCTATTATCACAGACCTTGATACCGCGGCTGAGGTAAGGGATTTGGCGAGGACGAGTGCTCCTTCTAGCCAAGTCTCGGGTGATCTTACCAGTTCTCGAGAGAGGAGGAAATTAAATATTACCAGCGGGCTAAAGTCAAGGATATTTTATATGGAGATAATAATACTAAGTATTTCCATATGATTGCAAATGGTAAACATAGGAAAAAGAGGATTTTTTCTCTAGATGATGTTAATGGGAAAATTGAGGGACAGTCGAATCTCAAAGAATACATTACACATTTCTATAAAGATCTGTTTAGTGAGCCTGAAGAGAGTTCCTTTAATCTGATCGATGATCGGATAGAGGATATTAATCAGGTCACCGATTCTGAAAATAATATTTTGACTGCCCCGTTTTCTGAGGAAGAAGTAAGAAATGCAGTTTTCAATATGGAACATAACAAAGCTCCAGGTCCGGACGCTGAGTTTTGTCAGAAATTTTGGGAAACCATAAAGGGAGACCTGATGCGAATGTTCTATGAGCTCCACACAGGAGAGCTGCCTATTTTTAGTTTGAACTTTGGGGTGATTACTTTATTACCGAAAGTTCAGGATGCTAATGTTATTCAGCAGTACAGGCCCATTTGTTTACTCAATGTGAGTTTTAAGATCTTCACAAAAGTGGCGACAATGAGAATTAATTTAATTGCTGATAGAGTCATTAGTCCAACTCAAACTGCGTTTATGCGTGGATGCAATATCCTAGAAGGAGTTGTCATACTGCATGAAACGGTGCATGAGTTACATCGTAAGAAATTGAATGGAGTAATTTTGAAGATTGATTTTGAGAAGGCGTATGATAAAGTTAAATGACCTTTCCTATTTCAAACCCTATGCATGAAGGGATTTTCGTCCAAGTGGATAACTTGGATTAAATCCTTCATTTACGGGGGTAGTGTGGCTGTCAATGTTAATGATGAAATTGGTCATTTTTTCCAGACTAGGAAGGGACTTCGCCAGGGTGATCCTTTATCGCCAATTTTATTTAACATTGTTGCCGACATGCTTGCCATTCTTATTAGAAGGGCAAATGAGGAGGGTCAGTTTCAAGGCATTGTACCCCATCTAGTGGACGGAGGTTTGTCGATTCTACAATATGCGGATGATACGGTGTTATTTTTGGATCAGGATGTTGATAAGGCAAAAAATCTTAAACTCCTGCTATGCGCTTTTGAGCAATTATCTGGACTGAAGATTAATTTTCACAAAAGTGAAATATTTTGTTTCGGTGATGCAGAAGAAGCTAGACAGGATTATGTGGAACTTTTTGGGTGTCAATCCGGAGAGTTACCAATCAGGTATCTTGGCATCCCGATTCACTATAGGAAATTAAGAAATGTCGACTGGCGATTGGTAGAGGAACGGTTTGAGAAAAAACTTAGTAGTTGGAAGAGCAAACATCTATCAATTGGGGGTCGATTGACGTTGATAAATTCTGTCTTGAGTAGCCTCCCAATGTATATGATGTCTTTTTTTGCGATTCCAAAAGGGGTTCTAAAGAAATTAGATTATTTTAGATCCAGATTTTACTGGCAAGGTGATGAACATAAGAGAAAATATAGACTTGCGAAGTGGAATATTCTATGCCAGCCAAAAGATCAGGGTGGTTTAGGAATAGCTGATTTAAACATCAAGAACTTAGCGTTGTTGAGTAAATGGCTTTTCAAGCTTTTAACGACGGATGGTATGTGGCAACAACTTTTGAGAAATAAATATCTGGGATCTAAACCCTTAGTGCAAGTTGATCGTCATCAAAGCGATTCACATTTTTGGGCTAGTCTGTTGAAGGTAAAAGGACATTTCCTCCGGTATGGATCTTTTATTATTAAAGATGGCTCACAAGTCAGATTTTGGGAAAACAAATGGTTAGGCAATGATAGTTTGATGAACCAATATCCTGGTTTATACAACATTGTTAGACCAAAATTTGTCACAATTTCGGAAGCCTTGGCCTCTTCTCCACCAAATTTTTCTTGGAGACGTGATTTAATTGGTCCCAAGCTGGTGGAATGGAACAACTTATTAGCATGACTAGCCAATGTTCAGCTGACACAAGGACATGATGACTTTCACTGGTCTTTACAACCTAATGGACAATTCTCGGTGAAATCATTATATAGAGCACTGATTCAAACAACTGTTCCTAATTTGTATAAACGCCTATGGAAACTAAAAGCCCCGCTTAAGTTGAAGATCTTTTTGTGGTACCTTAGGAGGGGTGTGGTTTTAACGAAAGATAATCTAATCAAGCGTCATTGGCAAGGGAGCAAGACATGTTGTTTTTGTCATCATGATGAGACAATTCAGCACTTGTTTTTTGATTGTCGCTTCGCGCGAGCTGTTTGGGGTTTCTCTCAAATGGCTTTGAAGTTAACAAAACCACGGAGTGTATCACATATGTTCGGAAGCTGGTTAAATGGAATAACTAAACATTTGAAATCATTAGTACTGCTTGGGGCAGCAGCAACATGTTGGTCTATATGGTTGTACAGGAATGATATTGTTTTTGAAAAGAAAAACTCTTATTCTCCTTTGCAGGTTATTTATGCAATCTCTCACCGACTCCGTTCGTGGGCTATACTGCAACGACCGGAATTGCACGATACGGTTATGGTGGCATCGCAACAGTTGGAGCAGTTGGCAAAGGATATCTTTACCCGGGCTTATGGGTGGCGATCTAGTCTTAGGATTGAGTGTCACTAAAGTCTGCTCGGTTCTGTTTTTTATTCTTAAGCTGTGTGCCTTTTTAGGCAGAGGCTGGAAGTTTTTTTGTTCCAATGATGTGTATCAACTCGATGTACTGAATTTGGGATTAATAAAGTCTTCCTTTTCCCAAAAAAAAAAGACAGAAGTTCCTGACATAATCACATGTTATTTGATGTAATCATCTGAAAAACCTCCTTCAGAATTGGAAGAAAAAAGGTCCGAACATGAACTCAAGTCACTTCAAGATTTACGAAGCTAGTTTTACGACGTGTGTATATGTATAACAAGGACATGCAAGGTTTCATGTAATGTAAAATGCAAAGCCAGCGTCAACTAAAAGTGCTCATCACATCGGTGGGACCAAAGGGAAACCGATCGCAGCGGCAATGAGCAACCTTAGGTCAAGCACGGCATTTCACGGCGCCTCCAAAACAGTTATGACTGAATATGAAACCCGAGAACATCACAGACCACGCTCTTTTTTACGGTTGAAGTGGACTTTTGATTTTTTTTTCGAAAAGGGAAGTTTTATTGATTTCAAGAATGTTAAATCAAGGTGATATCATCTTGAAATCCTCCCGGCCTCTGCCTGGGCGGCACACAGCCTTACAAAAAGGGTAAATAAAAGGGATACACTAATGACTATCAATCCGAAGACTAGACCGCCACCCATGTGCCCGGGTAAAACACTCCTTGGCCACCTTCTCCAAGGCATGCGAGGCCGCCACAACCATATCCTACGAAGCGGTCTTCTGTAGAATAGCCCAGGTACGGAGCCAATGCGAAAGTGAGAAAATAACCTGCAAAAATGAAAGTTGTTTGTTTTCAAATACCATTGCATTCCGGCATAACCACATAGCCCAACAAGTAGCAGCGGCTCCAAGAAGAACTAAAAACTGTAAGTCCTGTCGAAACCCTTGTAGCCAAGTGCCAAACATATTGGACACACTACGAGGCTGAGAAAGACCACAAGACGCATGGACCACCGCCCAAACCATACGAACTAACCGGCACTCAAAAAATAGATGTTGGATCGTTTCATCTTCATGACAGAAACAACACTGTTTGCTGCCTTGCCAATTACGTTTCACTAAATTATCCTTTGTTAAAATAACGCCCCGTCGAAGATACCACAGAAAAATCTTGATTTTCAAAGGTACTTTTAACTTCCATAAGCGTTCATTAGAATTGGACACATCCCGATGGATCAATGCCAGATAGTGAGATTTTACAGAAAATTCTCCACTCCTATGTAGGTTCCATCGGAATTCATCTTCCTCTTGGCCCAAAACAATGTTGGTCAGTCGTGAAAGGAGATTGTTCCACGACTCTAGCTTGTGACCAATAAGGTCTCTGCGCCATGATATATTTGGTGGGTATGAGCTCAACACTTCGGCCACTGTATCATGTTTCTTGCGTGCTATGCTATACAGTTGAGGATATCGATCTCGAAAAGTTCTATTTCCTAGCCACTTATCCTCCCAGAACCGTACCTGCGATCCGTCTTTAATAATAAAAGATCCAAACCGCAGAAAATCTCGTTTAATCTTCATCAGGCTGCCCCAGAAATGAGAGTCCCCACACTTCCACTGCACCTGGACAAGAGGTGTTGTGTCCAAGTATTTATTGCGTAATATTTGTTGCCAAGTACCGTCTGTTTTCAGCAACCGATACAGCCATTTACTGAGTAGTGCTGTATTCTTGATCTCCAGGTTTTGAATCCCTAGCCCTCCTTGCTCTTTAGGTTGGCACAAGATATCCCATTTGGATAGACGGTATTTCCTTTTATGCTCGTCGCATTGCCAAAAGAAGCGGGACCGATAATAGTCTAGTTTTTTAAGAACGCTCTTTGGTATCTGAAAGAAGGACATCATATACATGGGCAGACTACTAAGGATTGAATTTATTAAAGTCAGTCGTCCCCCTGTTGATAGATGCTTGCCTTTCCAACTACTGAGGCGTTTCTCGAAACGTTCTTCTACTTTTCGCCAATCATTATTTGTTAGTTTCCTATAATGAATAGGAATACCCAAATACCTCATTGGGAAAATTCCTGGATTACAACCAAAAAGATCTATGTACTGGGGCTCGCATTCCTTAGCTTCTCCAAAGCAGAAAATTTCGCTCTTATGGAAATTTATTTTCAAACCGGATATTTGCTCAAAAGCACAAAGTAACAACTTCATGTTAGTAGCCTTTTCCAGGTCGTGCTCCATGAAGAGGATCGTATCGTCAGCATATTGGAGTATGGATAAACCACCATCTACCAGATGGGGCACCACCCCACTAACTTGACCATCTGCTTTGGCTCTGTTGACAATTATTGCAAGCATATCAGCAACAAGATTAAAGAGAATTGGTGATAAAGGGTCCCCTTGTCGGAGACCTTTTTTTGTTTGAAAGTAGGGACCGATATCATCATTAACATTGATCGCCACACTTCCACCCGATATGAAAGAATGCACCCAAGAAATCCATTTAGATGAGAAACCTTTCATCCGTAGTGTTTGTAATAAGAACGACCATCTAACTTTATCATAGGCCTTTTCAAAGTCAATTTTGAAAATTATACCACTTAGTTTCTTACGATGAAGTTCATGAACGGTTTCATGTAAGATGACTACCCCTTCGAGGATATTACGTCCTCTCATGAATGCCGTTTGAGTTGGGCTAATAACGTGGTCTGCAACTGAATTAATCCGTAACGTTGCGGCTTTAGTGAAAATCTTGAAGCTCACATTTAGTAAACAAATTGGTCTGTATTGCTGAATTTTGTTTGCGTCATGCACCTTTGGCAAAAGGGTTATGACACCAAAATTAAGGCTGAACAGGGGAATATCACCCTTGTGCAAATCATGGAACATCTGCATGAGGTCTTGTTTAATGATCTCCCAACACTTCTGATAAAATTCAGCTGGGAATCCATCAGGACCTGGAGCCTTATTGTGTTCCATGTCAAATACTGCTTCCCTAATCTCCTTTTCAGTGAAAGGGGCCGTTAGGAATGCATTCTCGCTCTGACCAACCTGAGGGATATCCTTTATCCTGTGTTCCTCCAGCAGGAAAAAGTTCTCATCAGGAGGCCCAAACAGTTCTTTATAAAATTGGGTGATATAGCTTTTAAGGTTGGCCTGTCCCTCAATTTTTCCATTGTCATGCTGTAACGAGAAGATTCGTTTCTTTCTGTGTTTACCATTAGCCACCATGTGAAAGTACCTAGTATTATTATCTCCTAGGAGCACATCAGTGACCTTAGCTCGTTGGTAGAACTTGATCTCCTCCTCCTGTAGGAGTTTAGCCAGATTATCACGAGCTGTTTGTAATTGTTTACACTCCCCATCGGACAACACACGACCTTCTGCGGCTATGTCCAGTGAGGAAATTATAGACTGAAAATGGATTTTTTGTTGTTTGTACTCTCCATGGGTATGGACTGCCCAACCCCAGAGGTGCTTTCGTAAAGCCCCCATTTTCCTATTCCATCTTTGGACCGAGTTTTGGCCATGTACCGGCTTGCTCCAAATTTCTGCGACACGATCCAAGAAATCCTCTCGGAAGAACCAACTCAGTTCCAGTTTGAACTGTCTTGCAATTCCCAAGTAGGAAGGTTCACCAGTGTCTAAAAGCAATGGTGTATGATCAGAGAGCCCTCTATCAAGGGCTTGTACTGTTACCAACGGATATTTAAATTCCCATTCAGTCGTGATTAATACCCTATCCAACTTCTCATAGGTAGGTTGTGGTAAGGAATTTGCCCAGGTAAATTGACGGCCTGTTAACTCAATTTCCCGAAGATCAAAGCTATCTATGACTGCATTGAACAGGAAAGGCCATCGGCCGTTGAACCGGCTATTACTTTTCTCCTTACTATTTCTCATAATATTGAAATCCCCTCCTATGAGGGTAGGCAATGGGTTCTGTTGGCATGCACGGACGAGTTCAGACAAGAAAGGAGATTTGAACTCCTCTTGTGCTGGACCATATACAGCCATAAGGATCCATTGGAAGTTGTCGTGTTTATTTCGGAGATGGAATTTGATATAAAATTCCCCTTCCACAATTAAAGTTAAATCAAGGACCGTTGTATTGACCCCGAGAAGTATCCCGCCCGACCGGCCCCTAGGGGGGAGACAGTGCCAAACAAAATCTACCCCTCCCGAAAGACGAGACATATTCGCTTTGGACATATCCTGTTTACCGGTTTCCATGACAGCCACAAAATCAAGTGTTAGGTCCCTAATTGCCTCAGAAATGTATCGAAATTTAGCCAAGTCTGAAAGACCTCTGCTATTCCAAAAGATTCCCTTCATGGTGAAACTGATTTGTTAGAGTTTTTACCCTTTTTTCGTTCCTTCTCTTTTTTGGACAAAGACTTCGACTTACGACTTGATGCCTTAAGATCACAAATTCTTGTGGCCAGGTCCAAATCGTCTAAGTCTTCATCTGTTACTTCCTTAACCAAGTGAGTAAGAAGAGATCCTTCATTAGATTCTTCATCATCACTTGGTGCAAAAGGGTTATTCTCACAATTTCTTGCAACCTGCGCATCTCCCTTTACTCTTGGCAAAACAGTGAACCTATCTACTTCCATTCTCTTAAGAGCGTTTAGAGATAGATTAATCGCATTAGTACTAGTACCCAGAGAGAAACCAACATTATTCAGATTCGAAATGCATTTTTCTCTTGATAATTGTAGAAAAGATGGCGATATTGAGTTACCTGGTGGCGAGAAACTTGATGAAGTCACAGATGGAAAAAAAGTTCCCCCTTGTCTTCACACGGTTTGTTGCTATCCAGGTTTTTCAGCGCTGCTCTCTTCATTGCTTTCTCCATAACAAGCTCATCAGCTGCAGCAAGGCCTCCTGCAGAATAAAAGAAATTTGAGCGAGCACTACGCCGTTTGCCATCGAAAAATACCGACCCAAAACTAGTCATACCTGTGGTGCTGGTCTGGGTAGGTTTAATTGGAGTGCTCAACTCATTATCAGTGCTCACTGAAGGGAACTGTAGGGCGACATCACTTGTCGTTTTGTCCATAGCCATCCTTCCGCAAGACACTTCCTGACCCCCACTCACAATCAGGTCCTGGTGACGCTGTGGTGTAACAGCTTCCATCCCCATTTTAGGTGACAAACCAGCCCTTCCTCCGCTGCAAACAATCACCCGAAACGGATCCACCCCAGCCTCATCTCCTTGTTGATTTATATTTGTTTTGCTTCCCGGACTTGGTGTAAAGCCTTGCCTAGGTCTTGTCACCAAAATGGAAGACAAGGATTTGGATGATTTCAGAGGTACCGGCTTTACTGGCAAGCAAGGGCGATTTTTCCCCAAAGGTGTCACCGCTACAAGAGATTGCATTAGTGTCGGACCCGAGGAAAATTCCTTAACCGCACTGGGAGCATGACTTGAATTAGTATCACTGGGACCATGCTTTAATTTTTTGGATGATGCAGATTCTGGTCCCTTTTCGGAAGAGCCTCCCTTATCCTCCCCTATGTCATCCCGATCCATTGGGTCATGCTCCTCAGGTGGAGATATTGCTGGTTGAAACTTGTCATCTTCCAAGGTGAAAGTGATATGATAGCCCTCTATCCCAAAGACTAGGCCTGTGGTGAAAGGTAACTGACTCTTGTCCAACATGCCAACTCGAACACGAATGACTCCTTTTTTTCTATATGTTAGCATGTCCACAGCGAGAGTCGCTCCAATGACACTTCCCAACGCCCAAAACACCAAATAGTGTCTGAAAGCATGTGGTACTCCAGTAATGTGTACCCAAACTTCCTCCAATTGATACGTAGGAATAATATCATTTGCACTTTGCCAAGCTGCGATAGTGAGGGTGACACCAAGATTCTTGAGCTGATAACCGATGTCAGTCATCCTTTGTAACTCTTCTTCCGTCGGGAAGGCGACAAGGAACGAATCTTCACCATGAGGTAAAGCTTCCCACCGCCAATCAGCCCTGGATATTTTTGCCAACTCAGCCTGTACAACCTCTGGTGATAAATGTCCTCCCAAGACTCTGACCAAAGCAGTGGGTGCAGGATTCGGAGCCTCGAGCTTATAGTCAATATCTGAAATCCTAATGAAGCCAAAGTCCTTTTGTCCAGAACCGAAAAAGGTAGCATTTGGTTTAGGCATTTTGAGGATAGGACACTTTGATGACAAATGGGAATTATTCTTGTTGCATATGAGACAATCAAGGTCTGCTTTACACTCCTCATTTAAGTGCCCTCCACTCTTGCATCTGAAACAAAAAGGCCTTTTTTTCTTGACAATACCTTGATCGGCTTGCTGTTCTTCAGTGTCTCTGACCTCCCCTTGCTGGCTGGACCTGGCCATGTCGCGACCACTGCTGGGAATGGGCTTGTAGCACTGTGGTTGGTGGCTCATCCTCTGATCAGAAGAGCCCCAGCCAGCTCCACGACCCTGAGCACCAGCATTGCGGCCATAAAGTTCGTGACCAGCATGACCTTCATGACGATCATGATGACCGCCGCGACCCTGGGAATGGCCATCCTGCCGGCCATAATCGTGTCCTTCTCCCCGTCCTCGTCCACCACTTCCATCGCTGCGGCCCCCTTGGGATTGAACTTCGCCACGACCTCGTCCCCCAAATCCCTCACCGCGCCCCCGAGCTAGGCCACGCCGGTTCTCAAATGATCGAGGGTAGGGTGGCATGACGACGACCTCAGCGAACGACGGCGCCCCCGGGTACCAGATCGATTTTTTGGTGGGAGAAGAGATACCGCCGTCAGAAGCTTTCGGCGGCGGATGAACTAAGGTATTCTCACACACCAATACCCTATTTCGGTCCCTGGGCCCAGTTGGTAATAAGGCCCACCAAGACCTTCCAAAATCTCGGGCGCGTTCGATCAACAGAGAGGTGCAAGGCTTCTCCGATTTGGAATTCGAAATTTGAATTCGCTGTTGATGGCTCCGATCAGCTGATTTGTCGCCCATGAAGTTCGCCGGCAAGAAGGCCTCAAGAGTTAGCTCCGGCGGCAAACGACGTTTGGGAAGAGGCCCTCTCCAGGGACGAACAGCGATTCCACGATTGGGAATCGATCTGCCTTGCGGCCGAGAAGGAGTCGAATTCCAGTTCCTCACAGAGACCGGCAAACGTTCCTGTGTGTCATCCGACAAAACTTCTGCACCCAAGTTAACAGGGTGTTCCCGTTCATGATCCGGCAAGGTACCAGGACCCGACGCAGGCAACCCCTGTTCTAGGTCTGAGGCTAATTTTTCCTCCCACCATCTACTTCCTTTGGGGAACCCCATATCACACCAAAAGTTTTCCACCAGTTGCAATTCTGATGCTATTGAATCAGCACTATGATCCAAATTACCCTGTGTGGCTCTTTGTTCATTTGCAAAATGAGTTGCCTCTTCAGAAGAGAATCCTGCCATGAAAGCCTCATGGTAGGCCTCATGAAAGTGGACTTTTGATACCCCTGAAGAAGACCTCACTACGAGGCACGCTCGCAATGAAAATGTTGTATTTGTTTCCTCTGCCGTGCCGTTCAAATCGGAACTGATCAGTACTTTAGGGCGCTCAAATATTCATTACACTTTTAACTTAGCCGTCAAAAACGCAGCCAAACTGCGCGAATATGCAAAACAACATCGAATATACTACCATTTGTACTGATGCGAGAGGAATCTGAATGCCTGAAACCTTGTAGCAAGTGTTACCAGTACTGTGACAACTACTCATGTTCAGTTTTCCTTCCAGGTCATGGCCTGGACAAGTCGACGCATCTGCGTTCAACTTGCTCTTTCATGTACTGCTTGTCAGTTGTCACATGGCGTAGGTCAAGAATAGGTGAGTCTACTTAGGATAAGATCAAGTGCATGAAGTCTCAAGAGCATTTCGATTGAACTCATATCTAATCTCTAGATGATGGTACCTCTACCGTGCTACTTAATTACCTGTTCTTGGAATCTTCCATTCAAATTGCTAGTAGTGACGATGACATAGTCCTCTTACGGTCTTGCTATGTGCTTTTTCAAAGAGTAATGTACTCGAAATCAAGCTATCTGTTGTCTTGTGGAAAGTTAAGTTGAGCAAACTTTTATGCATTTCTTCTTCTTCTTTTTTGTAATTTTGGATCGGACAGACGGGAACTACTAACACTCAAAATAATGTGTACCCAATTGATAGGCATGTTCGGCCTCTGAAGACAAATGTTTTGTGTAAGCTTCAACAAACAAAAGACACATAATGCTAAGATTTCATAAGAAACTTTGGGGAAAGATTAGGATAATCTCGAACAGTTATTTTTTAAAAAATATAGGCTAGAATAGTTTTTTTAGGAACACGCGCGCAAACAGAAAGATCATTCTTGGCACGTAGCTACATCACATTGAGACAAGGACGGATTAAGAAAACTAGGCAGAAGACTACGGTATGCATGCACCGGGGCAAGTCATCGGTCATCCACGCTGTAGCTAAGAAGCTACACCTTTTTTTCTAGAGAGACACTCGAGTGGTGGTCTTCTCCTCCCCGCGAAATCGGTAGTTTTTCTTTGTGTGGAGCGGTACTTCTGATGATCGGAAGTACTGGAGAATGAACGGTGGAACTTCTAATTTTAACTGCAACGGCCAGTTTTCTGACCGTTGGAGATGCGAGCGGAAGTACCGGACTATGGCCGACGGTACTTCCGATTTCCCTGATTTTTCAGGGGTTTAACTCCAACGGCTAGTTTTCTTGTGTGGGGTATAAATACCCCCTTGTGGCCGGTTGGAGAGTGTGTTGATGAACTCATTTTTGTTGTCTTGAGTTAGTATGAGGCTCTCCACTCAAAAGTGCATGTGTTGCACTTTGTGAGCAAAGAGACATGATCTAGATTGCATATGTTGCATCTAGAGGTGGACTTAGTGTCCAATTGAGCTTGTGCATCCATTGGACATAGTGAGAGTCAAGCGAGGGGTTTGACTTGTTACTCTTGGAGTTTGCCGAGTCCTAGATGGCGTTGGAGGCGTCGTGCGCGGTATTCTTCTCAAAGAAGGTTGTGAAAAAACCCGGCGAAATGTAAAGGTTGGAGCTCACCTACCCGTAGCGGGAAAGAGCTACCACTAGTGGATTGAGTTGAAAGGCTTAATTCGTGGAGCCGGTTCAATTCATTTGAGCTAACCTTAACGTGAACTTGGGGAGACCGACAAATCTCCGAACACCACGGTAAAAAGAGACCGTGTCTATTGTGGTTTGTTTTTCTTGTGCTCAATTTACATATATAGAATTAATTTGATTACTTGTCTTTCTAGGATTGCAAACCTATACATAGCCTTGAATTGTTGGTGCACTTAGGCAAACTTGTTTGATTTAGGCGCTATTTGTGCTAAACCAATTTAATTTAAGCTTCCGCATTGTTTACTTGGTTTAGACAAATAGAAGATATCTTTAAATTGATATTAATTGAAAGAAGAATTTTTAGATCGCCTATTCAACCCCCTCTAGTCGGTCTCCTTGATCTTACAGGGGTGCCAGCATGGGAGGAGGGGCAGTGGTGTCTGCAAGGGAGGTGGGGGAGGCGGTGTCAGCAAGGAAGGTGGCCATGGCGCGGATGCGGCCGTCAGCATCGGCACAAATGCAGCTGCTACTGGGATTTCACTAGGTATTTTTTTAATATATTTGTATTTCTTAAATTAAAATTGTATGTTTTAATATTTCGACCAAATTTTTCCAAAAAAATCCCAAAATTTCTGAATTTTGGATTTCTCAGGGAGGTCCAAAATTTTTTTAAAACTAAAATTGTTTTCCTTGCTGACAACTAATGTTCTGTTTTCCTTCCAGGTCATGGCCAGGACAAGTCGACGCATCTGCGTTCAACTTGCTCTTTCATATACTGCTTGTCAGTTGTCAATTGGCGTATGCCAAGAATAGGTGAGTCTACTTAGGATAAGATCAAGTGCATAAAGTCTCAAGAGCATTTCGATTGAACTCATATCTAATCTCTAGATGGTACCTCTACCGTGCTACTTAATTATCTGTTCTTGGAATCTTCCATTCAACTTGCTAGTAGTGATGATGACATAGTCCTCTTTGGAATCTTACTATGTGCTTTTTCAAAGAGTAATGTACTCCAAATCAAGCTATATGTTGTCTTGTGGACAGTTGAGTTGAACAATCTTTTATGCTTTTATTGTAATTTTGGATCGGACAGACGAATACTACTGACACTCAAAATAATGTGTACCCAATTGATAGGCATGTTCGGCCTCTGAAGACAAATGTTTTGTGTAAGCTTCAACAAACAAAAGACACATAACGTTAAGATTTCATAAGAAAATTTGGGGAAAGATTAGGATAATCTCGAACAGCTATTTTTTTACAAATATAAGCTAGAATATGTTTTTAGGAACACGCGCGCAAACAGAAAGATCATTCTTGGCACGTAGCTACATCACATTGAGACAAGGACGGATTAAGAAAACTAGGCAGAAGACTACGGTATGCATGCACCGGGGCAAGTCATCGGTCATCCACGCCGTAGCTAAGAAGTTACCCTCGCTGGCCCGGGGAATTAATTATCTGAAGTGAATTGTTAAAGTGTTTTTTTTTTGACTCAGAATACTTAGATATTTTTCTATGTATGTAATATTTTTCATCTATGTTTATAATATTTTTCGTCTATGTATATAATCCTGGGTGTTGAATTCCCATGTATACAATATTTCTCGGCTATAAAGTGTTGCATACAAAGGAAAAATGTTGTATGCAGGTAAAAATATTGTATACGTAGATAAAAAAATATTATATACATAGAAAAAATAATCTGAGTGCTTCTTAACAACAAAAAACACTCGAACCCCCTAGACAGACCCTTATATGAACTGCATAGCAGATGGCAAGATAAACCACTGTGTACGGCCGAAGAAACACCTTGTTTCTGCTTCATTGTTCACTTGTCTCCGCCCAAGAAACACCTTGTTTCTCCATCATTGTTCAGATGGGGCGTCTGCCCGCGTTCTTCCTTCTAACCTTCCTCCTGATCTGTCTTATACTTACCCATGCATCCTTCTGTGCCGGCGATGACCATTTTGTCTACTCTGGCTTCGCCGGTGCCGGCGCCGCCAACCTCACCGTAGACGGCTCTGCCAGAGTGAATCCCGAAGGACTCCTTGAACTGACAAACGGCATGTCCAATATCAAAGGCCATGCGTTCTACCCAACTCCGTTTCAGTTCAAGAAGTCGCCCAATGGCACGGTGCAGTCCTTCTCGGTCGCCTTCGTGTTCGGCATCGTCCCTGCCTACCCCGACGTAAGTACTGACGGCATGGCCTTCTTCATCGCCCCGAGCATGAATTTCTCAGGCGCGTTGCCTGCCCAGTACTTGGGCCTCTTCAACAATCAAACCAACAGCAACGCAAGCGACTACATCTTCGCGATCGAGCTTGACACCATCCAAAACAGTGAGTTCCAAGACATTGACAACAACCACGTCGGCATCGACATCAACAATCTCTGCTCGTGGCCATCCAGCCACTCTGGTTTCTACGACAACAACACTGGTGCCTTCACAAATGTGTCACTCAGTAGCTGCAAGGCGATGCAAGTGTGGGTGAACTACGACGGAGATGCCAAGCAAATCAATGTTACCTTGGCTCCCACCGAAGTGCCCAAACCTGTAAGGCCACTGCTCTCAGCTACCTACGATCTCTCAACTGTGATCACTGCCCAAGCATATATCGGCTTCTCAGCAGCCACTGGACCATTCGGTTCAAGACACTGCGTGCTCGGCTGGAGCTTTGGCATGGACGCTCCTGCTCCGGTCATTGAGATCGGCAAGTTGCCGAAGCTGCCTTGCTCTGGACACAAGACTGCAACACAGGTCTTGGAGATTGTACTGCCAACTGCCACTGCAGCACTAATCTTGGCTACCAGCATTGCAGTCATTCTTTTCGTGCGGGGGCGTCTAAGATACGCTGAGGTCGAGTACGGGCCGCACCGATTCTCGTACAAGGATCTATTCAACGCGACAGAAGGATTCAAGGATAAGCACATACTAGGCGTGGGAGGGTTTGGGAAGGTGTACAAAGGGGTGCTTCCGACGTCTAAACTGGAGGTCGCCGTGAAGAAGGTCTCCCACGGTTCGAGCCAGGGGATGAAGGAGTTCATCTCTGAGGTTGTGAGCATTGGTCACCTTCGGCACCGCAACCTCGTGCAGTTACTCGGTTATTCCCGACGAAAAGGTGAACTCCTTTTGGTCTATGACTATATGTCGAATGATAGTCTTGATAAGTATCTATGTGGTGAAGAGGGCAAGTCTGTTTTAGATTGGCCTCAGAGGTTTCAAATCATCAAAGACGTAGCTGCTGGCTTATTCTACCTCCATGAGAAGTGCGAGCAGGTTGTCATCCACCGAGATATCAAAGCGAGCAATGTGCTCCTCGACAGCGAGATGAACGGGCGCTTAGGTGACTTCGGCCTCGCAAGATTGTACGACCATGGTAGCGACCTACAGAGCACACAGCTAGTTGGCACCATGGGATACCTAGCCCCAGAGCTGACGCGCACGGGAAAGGCATCCCCTCTCACAGATGTCTTCGCCTTCGGCACGTTCCTTCTCGAGGTCACCTGCGGGCGAAGGCCAATCAGCAACAGCGTGCAGCATGGCCGGGAATTGCTAGTGGATTGGGTCCTGCAGCACTGGCAGAGAGGGTCGCTCACCGAGACGGTGGATCCAAGGCTGCAAGATCGCTACAATGTCGATGAGGCATGCCTGGTGCTAAGGCTTGGGCTGCTATGCTCGCACCCATTCCCCAATGCGAGGCCTATCATGCGTCATGTCCTGCAGTACCTCGACGGCGACATGCCACTGCCGGAGTTGATGCGGGAGAACTTGAGCTTCAGCTTGCTGACGCTGATGCAGAGCGTAGGGTTCGACCCTTACGCCGTGCAGCATCCATGGTCGGCGACCAGCTTGGGCTCGATGACAACCGACATCTCAGTTGGAAGATGAACATCCCAGCTAGCCTCACAAGATTCACTTATACATATGTGATGTATTTGATCGACTGTAAAATGAAATCCGTATAAGTTATTAAAAGTGCTTGCTAGGATACGTTGGATTCTCAGGTGGATATATATACCGATTGAAGTATAAGGGGAGGCTTGAATTAGTTCTTTGTTGTGGGCTTGATTTGTGATGATGTATTTAATCACTAGCTTGTGGATTGTAAATCCTACTGAGGGTTATTGTAAATCCTGACATATTTACATGAACTTCTATTTCCTATCTGAAACGAGAAGCCCAATTAAAGCAGTAATCCCAGCCTATTTCCGCCCCACTACATCCCACAGGCCCGGCCCGGCCCTGCACCTCATTTGGGCCCAAATGTTTCTAGGTCAGGGGTCCCGGCCAACTTCGGCCCATCTTTATTTCTTGTTAAAAGCCCAACATAATCTTCCACAGGTTCAAGATAACATAGGATTCCCCAAAAATAAAAAATAGGACCTACGAACAAGCAGAACAACTGCAGAACTATGATCCAGAATAACCACTGAAAAGTGAAAACAAGAACTGCCTGCTACTTCGGCTGAACTGAATCTGAAACCAGAACAAAGATAGAGTATGTGAACCTGCCACCAGCATGCAACCGTCCTTGCATCTCATGGCCGGCCATTTCGACCTGAATGGCATCCTCTTCAGTCTTCACCAAGGAAAGATTTGTGTTCAAAGACAACGATCATATCAGTTTGTGTTCGTCCAGAGCAGACGGCGGACCAGCTGACCAGCAAGCAGTAGTAGCACCATACAAACTACAAAGCCATCGGGGTACTGGAAATTTGTCGGGCAACATACCTGTGCCATTTTTATCACCGATACCTAGTCGAGGACATCGCCATCATCGACTTTCTGCACGCTCCAAGTTCAGAACACTATAGCTTGTTGTCTGACTATTCACACTAGCAAGAATCCCGCTTGAATTCTTCTGTTGAACCTGGACGGCTTCAATCTTTTGCCCACTGGCCAATATCTTGATCATACCGCTTGTTGCCTGCAACGAAAAAAGACAGCTTGACTATTGGTAGCCACCAACGAAAAAATTGCTTGATTGAAAGAAATATATTACAACTAAATGATGTGACATATGCTAGAATTCTCAGCAAAATTCAACCTAGTCAGCCTCAAATTTATTGTCATACGTAAACAAAACCAAAATTTTATGTACCAAGCTAGCACTAATCCTCTGAAAATTCATATTCACACATGTACTGATCTTTGTGGCCTTAATTAGTTTCTTGGTGACTTACAAACAAATCTCAT